>OX453284.1:23855335-23948616 GCA_949710005.1 Ricordea florida
TTCATGGTTTTAAATACCTTAGGGAGAAACCTGCTCTCTCTGGAAACATAAACTTTTGTATGTCTCTAAAAATTACTTACATCAACTTCATTCATTCATTCATTCATTTTATTTGCCATATAAATACAAAATTTTTACAATTTAAGGTTGGAATAATGAAATTAGAAAAAAAGGAAATGGCGAGGAGACCTGAAAGAAACCACGAGGCTTATAATGAGTCAGGTCTCCTCAACTTAGGATAAACTAGTCTTGATAATATAATTACAATATGGGCTTATGATGGCTAACTTTGACCGCGAACTCACACACACACATACACACACACACACACACACACATGCTAAATTGAATGCTAAACTGAATATATGTTGTAAACTGAATATATGTTGCTAATTTCGATGCTAAACTGAATATATGTTGTAAAAATCTTTCCAATATAGGAGCAGTTAATTTTCCTGTTTGGTTTACTAAGAAGAGCTGCAATAGTTTGGAGAGTAAAACCCCTCTTCAGTCTCAGAAGGCAAATGAAAAGTTTTTCTCTTGATGAAAAATCAGTTTTCGGGCCAGTTCGTGCGTTCTCTGTTGTTGATTGTCTCTAAAGGGCAAAAATCGTCAAGAAAATCCTCCAAAACTTCAAACAGGGAAGGCTTGAGGCCGGTGAAGTGTTTCATGAGAGCTGCATCTTGCACGATATTTTCGTGAGATAAGGTACTCACTATTGTAGGACCCTGTAACTGCGTTGTAGAGACGTCGTTTTTCAAAATCATAGTTTCGACCTTTGCAGACAACTCGTATTTTGAATATATAGTCTGAGAGCCTTGATCAGAAACCAGCTTTCCTGAAGAGTTAGCGTAAATGTATGTATCGATCACGTCACGTTCCTCATCAACACATTCTTCATCAATAAAATTGCTTTCGTCGACTGTCGGTTGAACTTCTTGCGACTCCTGATCATGATCATCAGAAACTGTATAATCGTTAAATAATTGTTCCTCGTAGTTTTCATTGAATAATTTCTGTTTCTTTGACGCTGAATTTTCTCTTTCTTTCGGTGCTTTTCTCTTTGGAACATGTAATCGACTTAGTTGCGCTGGTCTTAGATTTGCCTTCAGTGGATCAGGAAATTCGGCTGTTGGACCTTTTTCGTCGGGCCAGTGAAGAGCACAGATATAAGTGTTTCTTGTTATGTTTTTCTCCGTAAAAAATTCACGCGAACAAGCCACTAGCCAACGCTTGCACTTTGCCATGTCTCGTGAAGGTTTTGGGAAAGGAATGAATACTTTCTTCCCCGATTCTCTAACTCTTTGAGTGATTTTGGCCATTTATCTGCATATCTTGGGTCTGTCTTACACTCACCCCAACAACAGTGTTTGGTACCAACCATGCCGCTTCCCTTTAGAACGCTAAGTCATTCTTTGACGAAATCTTCCATTGCTTTGTTTCAATTTTACGGCTGTCGCTCCTACATTTCCTTTAAGCTGGTCGCAATGTTTGTCTGAGTCTGTGCGGGGGGTCTCATGAGTTATCACGTCTCAAAATCTATTTTTGCCCCCGCAGGGTTCCGGCCCAGAGGCCGGAACCCGAGGAGGCACCCTAATGTTCCCCGCGTAAATAAGAAGTATCGTATGGTCGTAGTGTTAGTATGCGAAAATTTTCTCGATTTAACGAAAATAGGCGCGCACGGTGGTCCCGGTTAATTTTCAGCATGTGTGCCTGGCTCAGCAACCGCGCAAACTGGGTTTGGCAAGTTTGGCAACGAGTCGTCACGATTTCATTCCAAGCTTTCTTATTTCATTCCAAGCTATAAGATGAGTGTTTTTATCATTGAGTATCACATCATTAACAAAAAGCTATTCAGCAGTACTGGAATTCTTTAGTTTTAAAGAACTTGATTTGTCAGGCACAAATCAGCATCGTCGATCGACAGAACTTTGAACTTGATTTGTCAGACACAAATCAGCAACGTGGATCTACAGACTCGATTCAAACCACATCAGGAATAGCTCAAATATTTCAAAACCCAGTCAAAAACGAGAAAGGTGCTAACGTGAAATAACCGGGTTTTGTTCTATCTTAAGTTCAAGAATGTCACACTCGAAGCCAAAGCAGTCGTTCGTTGCGTTTCGTAGACGACACTTTATGAACTCGGTTTTCACTGACCCGGGCATTTATTCATGTGCAGTTGATGCTTTTTTGGAAGTGTGTACACATTTGTTTATGCCATATTTATCAAATTTGCCAGCTAAAAATGAGTTCACGGAGCTGCTTTTCAATACTTGCTCATATTACATCTGTTCGAGAGAAGACAATGCCTTGTTGAAGGAAATTCGCGAACCTGTATGGTCATACATCATTGAGCACTGTAGTTCATTTGTAGCCAGAGATTGTAGTGCCTGTTTTAGTCAAATATTTGAGTAAAGAACACTTGGTAATATGAATGTAGATGAAGAGAGTCTTTTTGTGACTTTAAGAACTTTTGATTCTTTCTGTAACACTTGTGCAAAACTTGTGACTTTGAATAGCAAAATTCTTTTGACAGTAGTTACTGAACATGGATTACAACACTTGGGTTTAGATAAAAATATGTGGCCCCAGTATGTTACTGATGTGCATACAAACCCAGGACAACTGAATTGTGTCACCTGTAATACTCGCACTACTTGGCCTGTTTTGAGTAATGTATCAAACTCTAAATTCCTGTTTAATGAATTCCCTCCTGGGTTGATGAAGGACATAAATGTCTTTGAGTTGATTGAAATTTCTGGAGTTCATTACAAACTAAGAGGTGTTGTGCGTTGTAACAATAACCACTTCACTTGTGCTGTTGAAAGTTATAGTAAATGGACTTATTTTGATGACCTTTGTTTTAGTGTAAAAGAGTTTGCAAATTTTTCTTCAATGCGACAAGTTTATAAAGAAGGGTGGTTTTTCACAATTTATGAGCTGAGAGAAATGGAAATACAGTATGAACAAGATGAAATTTTCCATTGCACACCAGAAACATCTGCAAATTACAATACATGTATGAACATGAAACCTAATGCTAGGCCAAGAGTTGCATGTGAGTCAGGTGCAAGAGAAATATTGGACAACTCCCTCATGGTAGATCTAGAGAATACTAATGATGCTAAAATCAGTAATACTCTATCATTCTCAGGTGCTAAAGTTGTGCACAATCAGAAAAAAAAGAAAACACAAGGAAAAACGATAATTTTACAAGAAATAGAAAAAGAAAGATTCCACAGAAAGAGGCAATTGCAAACATAACAAAGAGAAGTAAGAATTCTGATGAATCTGTGCAATCTTCTAAGAATTCATCAGTTTACTTTTCTGAGTTTCAAACAAATGAAGATAACAATTTAACCTTACTATCACTGTTTGCTGATAATGTTCATGATAAGGATGACAAACCTTTGATGAACGAAAATGATTTTAAAAATCCAACAGCATATAATGAGGAACTTCACTGTGATCAGCAAAAATTGTCCAAGGAAAATATGAGAAGATTTCATAATGCATTAAAATTTACAATTTATCAGTGCCGTGTCTGTCATGAAGCCTGGCCTTTGAAAACAAAACCAAAGAATTCTGCAAATTACATTTGCTCTCAATGTGTGCGTGACAAAAGTGTTCCCAAAACTTTTTCAGCCGATAACTCTATGATACCTTCTCCAGTTCCCAAGGAGTTAAGTTACAAGGCTTGACACAATTTGAAGAAATGCTCATTGCAAGAGCATTTCCTGTTATGCATGTGTACACAAAACCAAGGGGTGGTCAAAGAGCATATAAAGGCCATGTGCTTACTTTGCCTCAGGATGTACAACAACCTGCAGAAATACTTCCTAGGTGTCCAAAAGATTTGCCTGTGATTATTTTGACTGTTAATGGTAAAGATAACAATTTTTCATTGGATTTTGTAGTGAGGCGCAAAAAAGTGGAAGAGGCACTTTAGTGGTTAACTGGTAAAAATGCAAATGGGGAACCAAACAATCCTTTGTACAAAAATGTGAAGATAGATAGGGAAACTCTTGCTAATTTGCCAGAAAATGACATTCTTTCAGATATTATGAGAGTAGAGGGTGAAGAAAAATCAGATGAAAATGAAGATGTGGATATTGACACTGGACCTGTTCATTTTGAAGATGATGAGAAAGTTTATAATGCAGAAACTGAAATGAATAGCTTTGTTCCAACCAACATTGACTCCAAAAAGGAAAAAGAAATTATTAATGAACAATTTCTTCATGTTCCACAATCATTCAATTGGGATATTGGTGATGAGCCATTGAATGAATTTAGTTTTCAATTCTTAGCATCAATGGCTTTTCCAACTTTATTTCCGGATGGAAAAGGTGATCCAACCAATAATGCAGTTTTTTCTGATACTTTGACCAATACATCTCAGTCATTTGCAGCTAAAAGACAATTCAACCTTTTCAACATCAAAGGACAAAAAGGATTGTTCTTCAAACAGTTGACTTTCACTGCATCGAAACAATCTGAAATCCTCCATGCAGAAACACCCTGTTCCTTTTTCATCAATTTTGAACGTCTTCCAAACATACTGAATTTGACTTGTGACTATAGTTTTCAATTCTTTTTTCGCCGGGTGTTTTAACCGCGTCCTTCAGTCATCGTTTTGTTTTATTCCAAAGACATTTTGCATTGCCTTACATTATTAACCAATTCATGTTGTCTTTGGAAGAGCCCTTTAATTATTGTTCCCTTTTGCTGTAAGGACATTTTGTATTGCCTTATATTTAACAAGTTCATGTTCTTTTTACAGAATATTACATTTTGAATGCTGTTATACGCAATATTAACAAATGCTTTCATAACTTTTCATTGTTATAACGACATTTTTCATAGTTATACTACATTTCTATTGTTCGTTAGAAATAAATAATTAAAGATCGTTTTGTTGTTTAACACGCATTCTATTACATTTGCCTTGTTGATTGAACTCAGTATGACATGTTAAAATACCATTGCCCATCCTAAACACGATATGTATGAGGATTTCCATTAACCCAAGAAACAAAGTGTGATAATTGACAAAACACAAACACAACAAGGAATTTGCACTCACAAACTCTCAAACGAAAACTACATTTCAAAGGTTCATAACAAATACATGGACAACCACATGCAGTCTTCATTCAGTTTTTACAAGGTCGGGGGCAGATTTAGTGACAACTATGACTAGTTAGTAATAGTAGAGAGCGCTATTACAGCATTGCTGTGCTTAATCATTTCTTTCGTTACATATCTATAACCTCTTCCATTTACAACTGAACAAGAACAGTGAGATTGAACAATACGACAGTGACAATTAAGTGGAAGTCACAACAGGGGTAATATTAAAGGGGCCATTCAAAACGGAGCTTTAACAAAGGAATCGATTACAGCGCTCTGTTGCCATTTCATTTCTAACATCATAGTTAAGTATTAAACTTGTCTCGTCCATTTACAAGAGGAAATAACCAGTGACAATGATAATTTTAAAGGTTACCGAAGTAGCTAGTCAAAACGGCACAGTCATACAAATCAAATAGTTCCTTTTCAGATGGAAGAGACACATTAAGTGATGGGGTTGGCAAAGCGATGGTATTTATGCATGTGTTTGCCAGTGGTAAGAATGACAAGCTAAAAAAACCCTGTATGTTTGGGGAGACAAGAGATGTTATCTGTTTTGAATGCTATATAAATGATAGAGTTATGATAGTATGTCATGCTCTTCCAACTGCCTTTAGTTTCCTTTTGAAGACAATCAGGCTTGGTGGACACCCTTTCTTACGTAGTGTATATAAAAGGTTGTGAACCCAGCCTTGCCTTGAAATGAGGCTTAAGACAATTGGGAAATGGCCTTTCTCAACTGGCCGATTAATTTATTTGAAGATTTACTTGTTACTTCTCGTAGGTACCTACAAAATGCACTATAAACCACTCCCTCATAACGTCTCCGGTTTGCTCCCTCTGCAGAGAACATTGGCTTCAAAAGATTTAATTTTTTTATGGTTAAGACAGCTTCTGTGCTATTTCTGAAAATGTGGCGAAGCATAGGAAACTGCCTGCATACCTGTCAAAATAAAATAAATAATTTTAATCTGGGAAATCAGGGAAAGAGCAAGCTTGGGTGAAGGTATTTTCAGTCTTTATTTGTGCATATTTAGCTGTACTCATGTTTGCTTGAAGGTGTTTTCAGTCTTTATTTGTGCATATTTAGCTGTACTCATGTTTGCTTGAAGGTATTTTCAGTCTTTATTTGTGCATATTTAGCTGTACTCATGTTTGCTTGAAGGTATTTTCAGTCTTTATTTGTGCATATTTAGCTGTACTCATGTTTGCTTGAAGGTATTTTCAGTCTTTATTTGTGCATATTTAGCTGTACTCATGTTTGCTTGAAGGTATTTTCAGTCTTTATTTGTGCATATTTAGCTGTACTCATGTTTGCTTGAAGGTATTTTCAGTCTTTATTTGTGCATATTTAGCTGTACTCATGTTTGCTTGAAGGTATTTTCAGTCTTTATTTGTGCATATTTAGTTGTACTCATGTTTGCTTGAAGGTATTTTCAGTCTTTATTTGTGCATATTTAGCTGTACTCATGTTTGCTTGAAGGTATTTTCAGTCTTTATTTGTGCATATTTAGCTGTACTCATGTTTGCTTGAAGGTATTTTCAGTCTTTATTTGTGCATATTTAGCTGTACTCATGTTTGCTTATACACTGTAGTGGAGACTTAAATAAGGAAATGCAATTTATATAGATTTTCCCGAATAACACTGAAGTTGTCGCTTAAGATACTTTCAGAAACCTCCGAAGAGGATTCCTCACACGTGTCCGCTATATTTATTTCAACGTGGACGAGTCATCCTAGTTACATATTAAGAGTCTGTTACACAAGCGCTTGCGATTGGTTACCCAAAACTGATTCGCGGGAAAGGCTTGTCTTAAAAATAAGTGTACTTGTGAAAACGCCGTTTCACAGACTCTGTATGGAAGGTGCACGCTCTGGGTGATGGGCTCCTGGTATGAACACTGCTATCAAACATGTACATATTTTTTCCATAGATATGTGTTATCACAATTCCTCACAAAGCTGCCAAAGTCAAAACAAACAACTCTTTTATACTTGGAAAAGCAAGCACTGGGACATTAAACCTCTTCCAATATATCTTCACTCCATCTTTTATTGGTCAGGTGATACAGATTAAGGGTGTTGGGCTTTTAAAATACTACAAAATTGCACCAGCATGAATAACAATAGGAATGATTAGTAATGATGTAATTTTTGGAAACTATCACTGTTTGTTATATGCCCAGACTTTCACTCAACAAAACGAGCACTGTGATTCGTTGATTCTTGGTCACGTGCCCCCGATCAAATTTAAATGTATCCCGACCGGAATACAATTTCGAGGTTGTTGCCCGCGCGCCAGTTGTGCCGTCTTTGATTGTTTGTTTTTGTCATATTTTGTTGAAGGGAAAGTCTAAATATATAACAAAGCACTTAACGTATGGTCCCTCGGGAAACTAGTTAGTTTTGTTTTCCCTCGAGTTCTGATATTTCCTTTGACCTCGTCTCGGGAAACATCAGGACTCTCGGGAAAACAAAACTAACTATTTCCCTCGGGACCATACATTAAGTGTATAGTAACATAATATATAGATTTAGCCAAGCCTAAAAGCGGGGCTCCCGTTTAGTACTTTCATTTCACTTTAAACTGTAAAAGCATTCTAAAATATTGCGAAGGAATTCAGAAACGTTTTTCACTATAGTTAAGTGTCGAGGTCGGTTAACTCGCTATGATTTTTGTCTAAACTTTCGTCTGCCATTAGTACGGTCTTTCCACTTACAAAGTCTTGGAGTGCTTGAGTGCTGGTTTGGCGTCGTAAACTGCTCGGCGAATGGACTTCCATCTTGTCTTCAGTGACTTGTAAGGACGTCTTCACGAATCCACGTGAAATACGAACAAATCTACGCTACGGACAAACAAACGTACCCCAAATACTGTGCGAACACGAACGAGTTTACAGGCACGACAAACTAAACTCCAATTATTGTAAATATATTCGCCAATTGTAAAGAAATGCGAACGAGACAGACAAATCCACGCTAAAGACGAGCAAATCAACCCCAAAGATAAACAAATCTACGGCAAATCCAAACAAATCTACAGTGAGCGGGAAAAATCTGTGCGGACGCGAACAGACATGTGAATGATCAGCTTGCAGCAAACGGAACTGAATGTACCGACTAGGGATCACCACGTAACACATCAACTGATAATTTAACAAGCACTGATGAGTTGCATTCAAATGAAGTGAAGAGTAGGAGATCACGGGTAAGGTATGTTTCTACCTTGCATTCCAGAAGACGTGAAAAAGAACCTCCCACAACTCCTTACATGAAAATAATCGAACTATTTAGAAAGACAAAAATAATTCGAGATGCTGCCAAATCATATCTGAAGAAGTGTATTCCAAATTCATCGAAGCTTAAGTTTATGCAGTTCGAGTACAACCGTTTGCATTTCATGGCAAGCAGGAGCAGACGGCGAAAGGTTGCCCAAATCCACCAGTAACTATGGGATATTAAAAATGACGTCATTGATTCTTGTAGCTTCTCGCGCGTGGTTCGGTGTTCGGTAGCAGCTCGGAGGGATTATTCTCATGTTTATTATATCTCTCAGTTAGTACGCGCGCTGTGATTGGTCAATTTAGCGGGCCGTACTTCACTGTACGGCCCCCTAAAGTTTGTTTTGGTCGCCAAAATGACTCCAGAGATATAATTAATATCTTGTTAACCTCGTTTTCTCGGTCCGTACTGTAAAATACGGATCCTCGTTTTTTCCCGTCGATTTGTGGCCCGCGCGCTTCGCGCTTGGGCCATAAAAAAAATTGAAAAAATTGATGTAGCAGTGTAGCAAGAAATCCACATCACCTACTGACACTGACTGACAATGAAACATCGGTATACGAGAAAAGCAAATCACCATAAGAGAATATCGATTACTTCTTGAGCCGGCGAGTCAGCGGTTTTTTGATGGTCGTGTGGTATAGAATGTGTGCTACAATACAAGGAGTACTTTCACCGACACTGAGGTGAATAATTGTTTTAGTATATACCACACAAGCAGAATAACTAGCGTTTATTCAAATCATTTCCTCTTCGGAAACCGAAACATGAGGCCAACTTGTTTTTTCTTCGGCTGATCGGAGGTGAATAGTACTTTGCTAATCACCTCCAAATTAACCAATCAGAACGCGCGAAATGCACTATTCACTTGTATGGTATATACTAATGTGAGATACAACAGATGTCCCACACAAAAATTCAGACATCCATCCCGAAGTCGAGGCTGCCTATTTCCGCTTTCGATTCAATTTTCGTCAAACCCAGAAAGCAAGCGGTCGCTAGTTTGTACGGAAGGAAAACGTAAAAACTCAAAAGCCCTCATCATGGAAATCTTATCTCAATCCTTAACAAATGATCCTGGAAATCACAGCGGAGAAATGATGAAGCGACTTGATATGACGGGAATTATTCCGTGATTAGATTCCTAATTCAATTAAGATAGTGTCAGTGTTGACATATGACAGCTTTGGTGGCTCACCATGGAGAAAGATGATCTTACCTTTCAATTAGTATCGCATATCATAAAGAGTGTTTTGTTTTGGTGCACGCGGGACGCGACGAGAGTGATTACGCAGTTGTTATGTAGTGAGTTTGTGAAAGAAATATTCGGCGAAATAAACGGGAAATTTAATCAGTTCGGAATATTGCGGTGGATTACTGGCCCATTTCCGAAAGATATTCTTAGAAACAACCAACTGTTCTGCGATGTTACTGTCATAGCAGGAGGAACACAGTTCCCAACTCATAAGGTTGTGTTGGCGGCTGCAAGCCCGGTCTTTTTTAACCTCCTAAGAAGCACTATGAAAGAAGTGAAAGAGAATGCAATTACGCTTAAAGAGGCTTCTGCATCTGTTGTGGAGGATGTGTTGGAATATATTTACACTGGAAATCTGGTGATCACTGATGAGGAACAAGCTCGCAAGTTGATTGCGACAGCAGATTATCTTTTGATACCAAGCTTGAAAACTCTCTCTGGAAGATTTCTGCATGAGCGATTGACAATTGAGAACTGTCTTTTCTCGTACTATTTTGCTTTAAAGTATAATTGCGGCGAATTAATCCCGGGACCGCAAATGATCCCCGAATTGGACCGCAAATGATCCCAGGACCGGAAATGATTATTGCAAGTGATAGCGCAGAAAAATAGAATGGCTTGGACTTGGACAGTACATGCAACTATACCTTTCGGGGCTGTTCGCGTCTAAACAATATAGCGCAGTCGGAATAAATTGTAAAAACCTAAAACCCTATATCAAATTAAAGCTTATTGAGCTGGCTTTCAATCTATAAAGACCATTTTTTTAGTAGAATGAAATGTAAATATTTTAGGAACCTGGAAACACGAGCGCCTAAGTTAAGTCGCCTTTTGAAGGCTACAAATCAAAGGGAGCAAATTTATTATTTCGCTAATTTGATTTGTTCTTTGGTTTCCGGACCCCAAACACTAAAAAATCGTGTCTGCGTTTTGCAATAAAAAGATAGAAGACATTTTGTTCGTGATAATTTCCACGAAAACCGTCTCGGCTGACTGCATTCACGTCATATGGGTGTCAATGAAAAGAAGGATTTTTACCTCCGGTCAAAGGTAAAGTAAAACACGGTAACGCAAGTGGACGGAAGTAGTCGCAAGTTGAACTTGCGTGCAGACTTGCGTTGGGTGGCCAAACGGACTCGCAAGTACACGCAAGTTGTCAAAAAGTCATTTAAATGCTATTGCGTGCGCTGTAATTCAGCACTTGAAGTAAACAACTGACAAGACTTGCGTTGGGTAGCGGAAAGTTATTTCCATAGCCTTCAACCAGTGGACGAAAAGAAAGCAGATGTTGCCGAAGAATTGAAACTAATGAATGGCAAGGGGCAAATTACCGAAGACGAAACTTGCCCAAAATGTGGAAAAATTTTTGCAGCTATTCAAGTGGGGTATTTGTGGAAGAGAATTGCGTTTTGCAGGTCTATTATTTTTATTATTATTATTATTTAGCAAAATCCAATTATTTGAGCTGAAAAACTGATGAACATATTAGACTCTGAACACATTGGACCGAGACTAAAGTGACAAAAAAGGGCGATATTTGACAAATTTTATCATGATTAAGCTTTAAATTCTCCTTTTATTTTTGTTAAGAAATGTAAACATCTAAACACTCGCTCTCGCCTTCTAATTTTCATGCGCTTGAAATCATTGTCTTTTCCCGTTGTCATTTATCTTGCATGTTTTTGAGGAGCTATAATTACACTAGTAAGATAAAAAATATGTTACGGTTTTATTGTAATCCCTGACGTTGCGGATAGAATTTAGGTTCAAGTCGTTCAAATACTGTTTAATATTTTGTAATTTTGCTCATTTTGCTTGCCTTACCCTTAATAACTGCTGTGTTTTAAGGAAAGGACCAATAGAAATTACCGGTGGGGGGGGGGGGGGAATATAGCAATGTTTGGTGCAGGCATTTTTTTAACTCCTACCATAGTTAGTAGAGGGTTCTACTTGTGTCCATGGATTTTTCCTCCGTTGTAAGAATATTTTTGAAGCACAAGCGCTTGTAGGAATTTTCTTAGACAAGTCTTCCTTGCAGGAATTTCTCTTGGGGAAAAGTCCTCCCCCCTCCGGATATTTCTAATGGTCCGCCTTAAAGAAAATAAAATGGATTATGTCAATTTCAATCCACTCTCCAAATTCGTGAGTCCCCACTTTTCCCTCGTTTATGGGGAGGCCATCATTTCCGGTCCGGGGATCATTTGCGGTCCAATCTGGGGATCATTTCCGGTCTCATTTACGGTCCAGATCATTTGCGGGCCTGTACAGATACCACCGCACACTATTGTTATTTCCCATAATTATTGTTATAACCATAGAGACATCCATGAATAAGTCGAGGCTGTACACATATATTTCCGCTTTCGATTCAATTTTCATCTGTGCCACAGAGCAAGCAGTCGTTAGTTTGGAAAGGAAAACGTAAAAACTCAATATTCCTCATTATGGAGGTCTTCTCTCAACCCTTAACAACTGATCCTGCAAAGTACAGCGGAGAAATAATGAATTGAATCGATATTCTTAGAAACAACCAACTCTTTTGCGATGTTACTGTCATAGCAGGAGGAACACAATTCCCAACTCATAAGGTTGTGTTGGGGGCTGCAAGCCCGTTCTTTTTTTCGCTCCTTGGAAGCGATATGAAAGAAGCAAAAGAATCTGAAATCAAACTGACGCTTGAAGAGGCTACTGCATCTGTTGTGGAGGATGTGTTAAAATATATTTACACTGGAAATTTGGCGATCACTGATGAGGAACAAGCTCGCAATTTGATTGCGACAGCAGAATATCTTTTCATAACAAGCTTGAAAACTCTCTCTGGAAGATTTCTGCATGAGAGATTGACAGTCGAAAACTGTCTTTTCACTTACTACTTTGCTATGAATTATAACTGCGGTGAATTAAGCCAAAACTCACTCCAATTCATCAACGCCAATTTCACTGCTGTTATGGCGACTGAGCATTTCTTGAGCCTCGACAGTAAACAAGTCAAAGAACTGATATCCAGTGATGACATCGTTGTGAATGCAGAGGAAGAAGTTTTCAAGGGCATTTTGAAATGGCTTTCGCAGAACAGGAGTGAAAGGAAAGGAGAATTTGCCTGCTTGTTCCGTGAAATTCGCATGACTTGTGTTTCCCATGATTTTCTCTTTGAGGAATTGGTGAAGGAAGAACTCGTCAAGCAAAATAACGAGTGTTTAGTCTACGTGTTGGATGCCGTGCCGTGGATCGTAGATCCTGCCCAAACCACCAAGAAAATGTCTGGAGACACAAACCGACGTAATACTCGCTTGTGGAGAAGAGACAAGATTGTGTTATCTTCCTGAACGAAAAGTATGGTACAGATTGGCGGATGCCTTCCTCATCTCCTGTCCTCATAGTGCCACGCAACTCCGTGATAAAGTCTTTATTGTAGGAGGAGAAACTAAAGAGTCGTGGAAAAGTAGTTTTCTTGAATACTACCTTCCTTTTTCTAACAAGTGGGCAGCAGTTCAAAGTGGGCTTGGTGAGGTCCGGTGTTTAGGTTTGACAGTTTTAAAGGGTTATTTGTATGCGGTTGTGGATCAAGAGACCCACAACACTGTCCACAAGTATGATTCCGTGAACAGCTGCTGGGAAAAGATCTGTGGCCCACCCACTGAAAGGACAAAAACTTGCTGTGTTAGTGATGGTAATCATCTTTACCTGATAGGTGGTTACGGGCTTAATGTAACATTTGCAGGCACAGTAGCAGAACGATTCGATCCAAGTGCAAACAAATGGGAGGCAATAGCAAACATGAGGGAAGAACGGCGCAGTGCTTTTGGTGAAACCTTACATGGGAAGATCTACGTCGCGGGAGGATTTTCAAAGAAATCGTGTGAGGTGTACAACCCGATGACGAATGGATGGCAGCTCATAGGCAGTTTGCAGGTAGAACGTAGTGATGGAAGCATGGTGTGTTGTAATGGTGCTCTGTATGTTTTAGGTGGGTCACTTAGAAATGGGCAACGAGGGTTATCAGTGGAGTTATATGATGCTGAGAGAGATGAGTGGAGGAACGAAACAAACATACCAATTACCTTTGAATCATCAGAGGAAAGAGGGAAACTGTACCGATTTAAATGTTGTTTTGCACGAGTTTGGAAAAGTGTGATAAGGAACCTTCAACCTATTGCAATATAGCTGACTGTTTCCTGTCGAGAACGGATCCCAGAAGGCTCTGTGAGACAACAAAATGTCATTAAAACGCAAACTTTCTTTACATGAACAGTTTTAAAGTTTGGCATTATGAAACAACGGAAGAGATGAGGAGAGAAAAACTATGATACATATTGGTTTATCAGTTTTATTTCCCCTTTCATTAAATTTCACAGTTCATGTCTTTCTAGTGTGTAGCGGAACGTGATCTTTTAACGGTCTCAGTTGAACTGAATCTAAATATTATTCTAATGTAGAATCCAAGAGGTAACGAATTTTAGTCGTGAATTTTTCTGGTAAAAAATTGCATTTTACAAGTCATATATTTCATTTTTAGGTATAGTCAGTTTTGTTATTCGCATTTCAGTTTTCCAGACTTGAGTTTTTATTGTGGTCGACTAAAATAATATTTATTATATACGCCACTTAATGTGGATGTTGAATTTAGCTCCTTAAGGGTTTTGCTTGATAATTTACCATAATTTTTGCGTCATATTTGGCACATGTGAAATTGAACAGCGCAATCAGATCTTGGATTAAGTTCATTCCTCGACTGTTTTGGTAACAGATTCGGTGAACATGTAACAAAAGAATTTAATTTGTTCAAACTTTGAGTTTCACATAAATTTAATGCTGGATTTAAATTCGGCAATGTAGCAGCTGTTCCTGAGGTCTCTTCTCATTGGATACTTCAAACAATATATTTTAATCGTCTCTGTTATTTTCACATTGTTTGGGAGTTTGGGTAGCGAACCAATTACCCCGTAGGATCTTGCGACAGCTGCTACACGACCTATCAAATTAGGCAATGTTAATAGTGAAGTTTGAGACGGGCCTTAATTTATAACCGAGGTAGAGCGAAGCTCAGTTAAGCCTGATTTCTACTGGCGAGTCGTTAGCGCTTACGATCTACTGGAAACAGCGTTTCAATTCCGCTCACGATTGCGTCGCTTGTGTTCAAGTGAAAACTTGGTTTGTCGGATTCGGAAGCAAAAAAATAAGCCAGTCACATCGTCAGAGATCCAGCACTGTGGACGGCCTGTTTGTACATATCTTTACATCCTGTTTTTTTCTGTTAGTTTTATAGAAAGGTCTCGTCTTGTTTTCTTTTGGGCAGTACTAAGCTATTTTATTGACACTATTGATTGTAAACGTGATCCGTGTATACGTATTGTGACTTACCTCTGACGAAAGGCACGAAGGATCATGTGTATTTTTAGATAAGGTTTAAATTAATAAACAAGTTAGAACCACAGTGTAAAGCAAAAAAAAGAACACAATAAAATACTTTTTCAGTAGTTGTTTTCCAAACAATGGTCATGCTATACGATTTGATCCACAGATGGAAAAGTTTAAAGCAAATCATATAGTAAAATAAACAGTACCACAGTACAGTACTGTTGGTAACTGCTTCCCCAAGAATAACTGATCACACTGCACGGTCTGATCCACAGATGAAAAAGTTAGATCTACACTGCATAGAAAAAAAAAAGAGTACCACAGTACAGTACTGTTCACTGAGTAGCTATCCAAAGAATGGTCACGCTGCATGGTTTTATCCACAGATGAAAAAGATAGAGCCACACTGTAGAGAAAAACAAACAGTGCCACAGTACAGTACTGTTCGGTAGCTTTTCAAAGAATGGCCACTCTCTATGGTTTGATCCACAGATGAAAAAGATAGAACCACACTGTAGATGAAAACGTAAAAAATCAGTATCCTTCATTATGGAAATTCCCTCAGAACCCGTAACAAGTGATCCTGAAAATCACAGCGGAGAAATGATGAAGCGACGCGATATTCTTAGAAACAACCAACTCTTCTGCGATGTTACTGTCATAGCAGATGAAACACAATTCCCAACTCATAAGGTTGTGTTGGCGGCTGCAAGCCCGTTCTTTTTTTCGCTCCTGAGAAGCGATATGAAAGAAGCAAAAGAATCTGAAATCGAATAGACTTTGAAAGAGGCTACTGCATCTGTTGTGAAGGATATGTTGGAATATATTTACACTAGAAATTTGGTGATCACTGATGAGGAACAAGCTCGCAATTTGATTGCGACAGCAGAATAACTTTTGATACCAAGCTTGAAAACTCTCTCTGGAAGGTTTCTGTATGAGAGATTGACAATTGAAAACTGTCTTTTCACTTACGTTTTTGCTATGAATTATAACTGCGGTGAATTAAGCCAAAACTCACTCCAATTCATTAGCGCCAATTTCGCCGCTGTTATGGCGACTGAGCATCTCTTGAGCTTCGACAGTAAACAAGTCAAAGAACTGATATCCAGTGATGATATCGTTGTAGATACAGAGGAAGAAGTTTTCTAGGGAATTTTGAACTGGAATTTTTAGAACAGGAGTGAAAGGAAAGGAGCATTTGCCTTCTTGTTCAGTGAAATTCGCGTGACTTGTTTTTCCCGTGATTTTCTTTTCCAGGAATTGGTGAAATTAGAATCACACTGTATAGTAAAGAAAACAGTACCACAGTACAGTACTTTTCAGTAGCTTTACAAAGAATTGTTACACTGCATGGTTTGATCCACAGATGAAATGAAATGTTGCAACCACACTGTATAGTAAAACAAACAGCACCACAGTACAGTACTGTTCATTAGCTTTCCAGAGAATGGCCACTCTATATTGTTTGATCCACAGATGAAAAAGATAGAGCCACGCTGTATAGAAAAACAAACAGTACCACAGTACTGTTGTTTGGTAATTTTTTAGGGTGCTGTCACACTGCATGGCTTTTTTCCACATAAGAAAACGGTTAGGTCCACAATGCACTGCACAGTACAACACACTGAAACAAGGAACTGTACTGTCCAGCAGCGTTCCATGGAAGGTTTTAATCAGCAGAAATAAAATGAGGTTGTCTAAACTGTATTTATGAGTCGTAGAACACACAGTGTCATCATGATTACGCACAGTAGATGGCCCAACTGCCGCATAATTTTATGCATCGAGTTAATTCTGACATTATGAATTGTAGCCAATGTGGTAAGCCATATTCTGTTACTTTAAGTTTTCTAAGTTGTATATCTATATCTCAGCGTTAGTACTGACAGTGTAGTGTTGCTAAGAGGTGCAAAACAACTTTCTTTGATTCGTAACAATTTATTTTGTTTTATAAATAAAACTGTAGGAGCGATCTGTGCTCATAGTTCTTTAAAAAATGTTTAAAACAGATCGATCTAGAAAAGTAAAAATTGTCGCTAAATTTTCGATTCCCTTCTGCGGTCTTCTTCAGAGAATGATGATTTCGCGCGATTCACAGAATTTTAATACGCTGAGGTGTTATTGTTCGTTGCCCCCTAGGGAGGCAATCAGTGACGCGTAAGCCCTAGGGAAGGATGCTCTTTCATTTACGGAGTTTTTTGTCTAAGAAAGAGTTCAAGGATTCCAGAAACAATCTTTTGTTCTTGCTGCTCACACCTGTTTCAAGAATGTTGTCGTAACTAGGATGTATATCGTGGCCGGATTCCGCATGCTGTTTAATTACGGAATTGACATTTCCATTGCTTCCGCGCTTATGTTCGGCCCCCCGAGATTTCCAATTTGTTCTTCTTTCCCCGACATACGTGAAAGAACATGTTCTACAGGTCACTTTGTACACAATGCCTTTTAATTGCTCTTTTGTCGGCCGGTCCCTGGGCTTTTTGAAAACATTTCCCAAAGTTTGTATTGGTTTGAAAGCTGTCCTGATGTTTTCGCCTCGAACACGTTCCGACCCTCCTTTCACATATGGAATGGACACGTATGTCTTTGGATTCTCCTGGGGTCTTGGTTGCGTGTTTGTTCTGTTCGACTCACCAACTGACTTGATGAAGCCCTCGGGATAACCATTAGCTTTTAGATCGCTAATAACACGTCGTTTCTCGTTTTGTCTTAGTGTAGTTGTTGATAGAATGCATTTAGGTCGGTCCATTGGAGTCTTAACGACAGCATCCTTGCTTTGCGCTGGGCTCTGTGAATGGAAATCTAAATACTTGCTCGCATGTGTGGCCTTGCGGTATACATCCACTTCGATTTTACCATCCTCATTACCGGTGTTGTTAGTGTCCAAGAAGGCTATGCTGTTCTTGCCCGTAGTTGTTGTAGGCATCTCTACTGTAAACTGAATATTGGCGTTTATCGAGCTTAAGTGGCTGTGAAAAACTTCAACACCGTCCCTCTTAATAAAAGCGTTCGAATCGTCGACATAGCGACGCCACCACTTTGGTCTAATGGGCGAAGTTTCTAACGCTTTCTCCTCAACTTCTTGCATTAAAAGCTCGGCGATCACCGCACTAACCGGATGTCCCATGGCACACCCCGATACCTGATGGTATTGGGTTCCCTCGAATACAAGGAAGTATTTAGACTTCCATTCACACAGCCCAGCGCAAAGCAAGAGAGCTGTCTAACTAATAATTACGAACTAATAATAATTAAGAACTAATAATAATTAAGAACTAATAATAATTAAGAACTAATAATAATTAAGAACTAATAATTATTAAGAACTAATAATAATTAAGAACTAATAATAAGTAAGAACTAATAATAATAAGAACTAATAATTATAGGGAGGTACACAGTCTTTACCTCAGCCTTTTGAGGTTTGCTGAAGGGCAAGCAGAATAGGGGGCCAACTCATTTTCCTGAAACTGAAGTCCATTTGAGAAATTGAACGCTGCTTTGCTGCACTTTCGGGCAAAATAGAAAGATAGTGAAGGCGAGGGGAGACAACCTCAGTACAGATCTGGGAAGGATTTCCGCACAGGTCCCTACTTCATTATGCATGCTTTAGTTGAATTGTCTTGGGAAGTGCGTGTGCAAGTATTTCTTGTACGGCTACAGCATGCATAATGAAGTAGGGACCTGTGCGGAAATCTTACCAAGATCTGCTAGCAGGCCAGTAGTAATTACATATTGGCCTGTTGGCAGGTTTTAACTGAAGGGGCAATAATTGAACTCAAGTATCGTTGTTGCACGTTTAGTATTCATGCCTGTATTCTTGAAACAGTAAAATCTTGTTGTACAAATAAAATGCACATTACGCAAAGTACTCAAGTAACATGATTGTGTGATAAGGATAAGGCTTTAATCTCTAAGTATTCAGTTTAAAGAAACAGCTGAAAGAACAGAACTTTCCGGCGTAACTTGTAAAGACTCGAGGCGGCTACACACACCATTTTTCGTGTAACTAGGATTTCGGACCCGAAAGACTACTGTTAACATGCGAGAACAGAACTTAATATGAGAGAGAACGCAAAAGGGGACGTCGAATGACGACTTAACTTCCAAATACTTTCTTTGAACGCGAAAATGAAAGGCCCATCTACGATGATGAACTATCTGCGTGCGAAGGAGCGCTAACCGCAAAGGAGTGTCTTGAGGCTCTAAGAGAAATGGGATCAGAAAAGACCCCTGGCACCGACGGCCTACCAGCCGAATTCTATAAAGTATTTTGGAAAGATATATCCAACACCCTCATCAGTGCACTAAATTACGCTTATGAAATTGGAAAACTTTCAATAACCCAAAGAAGAGGCATTATAAAACTCATCCCTAAGAAAGACGCAGAACCTTTTTTTTATAAAGAACTGGAGACCCCTAACCCTCCTGAACAGTGACTACAAAATAGCGGCAAAGTCAATTGCTAACCGTTTAAGACCTTTTGTCCCAAATCTCATCAATTATGACCAGACTGGTTTTATAAAAGATAGATTTATTGGAGAAAACATCCGCCCTATTGAGAGTGTCATTGGCTATGCCAAAGAAAACAATATACCAGGATTACTTTTGTTTTTAGAATTTGAAAAAGCTTTTGACACGATAGAATGGTCTTTCATTAAAAAATCTTTTCAATATTTTGGTTTTGGCAGTAGCATTTTAAAATGGTTGAACCTGTTTTATTGCGGCCCAGAAAGCTGCGTTTTGAACAATGGCTGGGCGAGCGACTTTTTCGAAATTCAAAAAGGTGTAAGACAAGGTTGCCCTCTCTCTCCCTATCTTTTTGTTTTGTCGGTTGAAATGCTAGCTAAGGCAATTCGTGAAAATGAAAGCATTAAAGGGATCTTTGTAAACAGTAACGAAATAAAGTTGAGCCAGTATGCAGATGATACTACTCTAATACTAGATGGGACAAAGGAATCCCTAACAGCAGCTCTTAAAACACTAGATGACTTTTACGAAGTTTCTGGCTTAAAACTTAATGACAAAAAAACAGAAGCTTTTTGGATTGGAGCAAATTGTGGCAAAGGTGAATTATCAATTCCCGGAAAATATTTTAAATGGCCTAAATATAAAGTTAGAGCTTTAGGCATCTGGTTTTTAAATGACCCGGAAGCAACAGCAACTTTAAATTATAACGAAAAACTAGATAAGGTCCGGAACGTTTTCTCAGCTTGTTTATGTGCTCTCTCCTTTACATACAAATGCGAAAACAATCAAAGAAGTAAACAAGCTTTTCTTTTCATTCCTTTGGAATGGAAAAGGAGATAAAATCAAACGAGACATTATAATACATGATTATTCAAACGGGGGACTAAAAATGATAGACATACAGTCCTTTAGCAAATCGCTGAAAGCTACATGGATTAAAAAATGTCTAGACGACGAAAACCGTGGAAAATGGAAATATTTTTTTTGATGTAGAGTTAGATCGTTTTGGTGGCAAAACCGTCATCACTGGTAATTTAAACAAGAAAGACACCATTGAGAATCTTAAGATCAAGAATTGTTTTATAAATGAAATACTTTCAATCTGGGCAGAGGTTAATTTTGATGAAAACATAATATCTGAGAAGCATTTTCTTGGACAAATGTTATGGCACAACTCACTCATAAGAATCGATAACTGCCCTGTTTTCTATCGAGACTGGTTTGAGAAGGGAGTTACGAAAGTAAAACATTTGAAAGGCGAAAATAACCAATTTTTATCATTAGCTGAACTACAGGGCAAATTCAGCCTTGCAGTTTGTCCTCTAAAATATTTCGGACTGCTGTCTGCTCTTAAATCTCTTTGGAAGTCATGTAAAAACAACTGTATCAACTTAAGCAACAATTGTGAATCCTTTGTGGTAAGATTAAAAAAATGCCAAAGTGCGAGCAAACTCGTATATACCAAGCTGCTTTCCACAAAGTGCATGCCATCAACCTATAATCAACAAAAATGGCTAAAAGATTGCAACCAAAATGATGATGCTGATGAAATCAACTGGTCGGAAGCCTACCAGCTGGCTTCTAAATACACTAAAAGCACTAGGATTATTGAATTCCAATACAAATTTTTGCATAGAAGAATTTCAACTAACGACTTCTTAACAAAAATTGGGATAAAAGACAACCCGAATTGCTCTTTCTGTAACCGTGAACCGGAGAAACTGCTTCATCTCTTTTGGTCCTGTCCTAAAGTAGCCTCTTTCTGGCATAGCTTAACCGCAAAGCTAACTTTGCTTCACATTACACCCGAACATTACACGTTAGATATACTTGTTGCACTTGGTTTGAAGCCAGATTCATCTATAAATAGCCAGCAAATTAATTTTCTCTACCTTCTGGCCAGAAGTTACATCTGGATCAGCAAAAGAAATGAAACCGCGCCAAAGTTAGTAGTTTTCCTTCAATACCTCAAATCATTTTACGAAATTGAGACAAACGCAGGTAACACTCTACCAAAAAAGTGGGAAAAAATAAGGGCCCTTTTTTTTCAGCAATCCTCTGATTCTGTACACATCAGTATATCCTGATCGACTGTTCATGTTTCTCCTGCATTAATTGGGTGTACAATCGCTTTACAACCGCTTCTTCTTCTTCTTTTTCAAGACATACCAAGTGCGTTTACTGGGAACATAAGGTTTTGAGTAATATCTAATAATGAGAATTTCTTGTAAATAGTGTATTGTAGTGTATTGTTAGTGAATCATATCGTATTTTGTTAGTGTAAGCACCCCTTTTGTCAGTAGGTATGTATTGTCCTTTTGTTTGCGTCAATTAAAAAAAACATTTTTGCGGCTTTAGAGCAGGATGTCCGTGAAACAATAAGTTGTACCATTCTCGATAGCAACGACGACGTAATACTTCTGGTTGCAGTTGTTTGCTTTATGCGGAGGGAATTAACTCGTGTAAATGGGTACTTCGAAGTGACTATTCCAACGTATTTGTCGGGGGAGTTCGAAAACCATTTCCGGATCGATGACTAGTTATTGACACAAGAAATAATGCACACTGGGCGGATTCCAACTGGCAATTCATCTGGGCGGTCCGCAATTTTGCCAGAAAAACAAATACTGCTGTTAAAAAAGACTGCAAATCGTTCGACACAAAGCCACACGCTGAGCATTGATACGCTGCTCCGCCCGCCATTATTACTTTTTTCAAGTGTCCACGTGAGCTCATGCTTGGTAGGGAGACTAAACCCGACATCTCTTGTAAATGGAACACAAAATTTTCGATAATTCCGGAAATTCCATCAAAGAGGGTGCACTCAAAACGTATTCCTAAATTTTCGATAACTTTTCCCTGAATTTTTACCGTTCCATGCAATTTCGAACCGGAAATCTCAGAATTTTTCTTCGAATGGAAAGCGTCCTTAAAGTCAGTTTTTCAGTTGCCCCCACCCCATTTTCCCAGAAATTTACTTTCCCCCCCTCCCTAAGGCTGTAAGTTTACACTGTGCCCCCCTGTCACGTTTTATTGCTCCCCCTCCTGATAATTGTATATTGCAGTCCCTAAGCTTAAAGAACACTCGGCCACCAAAAATGAGAACATCAAGAATCGTATTTAAAATCGATGAGCAGCACAAGTTCTCACTTCATGCGAAGTTTGTATTGATTTTGCAAAAACGGAAGTTGTTGAAGTACGGTTAAGGTATGGTAAATGCGCATATAACGAGCGAAACGATAAAAACACAAACCATTTATTTATTGTATCGTTAAGAACAGCGAAAAAAGAAAGGAAAACTAAAAAAAGGGTAAATTAGCTTTCACCGGAGTTGATCGCGGGCTCCCCGAACAGCAAACACTAAGACAGCAGCACATGAGATTACGGATACAACAAAGACTCGTTTTCATTATGCCTTGCGTGATCATGATGGTACTGAGGAAGACTTCAGAATGAAATACCTATTAATATGATTCCTCACCACCATGCACGTGACACGTAACAGTGCTCTCATAACTGTACCGTCCCTGCTCCCAAGAGCAAAACTATAGATAAAACTATACAACCGATAGTTCATGTTATGTGCAGTAAGGTACCATTTAGTGAAATAGTATTGTGTGTCGATCATTTAAATGAGCCTAAATTTTTTGACTTGTAGTTCATGCATTTGTTCTTGTTCTGCTTTTGCTTCCCTTTTTTAAGCAGTGTAACAATCATAAAAGTGACAGTAGGTGCCACATGACTGACTACGTACATCTGTTCAAATTGCTGCTTACCACTGAAAAGATACTGATGAGCACTGTAAATTGGGATAATCAAACACATCGATAAAGTAATTTGTATCACCGTAAGGTAAAGGAAGGGTGTGCTGACGTTTCGAGCGTTAGCCCTTCGTCAGAGCGAATGAGAGGAATATGGGTTATGGGCCTAGTCTGTGCTTTATACCCTTCCGT
This sequence comes from Ricordea florida, assembly GCA_949710005.1. Classification (NCBI taxonomy): domain Eukaryota; kingdom Metazoa; phylum Cnidaria; class Anthozoa; order Corallimorpharia; family Ricordeidae; genus Ricordea; species Ricordea florida. The sequence continues at coordinate 23,878,794 of OX453284.1, forward strand.
AAGATTCAGTCCGTAGTCCGCAGTCCGTAGTCCGCAGTCCACAGTCCTTGTTTTATTCTGACCGCGCGGGAACCAAGGAAGCGGATTGATCAACATTAATCCGATTAGTAAACAAACCCAATTATCAATGAAATTTCTGTAGAACCTTAGAAATCTTCCTGATAATGTCACTCAGCTAAAACACGACGTCGACAAGAACTGCAGTGCGATATACAGTCTGGTAGGTTTTTCGCCGTCGCGGTATAATGGCCAACCTTGGTAAACTAGCATTCAAGTTTGTTCAAAGACGTATTATAAAATGTAGCCCGGGTGAACGCTCCCGAGAGCGTCTAGTTCAGAGATATTTACGCTGTTGAACACTTTTCTAAAACCGGCTCGCATTTGACTCGGTCAGCCGAGGAACTTGAACTCATTACAGTGAGATCCCTGTACACTTCTACTGAATGCAACTGACACAAATTTCAATGGTTTGATAAACCACTTTTAAATAATTGAAGGGTTTGCGTATCAAGGCTTCACACAGGCAGCAAGCCCAGTGTAGGCTTCTAGAGCGTCTTGTTGAGTATATTTAGTGCCAGCGATTGCCAATCATAATTAAATTACAATCTGCGACCTGCAACCTGAAACCTGGAACCTGCAAAATAAACCTGCCAATCGACATGTGGTACTATAAAAGTTACGTCTGTTCCTCAAAGTCCAACCAAAGTGATCAAGTTATTACAATTACTCTTTCTCATACAAGGAAAACAACAGCAAACACTATACAGGAGCGGTTCAGTTTTTCCAAAAAAATACCCGCACGTTTTAAATGCGATGGAGAGGCCGCTTTACATAATTTTGTAACTAACTACCTGGAGAAGCTAAGGAGAAAAATGTAACTGGAGCGTAGGGAGGAAACACATACTGAACGAAATGTTTATAGTCAATTTAAAACACAACTTTTGTTCTCTTTGCGGGTAGCGTATTTCCATCCTTTCTCTCCATCCATTTCAGTACAGTTACTTAAGATATATATTTTTATAAATATTCGAAGTTTTCGTGGCCCAGAATTCGGTAACTGTTACAGAAGTCCGGTTCAGCAAACTAAAATTCAAACCAAGAGCAGTTTTATGGTAATGCTTACTCGGATTTTCTTTAGTCCAGGCAAACTTGGAATAAATCTTCCCTGGTCGCTCTTGTAGACAATTCTTCACGTGAATATATTACACACTTTACCCACAAAAACCTCGGAGCGTGACTACTCCGATCTGACCGACCAGTTCTGTTGTGTAGCGCGATTGAGTGAAAACTGAGGTTGTCAACGGCGAAGCAACGACGCTTCTGTAGCGTTTATAACCCGATGACAATAGTGTCAGATACCACAGGTATCCCACACAAAAATTCAGATATCCATCCTGAAGTCAAGGCTGTCCACTTCCGCTTTCCATTCAATTTTCATCTGTGCCGGAAAGCAAACAGTCATTAGTTTGTGAAGGAAAACGTTGAAACTCAATATCCCTCATTATGGAGATCTTCTCTCAACCCTTAACAACTGATCCTGCAAAGTATCGCGGAGACATGATGAAGCGACTCGATATTCTTAGAAACAACCAACTGTTCTGCGATGTTACCGTCATAGCAGAAGGAACACAATTTCCAACTCATAAGGTTGTGTTGGTGGCTGCAAGCCCGTTCTTTTTTAACCTTCTAGGAAGCGATATGAAAGAAGTGAAAGAGGATGCAATCATAATTACGCTTGAAGAGGCTACTGCATCTGTTGTGGAGGATGTGCTGGAATATATTTACACTGGGAATTTGGTGATCACTGATGAGGAACAAGCTCGCAAGTTGATTGCAACAGCAGAATATCTTTTGATACCAAGCTTAAAAACTCACTCTGGAAGGTTTCTGCATGAGAGATTGACAATTGAAAACTGCCTTTTTACTTACTACTTTGCTGTTAGATATAATTGCGAGGAATTATGCGTAAAATCACTCGAATTCATTAACGCCAATTTCCCTGCTGTTATGGCCACTGAGCATTTCTTGACCCTCGACAGTAAACAAGTCAAAGAACTGATATCCAGTGATGACATCGTTGTGAATACAGAGGAAGACGTTTTCAAGGGTATTTTAAAATGGGTTGCGCAGAACAGGAGTGAAAGGAAAGGAGAATTTGCCTGTTTATTCCGTGAAATTCGCGTGACTTCTGTTTCCCGTGATTTCCTTTTTGCGGAACTGATGAAAGAAGAACTCGTCAAGCAGAACAACGAGTGTTTAAATTATGTATTGGATGCTATGCAGTGGATCGCAGATTCTAATAAAGGAGACCTTCCCAAACAACCAAGAAAGTTTCTACGAACTGAGGTAATACTCGCCTGTAGTGGGACGAGAACTTTGTGTTATTTTCCTGAGCAAAATGCATGGTACAAAATGGCAGATACCTTGCTTTCCTATCAACGTCACGCTGTCACGCAATTCCGTGATAGAGTATTCATCGTAGGACAATTTACTGAACAATGGGAAAGGAATCGTTTGCTTGAATTCTACCTTCCTTCTTCAAACAAGCGGGCGGCAGTTGAAACTGAATACATTGGGACGGCGTTTTCAGGATTAACAGTCTTAAAAGATTGTTTGTATGCGGTTGTGGAGGAATACAAGAACTCCATTGTCCACAAGTATGATTCCGTCAACAGCTCCTGGGAAAAGATCTGTGACCCACCCACTAAAAGAGGAGGAACTTGCTGTGTAAGTGATGGTAAACACCTTTACCTGACAGGTGGTAGAACTGATGATACAGAGTCTATAAGCACAAAAGCAGAACGATTCGATCCAAATGCAAACAATTGGGAGGCGATAGCAAACATGAAAGAAGAAAGGCTATATGCTTTTGGTGAAACCTTACATGGAAAGATCTATGTCGCTGGCGGATTGGAAAAGAAATCGTGCGAGGTGTATAACCCGATTACGAATGAATGGCAGCTGATAGCCAGTTTGCAGGTAGCACGTCGAGAAGGAAGCATGGTGTGTTGTAATGGTGCTCTGTATGTCTTAGGTGGCTTACTAACAAGTCGGCAACGAGAGTTATCAGTGGAGTTGTATGATGCTGAGAGAGATGAGTGGAGGAAGAAAACAAGCATACCAGTCAGCTTTGACTCAATAGAGGCCAGCAAGTGCCCATATAAAGGTTGTTTCGCACGAGTTTGGAAAAATGTGCTAAGTAAGCTTCAACCTATAGCAACAACAACAACAACAACTTTATTTAACTAAATATAATAGTTAGTGGATGGCTTACCCCGCAAATAGCTAGAAAAAGCTAATCAAAGCGGGGCAAGCCAAATAGAACACTCCTATCAGTTTAAAGACAATAAATTAACAGAACTACACTTTAACAAATTAACGATACAGATTACAAGAGGATCGATTATTAACGAATATCCATTAACTAATAATTAATTAAAGGCCAGCAAGTTAACACGCAACTAGTATTGTGGGGATAGTTTCTAAAGAAACTGGTGCTGCGTCGGTGGGAAGTTGAAACACAAGAAAATGGGTAAATCAAACGAGTTGATTAAGTAAGTTATACCACCGTAAGGTAAAAAGGAGGTGCCTACGTTTCGAGCGTTAGCCCTTCGTCGGAGCGCAACTATATTACGCTAACTAATCAGAAACAGAGTTTACATGAAAATTGGCTATTTACAAAATCTGTAAGCTAATAAACGTAACATAAAATTGTAGGATTAGGAAGCAAATGAAAATAGCTGTAAAGATAAATAAATATATATATATATATATATATATATTGCAACTGCAACTGATGAAGGTCTTTGACCGAAACGTCTATTTTTATTAAATTTTTAAACTTTTTTTAGATTTTTTACTGTATATATTTTTTCGCTCGAAGTTGTCCGTCCTCGTTTTCCACAATTGCCTACAAATTTCATTACTCGAGGTTTGGACTACGAACCCTTTTGGATCCTTCTGGCGCGTGGTATCCCTGTTGGGTCGAAGCATCTTAACTTTATATATATATATATATAGATAGATAGATAGATAGATAGATAGATATATATATATATATATATATATATAAAAAGTTATGATGCTTCGAGCCAACAGGGATGCCACACGCCAGAAGGATCCAAAAGGATTCGTAGTCCAAACCTCGAGTAATGAAATTTGTAGGCAATTGTGGAAAACGAGGACGGACAACTTCGAGCGAAAAAAAAAAATATAAATATATACAGTAAAAAATCTAAAAAAAGTTTAAAAATTTAATAAAAATAGACGTTTCGGTCAATGACCTTCATCAGTTGCAGTGCCTTTTTTTTTTTTTTTTTTTTTTTTTTTTTTCGACTTTGTTCCGCGAGGCTAGTAAGACAGCAACGCAAAGTTCCCTTGACGTTCGTTGGAGTGAAAGCTTACAAAGCTTCACGAGGTCAACATCATCGACGTTGAGTGCCAAATTAAAATTCAAACTAAAACCAGCCGGGATGACATTGTTATCCAAGCAGTTCGTAAGAAAAGTACAATGGTGTTGGTATCTGGACAGTTTGTCCCAGACACGTGCTGCTTGTGCTACCGTGGAATTAAGTAATGGCATCTCTGGATCAACTTGGGCAGATGATTCACAGGCGGACGAAAGCTGGATACAAGGTATTAATAAAAAGTTATGATGCTTCGAGCCAACAGGGATGCCACACGCCAGAAGGATCCAAAAGGATTCGTAGTCCAAACCTCGAGTAATGAAATTTGTAGGCAATTGTGGAAAACGAGGACGGACAACTTCGAGCGAAAAAAAAAAAAAATATAAATATATACAGTAAAAAATCTAAAAAAAGTTTAAAAATTTAATAAAAATAGACGTTTCGGTCAATGACCTTCATCAGTTGCAGTGCCATATATATATATATATATATATATATGGTGGCTGATCATGTATTATACGAGTGAATGCTGGATGTTTTCTTAAATAAATGTAACATGTTAGTTGGTGCATTGTTGTTATTGATATCGTACATTAAACTGGAGACACATTCATGATATAGAAAAGTTATTGGAAGAACGTTAACTTGAAGAAATAATGGAACTGCACGATCGCGAACATCTGCAAAAAAGAGTAAACGAAGTGCCCTTTTCTTTTCAAAAAGGAAGGATGAGATTGGAGATATGCAGTTACTAACATAATATCATGGGTGACAAATTACTCCTTAATTTTGGCGCGAAATTTCAGCGTTAATTTATAATTTCACATGTGAAATTACAAAATTGCCATGGCAACCGTTCCGACGCAGCCAAAATCGCTTCTTGTGAACGTAATTTGTCACCCAAAATATGTATGTGTAATCAAATGGTGACGAGTGAAATTAGGGAATAATTTCACTTGCGTTTTGTCCAAATCCTAAGCCAATTTTCATGCCTAAAGGCTCGGGAAATTATTAGGATTTGGACAAAACGCAAGTGAAATTATTCCCTAATTTCACTCGTCACCATTTGATTACACATACTAATCAAGATAGTGTTTAGGGGGAGGAGGCAATTTACTAGTGAGTCTGCTACCTACTGTGGCAAAGTGCTTATTAAGGATTTTAGGTATCTGTGAGGCTTCCTTCACGCGTTCTCCCTTGGTGTTTAAGTCCTTGAGTTGATTTATGTTTTTAAGATTCTTCCTTCTACGATATAGCAGCTCATTAATTCCTTTCCAGGTTTTTTTCATATTGACAACATTATGTTCGAGATAATTGTGGTAGTATCTCTTTTTACTTAATCGAATTAAGCTACAGATTTTGTTTCTGTAGTATTTGTACCTGGAGTCATCACCTGATGCATACAATTTACTTTTAACTGTAATCGATACCTTAATTCCAGCGGTGATCCAAGGTTTAGACAGCTGTTTTGCTTTCCGATTTGACATTAATGGGTGCATGTTTGTTGACAATTTTATTATACTTGTTGTAAAAAGTGGAAAACAACCTATCCGGACAGTAAGCTCCACTTGCAGTCATCGTATCATAATCAACTTCTAAGAGATCTTTAGCAAAACAGTCAGCGGAAAATTTTGAGTAGTCTCCCATTTTAACAGATTTTATTTGTTGCTTTTTGTCTCTTGCAGATGTTGTAATACAGAATTTAAAAAAATGATCGCTAATATCAGAGATATTACCACTGGCAAAAAATTTATCAGGATTGTTGACAAATACGTTCAGTCAATTAGCGTAGCAGAGGCTCCACAAACACGTGTGGGTTTGTCGACTGTTGGAATGAGATAGCAACTTTGAAGAGACAGCAAAAAATCTTGACTTATTTGAGATGTTTCACATTTGAGTAAATCTCCCCCATGATATAAACAATTTTATCGTCTGACACAAGTTTCTCAGTTATCTCCTCAAAATATGACTGGAAATAGTCTGGTGAGTTATGCTGTCGATAAATTATGCCGGAAACAATATTCTTATGATTTACAAAAGATATTTCAATCCAAATGGCTTGTTAGAGGTCTTTTCAAGAACCGTATAATGCAGTGATTGATCAAGAAAGAGCCCTACTCCTCCAGAGGCCAAAGGTGTTGGAACATATTCAAAAACATAACCTGGAAGGATTGGATGAAAGTTATCCTGATTTTGGAAAATAGCTGACTGTTCTTGAAGCCTCAGTAACTACTGTTTGTCGTTGCATTGCAAAGGGATAACAGAATCGAACGAAAGACTCTGTGACAAAACAAAATGCCATGAAAACGCAAACTGTTTGTTCACACCAACAGTTTTAAACTTCGACACTTCGGCAATATCGTCTCGAGACAGAAACATCGTTTCATGGATGGAGGCAACACGTGTACGTGTATGCTCCGTAAAGTTGTGCCTGGTTCTATGCCTCTTCGTCACTTTTAAAGGTTCTACTCTTAAGAGTTCCTGGAACAAAACCATGCCGGAGTACAGGTAGCGATATCTATTTCGTTTCACAGTCTAACACCGCAGTTGCTAATCGAACTTCTTCTGCAGTTTTCAGCACTTCGCGAAACCACTCTCGACTGAACCGGTTCTCGAGAATGCATTTGGTAGGTGAACTCCTGCAGCGCACGTCGTTGGCCTTACTTTTAATTACCCTGGCTGGTGATGTAGAAGTGAATCCTGGTTTCCGTCGTTTGGTTGATATTAGGAACACCCGTGGCTTGAAGATCGCTCATTTGAATGTTCGAAGTCTACGGAACAAAGTTGATTTGTTACGATTCGAACAGTTTGATAACGTTGCCATTGATGTTCTTACATTATAATAATATACTAATAATAATAATAATATACTCCATTTATATTGCGCATATTCTATATTAATAATCATATGCGCATTACAATCAGACCAATAGACCATGACACCGGGAACACGCCCTTCTCTTTTCGAACAGTGCCATGGGTTCTTTTACGTCCCACATTACAGATCGAGTTGTGAGACGGGGCCTACGGTTTATCGTCCTTATCCGAGAAGACTAGAAAGTCTAACCATTTGCAGATGTCATTACAAAGGCAGCACTTTCTCCTCAGTTATTTTAAGACCATGAGTGTTGGTCCGGCCGGGGTTTTGAACCCGCGACCTCCCGCACGGTAATCCAGTGCTCTACCAACTGAGCTAACTGGTCGGTCGGATACATGGCTTGATTCTAACATTCAGGATTCAGAAATTTGCCTTCTGGGATTTACATTGGTTCGTCGGGATAGAGAAGGGTCACAATCAGGCGGAGGTTGTTATGTAACGCAAAAGTACTATCAATTCATGCTCTGGTTATTATTATCTGTCATTGTAATCGAATACCCAAGTTTCGCAATCAAGCACATGCAAGATAGTCTGTTGTTGATTCAATATTAAATAGAGCGTGATCGTATCCCTTTGTCTTCGAGTTACTACATTGGCGACGAGGATCTACGGATTATAATGGCAACTTACGGGAACGAGGGGAATTCGACGAGTCGGTGGAATCTTGGACTCAGTATGCAGAAAGACTGGAGCAATACTTTCGAGCGAACGAGATTGAAAACGACAAGAAACAGAAAGCCATCCTACTGAGCGTTTGTGGAAGCAAGACATATGGCCTCATTCGTGACTTATTACAACCAAAGGAGCCAGCAGAAGCGGCGTTAAAAGTCATCTATGAAACGTTGGAAAACCACTTTTCCCCAAAACCAAGTGTCATCGTTGAGAGATTCAAAATCGTCTTGCAGGGGAAAGTGTCGCGGCGTTCGTAGCGGGGCTTCGAAGGCTGTCGGAACACTACGATCAACGCTTGAGGACATGTTGCGGGATCGAATAGTTTGTGGAATCAACGACGATAGAATCCAAAGACGATTGTTGGCCGAACACGAGCTTGCGTTTAAGAAAGCGATAGAAATGGCCTCAGCATTTGAAATGGCATCGAAGAATCTAGTCGATTTGGGCGGAAAGACACCGACCGACAATGTCAACAAAGTAAACGAAGGATCAAAAGCGGCGAACCCTGAATGGAAACGAGATTGTTTTCGTTGTGGTGGACACCACAACCCACAAACTTGCAAATTCAAACAGGAAGTTTGCTACAAGTGCCAGAAGAAAGGCCACATGGCTAAATTTGTCAAGGGAAGAAGAGAAAGCCTGAAAAGCCTCCGGAAAGGCGGGGACGGCGAAAACCGGAAGAGAAACAAAAGGTGGATTTTCTTGCCCAAGATGAAAATGATGTGTATACCATGTACCACATGTCAAGCAAAAACAAGAAATCGTTTACAGTGGATATTAAACTGTGTGGAAGAACCATAACCATGGAAATCGACACTGGTGCATCGAAGACGGTGTAAACGAAGCAACTTATGACGGATTGCGTGACGCGTTAGGTCCACTGGGGAAGACCAAAGCTGTTCTAAGCACGTACACCGGAGAAGCAATTCCAGTGGCTGGAGAAGTTACGGTGCTATTAAAGTACGGCAGTCAGCAAGAAAACCTACAAGCCCTAATCGTCAAGGGAAAAGGGCCGAATTTATTGGGCCAAGATTGGCTTGGAGTAATTCGCCTTGACTGGAACAAAATCCTCCAGATCACAAGCAATACGCGATCGTCGCTTCCGGACGTCCTTTCGAAGTACCCAGATGTATTTGCTGATGGATTAGGTACACTTAAAGGAGTGGAGGCAAAAATCTACGTTAACTCCGACGCAAAGCCGAAGTATTTTAAAGCTCGACCGGTGCCCTACGCAATGAAAACAAATTTAGAATTTGAACTCGAACGATTACAACGTGAGGGGATCATATCGCCTGTGGAATTTTCGGAATGGGCGGCGCCGATCGTACCAGTGACAAAACCAAATGGAGCGGTAAGGATTTGCGGCGACTATAAACTGACGGTGAATCGAGAGTCAAAACTGGACAATTACCCCATACGTAAGACCGAAGATCTTTTGGCTACTCTGGGACGTGGGAAGAAGTTCACTAAGCTGGATATGTCGCAAGCCTACCAACAAATGTCCTTGGACGAGAACTCTCGCCAATTCGCGACCATCAATACGCATAAAGGCCTGTTTCAATATAACAGATTACCCTTTGGTATTTCCTCGATCAGCACCAGGGATTTTTCAAAGAGCCATGGAAAATCTCTTGCAAGGCATTCCACGTGTTATTGTGAAAATGGATGATATTCTTATCAGCGGGAAAGATGACTACGATCACTTAGCTAATTAAGAGGCTGTTCTTAAGAAGTTGTCTACAGCAGGGCTAAGACGAGAGAAGTGCTTCTTTATGGTGCCGGAAGTCACCTACTGTGGTTACGTCATAAGTGGAAGTGGTATTAAGCCGGTGGAAGCCAAAGTAGAAGCCCTTCAGAATGCTCCAAAGCCTGAAAATGTAACGCAGTTGCGAGCATTCCTGGGAATGCTAAATTACTACCACCGCTTCCTGCCAGACATTGCAACAGTCCTGGAACCACTGCGCGCATTATTAAGACAAGGAACAGCATGGTGCTCGAAGAAGGAGCAACAAGAGGCCTTCAAAGAGTCGAAGAAACTGCTTCAATCAGCAGATGTTCTGGTACATTTCCAACCAGATTTGGAACTAATACTGGCTACCGACGCCTCTGACTATGAAATCGGAGCAGTACTCTCTCATCGAATGGCCGACGGAAATGAACGTCCGATTGGCTATGTTTCAAGATCGCTAAATCCAGCCGAACGCAAATACTCAACCGTTGAGAAAGAAGCATTAGCTGCTGTCTTCGGGGTGAAGAAATTTAATCAGTTCTTGTTTGGACGGAAATTCACCATACAGCGGATCACAAATCACTAGAATGACTCTTCGACGAACAGAAGGGAGTGCCACAGCAAGCCTCTCCAAGAGTTCAGCGGTGGGCTCTTACACTAGCAGCTTACGAATACAAAATTGCCTACAAACCAGGGGCAACAAACGCTAATGCAGATGCATTAAGTCGACGTCCGCTGTCCAAGATGCCAGAGTCCGTCCCTTTACCAGGAGAGACAGTTGTGTTATTAGAACACCTTGAACAAACCCCAATCAATTCACGTCACATCCGAGAATGGACAAGACGCGATCCAGTCCTTTCAAGAGTGTATCAACTCACACTGAATGGATGGCCCAGAAAGAGTGAAGGGGTAGACCTACACCCATATTTCAGCCGGAAAGATGAGTTCACCATCGAATACGGATGTGTACTCTGGGGCAACCGAGTGATTGTACCACCACAAGGACGAGCCCAAGTCATAGCCGAACTTCATGAAACCAATCCGGGCATTTCATGAATGAAAGGTCTTGCACATGGATCGCGAGTTAGAAAGTGCAGTAAAGAGTTGTCAACTGTGCCAGATACACCAGAAGGCGCCATCAGACGCACCCCTACCCCCTTGGGAGTGACCTGGCCAACCCTGGTCGAGAGTGCACATAGATTATGCAGGGCCTTACAAGGGCCATATGTACCTGGTAGTGATTGACCCACACTCAAAATGGATGGATGTCCACATTATGCAGTCCACAACATCAGCAGCAACAATTACGAAGTTGAGGGAAATCTTCGCTAACCATGGACTCCCAGAAAACTTAGTTAGCGACAATGGCCCAAATTTCATAAGTGCCGAATTCGAGAATTTCCTAGTCAAGAATGGCATCAGGCACATCAAAGTCTCACCTTACCACCCAGCTTTGAATGGACAAGCGGAACGAGCAGTTAGAGTCTTCAAAGAGGGCATGGAAAAGATGGAAGGGGGGTGAATACAAACCAAGTTGTCACGTTTTCTCCTGAAATACCGGACAACGCCCCACTCAACAACTGGAGTCCCTCCAGCTCAACTGCTTATGAAACGAAAATTGAGAACCATACTAGTGCCTAACTGCCAGCGAAGTGAGAAGGAAGCAAGGACAGCAGAAAGATGCACACGACTACCACGCCAGAGAAAGGGAACTTGAGGTGGGTGATCTTGTGCTCATAAGGGATTTCAGCTCTCCAAAGTCCAAGTCCTGGCAAGAAGACATTGTAGTACAAGAACCGGGTCCTGTGTCAGCACTTGTTGAACTAGAAGATGGTCGAAACGTTCGACGTCATCAAGACCACGTGCGGAGAAATCCCAGTGCCCCACAACAAGGAACAACGTCGGCGAAACCAAATCAGGATACATCAGCTGCGGAGCTGGTAGATTTGGGATCCAGTCCCGACAAGTGTTCAATTCCCGAAACCTCTGAACTTAGACCACCACGCCCCGTCAGAGAGAGGCGACTACTAGAACGCCTCAAGGACTACAAAATCTGAACATTTATCATTTGTTGTTCACTGATAGGCAACCTGATATTGACGACCGTTGTTACAATAGAAATATAAAACAACATAAGTTCAGTTTTCTGGAATGACAAAGTACAATCTTGAGGGGGGAGGAATGTTATGTAACGCAAAAGTACTATCAATTCATGCTCTGGTTATTATTACCTGTCACTGTAATCGTATACCCAAGTTTCGCAATGAAGCACATGTAAGATAGTCTGTTGTTGATTCAATATTAAATAGAGCGTGATCGTATCCCTTTGCCTTCGAGTTATTACATTGGTGTTGCTATCTACGTGAGAGATGGTCTACCGTTTTGCTTACGGAACAATTTAAATACTGGTGAGAATGAATGTCTCTGGATCGAACTTAATCGCGCCAAATGTAAGCCGACTCTCATTTGTTGTTTATATCGTGCACCCAATGCTGATTTCACCAAGTTTATTTCCAACCTCGAAAACTGTATGCCTACTTTGAACCTTGATAGATGTGATTTAATTATTCTGGGGGAAATGAATGTTGACCTTTTGCTGAAGCCTGCTTATGGATGCAAGCTAAATATGCAGATTCTGCATAATTTTATGCGTTCCTTGAACTTGTCTCAAATAGACCCTTTGCAGGATTAGGTCACGTGCTTGGATACCACTTAGCAACGCCATGCTGGGACGCAAGCGTTCCAGCCGCCATTTTGAAAATTATAGCGTGGCGAAGCGACTTTCTGGGTTTGCTGTCAACATACAAGCGATCTATTTATGCTGGAGTTCATGTTCAACGGTTTTTTCAAAACTTTTGTATTTGTTTTGTGAAGTAACTATAAAACGTTTGTGAATTTTGGAGAATACGGAACCACCGTGACTACCTTTTGGATTCATGGCGAGCAACGGAGGTAAGCAATTGTAAAATATATTCGTTGTTGTTTGTGCTTTGTTTTGTCATTTTTGCCTCGAAAAGGATTCGTATGCTCACATTTAAAATTCACCGCAACTCTGAGGAGTTATATCAACAATTATGGAAACTATAGTTACTGAAATGTGTAGCAAGCTTGTGATCGTTCTCATCGAAGTCATTGACTAATTTTACGCAGTTTGCAGTCATCTCCCTGAATAGTTTTGGTTGTTTTCCTATTTTGACTCGCAGTTGAAGGTAGTCCGAGTTGCCAAGAGCCCAAGAAAAAAGCAAAGGGTGGGAACTATCATTGCTGTGTCCCGCAGTGTACCGGAGACAGCCGCTATGACAGCTCGCTGTCATTTCACCGAATGCCCAATGAAGAGCAAATTCGAAAGCAATGGATCGCTAAAATCAGAAGGGATGTTGGTCCATATTTCAAGGTTAGTGGTTTTTTTTGGAAGAATATAATTCCACTGATTGATTTCCTATTTGTCTTTCATTCTTTTTATCTACATGGATACAATGTTTTAACACCTACTCTGTTATGAACAAGATAACTTCCAAGACAAGGGTTTGCAGTAAACATTTCAAGGACGAGGACTTCAATGCTCCCGATAATGCAGGCAGGCGTCTACTCAAAAAAGGAACTGTCCCCACCGTTTTTAGCTGGGCAACGGCTTCAAACAACAGGCGCAAGATAATCAGACATGTTGAAAGGTGTGTAAGAAAATCAACAATTATTTATGTGGGGCAAGCTATACCAAATCAATGATCAAATCATCATAGCCCTGTACTTTACCAATTGTTGTCATTCCTATTTTGCTGGTATTTTTATTTTTGGATGCACCTGATCTGACCCAACAATACTTTGAGTTTTTTTACTTTTTTCTTGACAGTGCCTGTCAAGCAGATGAGAGTGATAACAGTGATGATGCTCCAAGTGCAACTGAAGAATTCACTGATTCCCAAGCAATGATAGAAGAGCTTGAGAAGACAAAAGCGCTACTTCATGCTACACAAGCTGAGCTGGAGGATCTTAAAAGAGAATCACAGACAGCCTCTAAAGAAGCTAATACTGCTCTTGCCCACCTACAAGAAGAGTTTCGAAGACAAAAGGAAGAAGCTGCATCTGGACTTAAGATTTACAAGTTTGGCATTGAGAGATTCTCAACAGATGATGATGCAATCAAGTTTTACACAGGGTTCTGTTCATATAAGCATTTCTTACTTTTCTATAATTTGATAAGACCTACAGCAGAGAAAATGACATATTGTTATGCAACTGGTGTCCTAGAAAACCGCCCACATGTCCGAGCTATGCAACTGATAGATGAATTATTTATGTTCCTTGTTAGGATTAAACTAGGGCTTTTTCAGCAAGATCTTGCACACCGTTTCAATTTACATATCTCATCTGTTAGCAGAAAAATTACTACTTGGGCTAATTATTTATATTTTTTCTTGGGTTCTCAACCTATTTGGCCTTCCAGGGCTGATGTTTGTGCCAAGATGCCAGGAGAATTTAAGAAGCTCTATCCAACTACACGTGTTATCCTTGATTGCACAGAATTTTTTGTTGAGACACCATCATCTCTTCTGTTGCAGTCTCAACTGTACTCTTCCTACAAGAGTAACACCACTCTCAAGGGCTTAATAGGCATTTCACCACATGGTGCCATCACTTTTGTTTCTTCTTTGTATACAGGGGCAATTTCAGATAAAGAAATTACAAGATGTTCAGGTATACTTGATTTACTTGAGGCTGGGGATTCTGTGATGGCAGATAAGGGTTTTGATATTGAAGATCTTCTTAGGGAAAAGGAAGTAGACCTTAACATTCCTCCTTTTTTGGAGAGTAGAACCCAGTTTTCAGCAGCTGAGGTTCAGAAGACAAAAATGATTGCAAAAGTCAGGATTCATGTTGAGAGGGCCATTAAGAGGATAAAAGAATTTCACATTTTCGATTCTGATGTTCCCTTGTCTATGTTAGGCTCAATTAATCAGGTATATACAGTGGCATGCTTATTAACAAATTTTCAAGGGCCCCTAATTTTAAATGGAGACAACTTTTAAATGGAGGTACAGTTATATAATGAGGTTGTTCACTAGTAGGTTTAATAAAGTTTTTGACATGCTTTTTCTTGTGCTGTATTTTTCCTTATTACATATTACATTGATCCTAGGAAATAGTTGAAAAAGAACATGTCCACCTTATCTTTGCTGTCTTGGAAAAAAATTTTATCAAAGAAGATTCGTTGGCAAAAATACTTAGTGTCATTCATATAACAAAAAAAGTCACACCATTCTAACCCTGTCAGTGCCAACTGGCACTGCACCTGTAAATAGTATTCATGATTTCTTTTCAGTGTTATCTCATCGGACACTGGGTCAATTGCAAGATATCTGACATTTTTGAAATCTGTCTCCCCCTCTTGTACAACTTTGATTTCGCACAAACCAAATGGGTTACGCCCTTCATTTGCTGCTTTGATGTCATAGACCTTGCGGTCAGGACTACATCCCAACCATGGGCACTTTGGATTAATGACTAATCCACATGGGAATACATTGACCATCCCAGCTTTAGCGACATTAGCATACACTGTAGCTGCATGTGGCTCCATTTCAATTCCTCTCTTCATAGCTGCTGTAACAACACGACGTGAAGGATTTATTTGCCTCACCAGGTTTTCAAAATTTGTTACACGTTTTGCACAAGAACCAAACTTGCTGGCAGTAATTCGCTTTGAACGAAGAAGCTGCCAAAGATTACTTGCACCCTGTGTCACTGTCCTCGCTTCCAAGTCAATTGCAACTTCTCGAGTAACAGCTAAAGCATCAAGTGCAGCGGCTCTCTCCTGAGTTAAACAAACTTGAACATTGTTCGTTATTCGTTCTCCAGCACCCTCCAATGGTAACTTTGGGAAATCACAGGCAAGGAAGTCATTTATGACGTATTCTTGTGAGAGCTTTTGCTGGTATGACAGAGGACTACCTTTAGGAGCATTGCCAAATTTTGTTGGCTGTAATATTAAATTAGGTCTTTGCTCTGCTGTGGGTGCAATATCAGCTATCAAGGGCAATGGGTCCAAGCCAGTAAAATCACTCTTGCAAAGGATTCCATAAAAAGAAGATGGTGAGTACAAAGTACTTTTGATGAACTTGTTGTAGTTGGCACCCATTTTTGGCTTTTTTACCAGTACCGACTGAATCTCTTTTGTTCCAATGCGTTTTTCTCTTGGTACACTCCAGCGCTGTGGCATACTGGTGCAAGTTAGATCATCTGGTAGAGATGTAAGTCCAAACATTTTACAATGAGCCATATAGAAAAGCAGGCCTATTACATGATGGCAATAGCCACTTGCACCTGCAACACAGGAACATTTTCCAGTGATGCCCTTGTCCTCCAACTTTACAAATATTTCCAAAAGATGCGGGGGCTCACTTTTTCTCATGGATCGGAAACATTTACCGGAAACTTTCACTTTATCTGGCAGGTAAGTCACTGAAAGACATGAAAGATTGTTCATCAAAGGGTACGAAATACTGTGTGGCATATAGATGCACAACAATCACATTTCAGAGTAAATAGTTACTGGATAATTATTATTATATCCATTTCGTAGGACATAAAATAAATGTGAAAATAAAACACGCACTCACGTGACGAAATATTGCTCACCTTGAATATTGTGGAGATATCCAGGTTCAGCAAAGAATTTGTAGGCTTTGCTTGTGCTTGTGCAACCAGAAGAGATTTTCGCGTAGCTCTCTACTTCGGCAAACGTCAGGGTAGGAAAGAGGTGGATATCTTGCGTCGGATTACCGGTAGAACTTCGTTCTTTATACAACAAAAAATATTAGAAACAACGCGGTTTTGCTGAGTACTCTATGGTAACAACAAACCAGTTGTCACAGAAGACAACCACTCTTCGCGAGTAAACTAAATGGAATTCTGTCAGAGGTACCGTATCTTATATTGAGCGAATGAAAGTTCAAATCTTTTCCGAGGCAAAACAAAGGACTAACAACGAATATTTCAGTTACAGTTGCTTACCTTCGTTGCTCGCCATGAGGCCAAAAGGTCGTCACGATGGAATAGGTTCCGTATTCTGTCAAAATATGCGAGTGTTCCTTCCAAAATTCGAACAAGTATAATAGTTATATCATTTACAAAACTAAAAGTTTGAAGATGAACTCTTTTAGATCGCTCGTGTCGCTTAACTACACTATAATTCTAAATATGGCGGCTGGAACGCTTGCGTCCCAGCATGGCGTTGCTAGGTGGTATCCAAGCACGTGACCTAATCCTGCAAATGGTCTATTATAACCGAGCCAACTCGCATCACCGAACAGTCCAAATCGTTAATTGACGTAATCCTGGGTCAATAATCAGCATCGAGTTGTTGATAGCGGCGTCGTGCCCCTATCAATAAGTGATCATTCACTAATTTATTGTATAGTGAAAGCTGGTGTTCCAAAGGCCACACCAAGGACAATAGAATATCGGTCATACAGGGGATTTGATGAAAATGCCTTCATCCAGGACTTAAATAATGTTCCGTGGCACATTGTTGACGATGAGAACAATGTCAACGACGCAGTCTTGACTTTGAACAAATTATTCACCGAAGTTGTGGATTCTCACGCACCGCTTAAAAAGCGCCGAGTAAAGGGCACGACAGCTCCTTGAATGAATAATAAAATCGCTGAAGCGATGCGCGATCGCAATTATCATCTTCGGAAAGCACAGAAATCAAATTCTACATACCATTGGGGAATGTATAGAATGCTGCGAAATTTTGTAAACCGTGAAATTAAGTCCTCGAAGTCAAATTACTATTGCAAGCTAATTGAAGAAGGTAAAGGCGATTCCAGCTTGGTTTGGAAAGCAGTGAATGAAGCTTCTTCACGCAACGTTAGCTCATCCATCCCGCAGTGTGTAATTTCAAGTGGAGTACAATATACTGACCCCAAATCCATCGCTACAGCTCTGAACGATTACTTTGCTTCTGTTGGAAGATTGTTGGCAGAAAAATTCTCTCAATCTCCGTTAATTATGTAAATCCTGTGAAACTCAATGTTACTGAACCAGCCACGGATTCTTTTGAGTTAAGACCCGTAAGCCATTCCTTTGTTCTGCAACAGATTTATTAGTGCTCTTATGCGCAACAAGGGCATCGGGTTAGACAGAATAACTGAAATGTGCTTCTCGAACTATAACTCCATCAATCACGAAATTGTTAAATTTGTCAATTGCAACCAACGAGTTTCCTAGCATCTGGAAATGCGCTTAAGTCACAGCACTTTTCAAAGCCGGTAATCGTACTAGCCCGTCTAATTATCGCCCTATTTCTATTTTACCAACTCTCAGTAAAGTCCTAGAGAGGGCTGTGCATCATCAATTTTATCAATACCTTAACCAACATAACTTACTCAAAGAAAAGCAATTTGGTTTTCGGCCTAAACATTCAGCAGTTAACGATGTTTCTAGTTGTGCCGATGAAATTCTATTAAATATGGAAAGGGGTAAACTGTGTGGAGCCGTATTCTTGGACCTGTCCAAGGCCTTTGATACGGTCGATCACACAATTTTGCTGCGAAAGTTGTCGTCTTTTGGGGTAACTTCTGACACGGCTAAATGGTTTGAGTCATATCTCAATGGACGAATGCAATGTACATCTTGCGGTCCGGAACTGTCCGATTTGTTACCTGTTACACATGGCGTACCTCAAGGCAGAATACTGGGCCCTTTTTTATTTCTTATATATATAAACGATTTGCCCACTGTCATCAGGCACTCGGAGGTAGCCCTATATGCTGATGACACAGTGCTTTATTGCTATGACTCAAACCCAGCTGGTCTAGAGTGCGCCCTAAATGCCGACTTGTATTCTATTGCCATCTGGTTAAATGATAACAAACTTACTCTTAATGTTGATAAGACCAAAACAATGCTTATTAGTAGCGATTCCAAGTTGCGCAAGTTAAACAGTCTCTCGGTTTCTGTTCTTGATAATCAACTTGATAGTGTTAGAAGGTTTAAATATCTAGGGGTTGTATTATCCTCTAACTTTAACTGGACCGAACATGTGGAACACATGACATCTAAAGTGAACCATTGGTCTATAATTTACCTTTGTATTTTAATATATTTTTTTAATTTGTGAATATATATTTTTTAATAATTTAATGTAATTTTGGATCGGGACCTTTCTGTAGATCACCTACGGGTGAGAAGTCTTCCCGTTAAAATTTCATTATTATTTATTTTTTTCGACATTATTAATCAACTGAAGAGGCGTGAAGAGAAAAACTCTGATATATATTGCTTTATTATTTACAGTTTATGTGTGTAGCGAAACGTGCTCTTTTTCCGTATCAGGGGAACTGAATCTAAATATTATTCTAATGTAGAATTCAACAAATAACGAATTTTAGTTGTACATTTTTGAGGTAGCCGGAAAATTGCAAATTACAAGTCAAATATTTCATTTTAAGGCACACTCGATTTTATTCTTATCATTTCACTTTTTCCGTCGTTTGTTTCTGGTATTGGTATGGTAATGCTTCCTCCATCAGTGAAAACTGAGGTTGTCAACGGCGAAGCAACGACGCTTCTGTAGCTTTTATAACCCGATGACAATAGTGTCAGATACCACAGGTATCCCACACAAAAATTCAGATATCAATCCCGAAGTCGAGGCTGTCCACTTCCGCTTTCCATTCAATTTTCACCTATGCCGAAAAGCAAGCAGTCGTTAGCTTGTAAAGGAAAACGTTAAAACTCAATATCCCTCATTATGGAGATCGTCTCTCAACCCTTAACAACTGATCCTGCAAAGTATCGCGGAGACATGATGAAGCGATTCGATACTCTTAGAAACAACCAACTGTTCTGCGATGTTACTGTCACAGCAGAAGGAACACAATTCCCAACTCATAAGGTTGTGTTGGCGGCTGCAAGCCCGTTCTTTTTTAACCTCCTGAGAAGCGATATGAAAGAAGTGAAAGAGGATGTAATCAAAATTACGCTGGAAGAGGCTACTGCATCTGTTGTGAAAGATGTGTTGGAATATATTTACACTGGTAATTTGACGATCACTGAGGAGGAACAAGCTCTGAAGTTGATTGCAACAGCAGAATATCTTTTGATACCAAGCTTAAAAACTCACTCTGGAAGGTTTCTGCATGAGAGGTTGACAATTGAAAACTGCCTTCTTACTTACTTCCTTGCTGTTAGATATAATTGCGATGAATTAAGCCAAAAATCACTCGATTTCATTAACGCCAATTTCGCCGCTGTTATGGCGACTGATCATTTCTTGAACCTCGACAGTAAACAAGTCAAAGAACTGATATCCAGTGATGACATCGTTGTGAATACAGAGGAAGACGTTTTCAAGGGTACTTTGAAATGGGTTGCACAGAACAGGAGTGAAAGGAAAGGAGAATTTGCCTGTTTATTCCGTGAAATTCGCGTGACTTCTGTTTCCCGTGATTTCCTTTTTGCGGAACTGATGAAAGAAGAACTCGTCAAGCAGAACAACGAGTGTTTAAATTATGTATTGGATGCTATGCAGTGGATCGCAGATTCTAATAAAGGAGACCCTCCCAAACAACCAAGAAAGTTTCTACGAACTGAGGTAATACTCGCCTGTAGTGGGACGAGAACATTGTGTTATTTGCCTGAGCAAAAAGCATGGTACAAATTGGCAGATACCTTGTTTTCCTATCAACGTCACGCTGTCACGCAATTCCTTGATAGAGTATTCATCGTAGGACAATTTACTGAACAACGGGAAAGGAATCGTTTGCTTGAATTCTACCTTCCTTCTTCAAACAAGCGGGCGGCAGTTGAAACTGAATACATTGGGACGGCGTTTTCAGGTTTAACAGTCTTAAAAGGTTGTTTGTATGCGGTTGTGGAGGAATACAAGAACTCCATTGTCCACAAGTATGATTCCGTCAACAGCTGCTGGGAAAAGATCTGTGACCCACCCACTAAAAGAGGAGGAACTTGCTGTGTAAGTGATGGTAAACACCTTTACCTGACAGGTGGTAGAAGTGATGAGACAGAGTCTATAAGCAGAAAAGCAGAACGATTCGATCCAAATGCAAACAATTGGGAGGCGATAGCAAACATGAAAAAAGAAAGGGTATGTGCGTTTGGCGAAACCTTACATGGAAAGATCTATGTCGCTGGCGGATTGGAAGAGAAATCGTGCGAGGTGTACAACCCGATGACGAATGAATGGCATCTCATAGCCAGTTTGCAGGAAGAACGTTATAATGGGAGCATGGTGTGTTGTAATGGTACTCTGTATGTCTTAGGTGGCTTGGTAACAACTCGGAACCGAGAGGTATCAGTGGAGGTATATGATGGCGAGAGAGATGAATGGAGGAACGAAACAGACATACCAATCAGATTTGACTCAATAGAGGCCAGCAAGTCCCCATATAAAGGTTGTTTTGCACGAGTTTGGAAAAGTGTGCTAAGTAAGCTTCAACCTATTGGAAAATAGCTGACTGTTCTTGAAGCCTCAGTAACTACTGTTTGTCGTTGCAAAGGGATAACAGAATCGAACAAAAGGCTCTGTGACAGAACAAAATGACATGAAAACGCAAACTGTTTGTTCACATCAACAATTTTAAACTTCGACATTATTAATCAACTGAAGAGGCGTGGAGAGAAAAACTCTGATATATATTGCTTTGTTATTTAAAGTTTATGTGTGCAGCGAAACGTGCTCTTTTTCCGTATCAGGGGAACTGAATCTAAATATTATTCTAATGTAGAATTCAACAAATAACGAATTTTAGTCGTACATTTTTGAGGTAGCCGGAAAATTGCAAATTACAAGTCAAATATTTCATTTTTAGGCACACTCGATTTTATTCTTATCATTTCACTTTTCCCGTCGTTAGTTTCTATTTTGGTCGACTAAAATAGTAACTATTAGATAAGATATTTAAAGTAGATGTTGGATTTAGCTCGTAAGACATTCGCATGATAATTTACTATAATTTAGGCATTATATTTGGCACATGTAAAATGTAACAGCAAAATCAGTAGTATGATCCTGCGGGTATTAAGACGGCAGAAATAAATTAATAATCCATCATTTTTTTCCTGCTTTAACAGAACCCGCCTTAATATGCATAAAATAAAACGGCGCCAGGGAAATCAGCAAGACCGATCAAAATTCGTCAAAATCATTAAAAAATCATAAAAAATGAACGGTGGGTCGGATGGATTTTCCGGTTACATTTTAATCTGCAAAGTTTTTTTCATTCAAAAGTTTCGGATTTAAAAGTTTCTGCGTCCACACGGAGAGTTTTCAAATCGAATTTGCCCGTCCAAATGTATCCGAACGAATCCGGATTTGCTCTGCTGGCGCTCGCAGAGCGCCAGCAGAGCAAAATTATTTTTCCATTCTTCCTCCTGGCTGGCAAGCCAGCCTCCTGGCTGGCAAGAAAAATTATTTCTCCATTCTTCCTCCTGGCTGGACCCAGAATCGTCGAGGACGCAGCCAGCTCGTTTCAGTTGTTTATGATGTGAAGTTCGACCGTCAGACACCGAAAGGAGCCTCAGAATGTCGAGTCGTCTTTTCATAAACTTTAGGTGAAGAGAGAATATAGACAAGTTTAACTGAAAACACGCTATCAGGTTTGACATAAGTCCAACAAGACGAGAAGCGATGGCATTTGTTTTGCTTCTATAATGGAAGCCAACGCGGTAAATACTGGAAACACTTTGGTTACGTCATCGGATTCAAAAGTTTATGGATTCAACCGGATTTATCGTCCACACGATATCGGATTCATATCGAATTCAAAAGTTTCCACTGTGGAGAGCGGATTCAAATCTTTGCGAATTCGGTTGTCGGATTCACCGGATACGTGCGTACGAAAGGTGCATCCGCAAAGAAATGTTTGCGGATTCAAATGCATCCGGATACGTGTGGCTAGGCGCCTAATTCTGCTATTGAATTCTTCAATGTGAAAAGTGAAGTTTAAGCCGGGATTTAATTTATAGCAGTGGTACAGGGTAGTTTAGTCATGGCTAGTTTTGAATTCAGCGAGTCGTTAGCGCTTACACTCTAGTGAAAACAGCGTTCCGATTCCATCTGCGACTTCATCCTTTATATTCCCTTGAAAACTTCTTTGAAGGAGTCGGAAGTTACAAGCAAAAGAATAAACCAATTACTTTTCCCCAGAGTACCCTTACTGAGGAAGCCTAATTTCTACATATCTTTTCATTCTGTTTTTGCTCTTAGCTTTATCCAACTGTCTATAGTCTTGTTTTGGTTGTCAGTTTAGCTATTTTATTGACACCACTGATTGTAAAAGTGATTGGTCTATACTTATTGGGTCTTAACTCTGACAACGTGACATTTTATTTGGTTGAGTAGTGAGCAATGGGAGAGGAAGAAGGGAGAAGCCTATAAAATAGCTGCATATATGATTTAAATTCTTTTAAAAAAAATTACTCTATTCTTGTCTTATTTCCTCACCACAAAGGGGGGAGGTAAGGGGGTCAAGAGCCACTTCAGGACCCCCCTGGGCTACGCACTGCAATTTAAATTTTTTTAGCCAAAGTTTTGTTTTGTTTCCTCGCCTTGGCAGCTGGTTCTTTGGATTCTTCTAGCAATAGCGCGCTCGATTCCATTTTTAACACTTCTCAGCATGGCTTCTTTGTTAATCGTCATGTAATGACGCAGATTTTAAATTTGTTGAAATGCGTCAGTAGGTTTCTTAAGGTTGTAGAATGTTTCACATCTGAAATAACATCCATCCATTTAAACATGAATTAACTAAAATGTTTAAAGTTCAACTAGAAATCTCCTGACCTTCTGGATTTAAACTGCACCAGAGCGAACGCTGTCTGAACGCGTGCTATAATGAACGTTCTCCGTACCTAGGAACTCCATTAAAGGTCATCAGCACAATGTATAACCTTGGTGGAAAACAAAGCAGTTTAATTTAAAGAGAATCAAGATTATTCCTAAAGACAAAAACGGATCATTGTATCCATTGTTGTCAGAATTTCTTAAAGCTATATCTCCATTGATTTGGACGTACTTTTGGTCTAGACTTCAGAAATGATCAAGAATTATGCATCCAAATATTCTGAATATAACAGACGTTCTCTTGCTCTGCTGACGAATAATCTTTGCGAAAGGCGAAAATCGTTTTTCTTTTTTACATTTCTGGCATTAGGAACAAGTGCTTTTAAATACTTAAGCAATAAGCGACAGCTGTACTTAATTTCTAAAAATGAATGCTACCGAGAGTGGGATTCATTTAAATACAATTATTTTGAACCCAAACGGTCAACCCAATTGCTAGCGTTTCAAAGGACGGAACGAGATAACTGCTATGGAAGGCAAAACGAAAAGCCATGTCTATGCATTCTACCGTAATTATTGAAATTTTCCGTGGCGCAGAAATTTTGTAACCGTTACAGAATTCAGGATCCTCAAACGAAAATTCAATCCAAAAGATTTCTGGTAACACTTACTCGGATTTTTAAAGCCATGGAAAACTTGAAATCAATTTTCTTTTTTAAAATTCCTGGCTTCAGGAACAGGTGCTTTTAAATACTTTAGCAATAAACGACAGCTGTACTTAATTTCTACCGAAAGTGGGTGTTGCATTTGGTGGATATGATTATATTGAATTGCTAGCATTGCAAAGGACGTCATGATATCTCTATAGAGCGTTTTCACTCACGTGGCCAGCAGCCATGCAAATTTTTTGGAACAAAAGAAAGTTTTTACATAAGAAAAGAGTTCAACTCCCAGAGGATTAATTTGGAACACCAACATGGCCACCGTTTCATTGTTTTGGAACACCAATATGGCTGCTGTGACGTAATGTGAAAACGCTCTATTGGAGCAGACAAAACGAAAAGCAGTCTATAAGCATTCCAGTGCGGAACGAAGCGAGTGGTTTCGTTATGTTCAGGCGATTTTACTGACTACCACTTTTCTACGCTTGCTTGAACCCATTCAAGGTCAGTAAGTTATGCATTGTGTTTTGAAAATTTATCTCTAAGTGCATATCGCTAGCAAACCGCAAATCAGAGTATCAAAACGGTATGAGTAGAATCAATTGAAGTTAACAAGAAGCAATTTCATGTAGTGTAAGTTTTCATAGAGGTGATACTGAAATTCTCGGTGCGTCATACTCAGCGCAGTTTCAGTGTACAAGAAGATTTACAACGGTAACCTAATAAAATTAACCTATGAATAATCGTCACCATGTGCTTTACTTTACGGAAATAAATTGAACTACCTCCAGGGAAACTCGGAGGCAAAGCAATTTAGACCTGAGTGTGTTATTGCACTTCGAGGTACCTATTTTTCAGGGCGTGGTAAAAGTAGGTAAGGAGATTACTTCTTGGGAAATGATTTTGTCTCACGAGTTGGGTCATCGTAGTATGAGAAGAGAAGCGAGTGAGCCGAAATTTTTGTCAAATTAAACTCTGTTAGTTTTCGCCGAAGCCATTCCGGTGGAACGGCAACGATGCACTGACGAAGAAACATCTTTGTATGGATATCCAATCGATGAATTTTCACAATCGTTGGAAAATCGTAAGGATTTGATTATTGTATTTTGTTATTTTTATTTGCAGTTTCAGGGCGTAAATCTCAGGACCTATAAAATTAAAGAGATTTTCATAGAAAATACTTAATATCCGACGAATGAACGAGGAAAATTAAGCGCTGCAAACGAAAGCGATTTCTAATGCACCATGGAGAGTAAAACCTTTTATTCATTTGGGATGAAACTCAAAATATAAATTTTAGTACCGAAATCAAGACAATTCATACCGTCAACACGGCGAACGAAGAATTTTCACCAGGACGTAACGAAAGGTTCGTAGATTTAACCCGCTGTAATATCTGCTTTTTCGTGTTACAAGTTATTTAACGGAGTTAACGTGGGTACCCGGGAGTGTGAGATTAAGACCTAAGGTGATAAATATCATAATTAGTCTCAGGTAAGAGCCTGAACTCAGTCCTGGTTTAATGAAAGAAGAAATTGATTGATTCAATAGAAACTTCAAAACACAGAAATGTAAACATTATGAATGCGATAACATCAATGTGTTAACGAAGTGAATTCCCCCACTCTGATTGGTCCGCTTAATAGGACTGTAGCAGGGCTGAACCTAAGTTTAGTTCAGGCCAGTATTGATGATGTAACATTTCTTCTGGAGCTTATCATTCGACCAAAAAATCTGGAAATTTCTGTTGGAAGTCAAATGAAAATTTAAATGGTCCATTTCGGTTCGGTCCGACCGGAATATTTGGAACTGGCCCCGAGAGACCGGTCGGTCTGGCCCGACCTAAATGGTGCGTTCCATTTGGTCATTTCGGTTTTGTTTTAGCCTGCGAATACAGCCGCCTCTCATAGCTCCTTGCAAAGGCGAGAAGAGAGAGAGCGTCTGCGATTTGCCGCGAGAAATTTCATACTGATGACGTAAGTCTGTCCAGAATCTGGACAGGAGCGCTAATTGGTCGAGTAGATAATTTTGCGTAATTAACTCCGAATATTACGGTGGTACAGCTGTCACGGCAAAAGAAATAACGTCTCGGCAAAAGTAGAAGACTCGCGGCAAAAGAAGCTTTGGCTATATGGCCTGTAACCGGTCAAGGTTTTCAGTCAGGTTTTCGGTTGGCAGTCCTATATTTTTAGTAAATCTGTCAAATAGAAAAAAACCCAGCTATTCTAAACTATCATAAGTCGATTAAAAAATGTCAAGCGATCCTGAATTGCTTTATAGATCTCAAGTCTGCTCACTTCTTCTATTGCTGTGACAGTTGTGTGTCACCGTGAGAGAAGAGGACACTACACTTTTATACCTGCCGCACTGGTTTAATTTATCAGATTCGCAGCTCGGTTGGTCTAATCTGTCACAGCTCTGCCCGAGACCATGGCGATATGTGTCAGCTAAGGAGCTCACCAATCTCCATTCTTGGGAAAAACATCATATCTACAACGGTGAGGGCTACGTTCTTGAACTAGGCTACGATAAACCAACGGCAATACGCATGATAGAAGATGTTAAAGACAAAGAATGGATTGACCGAAGAACTGGAGCAATTTTGTTGGAGTTCCAAGTCTTGAATCTCAACACAAATTTAATGAGTATCGTTACGTACCACTATGAGGTCCTTTCAGTTGGGTTTGGCCTCACCCACGAAAAAATCGACACGTTAAAACTGTTTAACATAAAAAAAACCTGTCATACGGGTTTTACATGACTTCCCAGTTAGTATTTGTATTTCTTGTTCTCATATACGCTAGTATAATAATTCTCTTCGTACGATTTTATCGCAAAGGATTCGTTTGGTTTAAGGATATTTGGAGTTGGGTAGATGTTGCCCAAATCGCTTCTGCCTACTCTGGGACCTAAACTCGCCTTAAGTCGCGTAAAGTCTCCTTAAGTCACCATGTCTTTTCTTTTGTCGACTTGCTTAAGTCGCCTTAAATCGCCTAATGTCGCCCAAAGTTACGGCGACTTTAGGTCCCAGATCAGGCCGAACATTCTCTCAGTTTATTTTACATTTACTCAGTGAAGGCGTTTTAAGAAATATTTGTCAAGTCGCAAGAGCCGTAATCTCTGATGATGCCGTAGATTAGTCGCACCTGCGATTTTAACTAAAATTTATGCACCTGTCAATGTAAACCCGGTGGGGGGGGGGGGGGAGTGCGTACAAGGAGTGGGGATTTGACCAAGGAGCAAAAATTCTGGTCAATTTCCCAAGGGTGGGGCAGCATATGTTCATCAAATGTAGTCAAAATCCCCACCCAGACAAGCTATGAACATACCTTTAACAACTTGTGACTTAAACTTGGAGTATGAAGATAAATATCGGTATAAAAACTCACTTTCTCCGAAACCCACGCCATTCCAAAGACAAGAAAGACGATGCCAGGTAGCCACGCTTTGTCTTGGCCCCAGTCTCTCTGCCGAACAAATCAAATGTCCCCACCCCCGAGCAAAGATACACGATCAAACCTCCCACTGAGGAGATAGATTCCTTGGTCAAATCTCCATCCCTTGCCCGCACTCCCCCCCCCCCCCCCCCACGGGGTTTACATTGATAGGTGCATTGCGTAAAATGGTGCAGCTTAGACCAGGACTTTTACAGCACTGTGCATATCGTTCATTCGACCACTTTCTTGCCATGAAAATTTGGTCGTATTGACTGGGTTGGCATATTAACTGGTTGTGTAACTTTAAACGTTTCACTCGAAGAATAATTAAGACGCAATTTCTCATAGCAGTAAAAACACGTTGTCAAACAAAGCAGTGATGAGAATGCCAAAGATTATGAACTATACTAGTTGTTTTCGAGTGCCCAAAGAAAACTTGAAATAAATTAACTATAACCTGATAAATGCCGCACTTGCATTTGTTTTCTACTCGCATTACAAACGCAAAAGTTGAACTGGGTCAAAACTAAAAGAAAGCGAAATGGAGAGACAGTGTATTCTCACCCGAGACCTCTTTCGAGTGCAAAATAGCTACAACTCTTACTTTAACTCTTCCTCTAATTCTAACCCTAACCCCGAGATCTATCTCTTGCTAAAAGCTTGGCGACAATCCTGCGCTGAAGTGACCAGGTAAATGCCGGAACAACTGATGTGCTCTTGATTAACAAACTCGGGCCAAGCTATACAAAATCCACGAGGCGAATCTTTTGATTTTTTGGTGTTGGTTTCACGGATGTCTACTAGAAAAAGGAAAAACTGTGTACATTGAAATATGTTGGATGAATAACAGAACAGATGACACCATTTGTTTTCAACATATTCGCCATCGACTTCGACATCGTAGAAAGGTTGCGCCCGTATTATTTGTCTGCGGTATTCCCCATTGCAAGTAACTGCGATTTGCGATGAAACTCGAGTGTAAACCTATGGTCGGTTGCCCGACTAATTATTTGGATTATTTTGTGAATTTGATTTTAATGAAGGCTTACCAACAGGAGTTCATTTTCACCCTGGATGATGCAATGATAAGCTGAGGTAACCCAGACAGCTACAGCTACGGCCAACCCTGCCCCACCACTGAGCACAATGGCAATAGCTTTGTGTGTCTGTGATATGTACAGAACCATGTCACAGGCCATAGAAAACAAATGCAGTCAGCAGAGCAAGTGCATAACAACCACACCCCACTTTGCAAAGTTATACCCTGATACTGATGTCCTTGAACTTGCTATTAGAAGTGTAGGTGACATTAAGAATGACAGCCAAGGCAATAGTACTTGCACATTCAGGAAAACTGCCTATCGTCAATTTATATTGGCCTGACATAGTTATTTGGTCAAAGAAAATAGGCATTTGTGTCATTCGTGAATTGTTTTAAAAATTAGAGCTTGGAATACCCATCAGTCACTGGGATTTATATGGGGTATTGGGAACATTAACTGTTGAGAGAGCACTACTTGCTTGTTACAGTCTTCGAAAACATGTTTCTTGCAGTGATGATAATTCAACATGCTTTTATTTCTCTTACCAATTTGGTATAATGTGCACTAGGTCATATCACATGTAAATGAATGCATTCTAGATATTTATATTTATTATTGAATTATTATTACATAACTTGCTATCTCAAAATTAGATTTGGGCATTCTCTTATGTATTGATTTATTTGAATAAATGGAACATTAATAATAATCATAGTTATGTATTCATCAGTAATTTAGAAAATCTTATATTTATAAATGTGAACATGGAACTCTGACATTGACTTTTGCTCAAATTGTCATAACAATAGTGAATATCAAAGCAAAGTCCCTTTTGGAAAAAGTAATTATTGCATATTAAGGGCTTCAAAATATAACATAACCCCCATGACGCAGGGGAATTTCTGAAAGGGTCTATACACTGCAACTACACAGGATAATATCTGCACATTCATGCAGAGTTTTTCATTGTCATGGTGCTGTACCATTTTGCTGTTGTTTGGATGGAGGGTTCTCACTATGTTCCTCGGTGGCACTTGCTGCAGGCTTGAAATGCAGATCAAACCTACTTTGGTCCTTTGATGAAGGAGGAGCCTTCGCAGCAATTGTGGGTGCCAAGAGACGTGGGTCGCTTGCATTGAGTGACATGTTTCTGTGCTCCTCCTCCATACTTGCTGCAGTTGTTTTTGTTGCAAAACTGGCAACAACATCACCCTGATTTTCCTGACCATCACCAGTACCCACTTATGTATCAAGTAGCAGGAGTTCATCATCCTTGCCATAGGCAAATCAGCATTTGTGCTGTAATGCACACTGAGAAAAATAGAAACACAAATACAGTGTAAAGAGGGGACCACTGTCATAATAACCATGCATAATAAAGGGAGAGTAAAAATAGCAAATATTAAATCATGTGAAGATTTCACTAAAACTGAATTCCACCCATTTTTACAAGTTATGTTATTCTCATTTCACTTATTCAAGCCTAACATTGCACATTTAACACAACAGTTCTTCAAAGAGGTATGAAGAAAAATACATACATTGAAACATCAGAGTCACTTTCATTTTCATCGTCCTTCTGACAAATCAGCATTTTGATTGTAATCCACACTAAGAAAAAATGGAAACACAAATACAGAGTAAAGGTGGAAGCACTGTCATAATAACCATACATAATAAAGGCTGAGCAAAAATAACAATAATTATCATGTGAATATTTCACTAAAACTGATTTTAACCCATTTTTACAAGTTATGTTATTCTCATTCACTTATTCTAGCCTAACATGAGACATTTAACAAAACAGGTCTTCAAAGAAGTATGAAGGAAAATAGATATTTGAAACATCAGAGTCACTTTCTCTTTCATTTTGATTGTGAATGTTGTCCTGGTTCAGTTCTCTAATGGCAGAGTCAAAGAGCTCCCTAAAACGTATTAGCGAAGATAACATTTTTAATACATGAGCAACACATACAAAACCATTACAAACATGCAACTATTATTGCAGAATATGTGTCATTTTAAATTATTCCCATGTTTTAATAATGTAAAATGAAACACCAGGACAACTGTGATCTGTATTTCCACATGAAGCGAAAATAATTTTGTACAAACTTTCAACATGCAAAATACATACTAGGATATATTTATTAAGAAAATATGGCCTTTTTGCGAGTTGAAGGTTTTTGCAAAACATATCATATATGCACTCTACATTTATTACATTTTTCTTTGGAAGGATAGTAACACTTTCGGCAATCGCACGTGTTACGTACGTGTTGTTTTCGCTCGCCAAACGCAGCTGTTGAGACACTCAAAATATCTTCCATTTCCCTGAAAGAAAAAAAAAACAATAACTTGATAACGTAAATGAAACTTTACAAGGAACATAAAACAAACGGTTATGAACGCCTTACCTAAGTCTTACCTTAGACGGTATTCGAGAGACAACAAATGCGCTGCGAAATCGCTATTACTGGAAGTCTCGTAGCCTGCATTATATTTTGCTTGTAGCCACGACTTGAATATCCTTCCTTACAAAAAATACACTTGTGGTTCCTCAAACACGCTTTGTTATATTCACCTCTCTCTTGAATCTTTCGTTTTCGTCCCGAGTTACGTTTACCACCATGCATCCGGCACCCATCCGGACCCTCCACTTGTCGACGCCATTTTGAATTTGTGAATGCAGAACTTGAAAAAGTCAGGCTGTCTTTTTCAAGTTTCGATCGCCCGCGCGAGCATGCGCAAACCGTGACAGTGTCCCTTTAAGAGCAATGGCCTGAGTCAGGGGCACCCAACGAATGATTTCGGTAAAATATCTGTTCGAATGTAAGGTCGCCTAAATTTTTCGGAAAATTTCTCCTCAAGGGAAAGAACACGTTGTCTTGATTTTCGGAAAAAAAAATTGCCCTAGAATTTGCGTAATTTAGGTGGTCGAGAAAAAGTTGTCCAAGACTTTTCTTAAATAGATAGTCAACAGAAAGTTACCCTAGAATTTTCGTTCGAGTTACAACTCGCAATTTTTGGACGTCGTCCGCAAGTTAGGGATGTATAACGCATGGGTGCAGAAAATCGAAGCAAGATTTATCTGAGAAGGCAGTCCAAATTCA
Source organism: Ricordea florida (assembly GCA_949710005.1). Taxonomy (NCBI): domain Eukaryota; kingdom Metazoa; phylum Cnidaria; class Anthozoa; order Corallimorpharia; family Ricordeidae; genus Ricordea; species Ricordea florida. The sequence continues at coordinate 23,910,541 of OX453284.1, forward strand.
CCAAATCAGAACGTCTTTGTTTAACGTTGTACTCTCGTACTGACTTGAACGACCTGGTAAGCTTAATTCTCACAGTCTTTATGCTGTTGACCGACCATTCAGACGCGATAAAACTTAGGTCATCCTCATATTTTTTTTTTTCGTTTAGCGTCGAATGCGTTTTCTGATATTGGGTCGGTCGGTCGGATTGAAAAAAAAGAAAGTTAAAAAAAAAAGTCATAAGAATTATTTCAAGTGAAAAATGGTCCAACTACGTACTGAGTTACATTTTTTTTAATGTCAAAAATTTGGGTCGGTCGGACGACGCTAAACGGAGAAAAAAAATAGGATGGCCTTAACGCTTATGGATAAGCTGGATATGTTTATACTAGATTTGTTTTCTCCTTGTTTAAAACGCTTTTCCGCGATCAAATTAAAAACTGGAAATTTTATCGGTTTCAAACATGTATAGGTAATAATAATAAACATTCACCTTACATCTAACTGATCTAAGGGATCTGAATGCTTTATTTTTCTAAGTTATGGAAGATATGGTCGACGGTTATGTCGGCTTCTTTGTCTCTGTTCAGTAGCGTGTGATTTCTTCCCCTAATACTTTCGAATTAAAAAGTTATTCCCCTGCAATCTTCGGATGCGCGTTACGGTTTGCCTAAAATTTTCGGAATCTCTTCATAGACGCAAGCTTTTACGAAAAGGTCTCCTAAAAATTTCTAACGACAGCAATGCTAGCACGAGTTCTTCATTTTTCGAACAGACCTATAAAGGTAGCTAAAACTTTCGGATGAGCCAAAAAGGCCGCCTAGGATTTTCGAGACGAACACAGTTCCCCTAAGAAATCCGAACAGATGGATAGTTTTTAGGGCAGCTCCAAATCAATGAAACGGGCTTCTAAAGCAAAGAAAATTCCATTTAAGGCACTTCTGAGGTATTTGGAAAAATTTGGTCGTTGGGTGCCCCTGCTGAGTGCCATTATAGACAGCCATCAGCGTGCCATGACAAACAGTGGTGGGGTAATAATCATGGTGGACAATCCCAAAAAAGCTATTCTTGAATATGCAAAGGACCTTAGCAACCAGGGTTGTACTCTAAATCAGGGCCGGAAATATTAACTTGGGTGCAATATGCTTAATTTATAGCAGTGCTTGGAATTAAAATTCAATAACAGGGTTCAAATAATTTTTTATGAACAAGAATCACCTTTTACATATTTATTTCAGAACAATGATATTTGTTATCATAATTAGTTTAACCCTATCTAGACCGGGGGGGGGGCTTTGAGGCCCTACCGAACTTTAACAGCTCGTATCTCCCAAACCAGGAAAGCTAGGACCACCAAACTTGATGACTTTTCCTAAAATTTATCTGGCAACATTTCTATGTTGGTTATGAATGTCTGTCATTTTTGGTGTTTCCATGGTAACCGATTCGTCACAGGTATATTTTCAAAATTTTGGAATGAGTATTTTTTTGGACATATTGTTTACAATTTCCCCATTGGACTGGTCTTTTCACACTGATTCATCAATAAATCATTAATTTAATAGTAGTTTTTACAATTTATGACCATTGTATGCAAATTAGATGAATTCATGAATGTATAATTAGCAAAAACAAAGATGGCGGACAATACTTTTAGTTTCATGAAAATATCTCTAATATTAGATAAGTAAATACCATTATTTGATTATAAAAATGTTTGATAAACTATAATTAGTTGTTTCCAGTCAATTGATGTATGTTTTTAAACATTATTATGCAGAAAAGAATAACTGAAAAATTCCAAGATGGCGGATCCAAGATGGCGGATCCAAGATGGCGGATCATAAGAAATAAAAAAATTTACTAAACTTGATTTTTTTTGTAAACCTTTTATCAAAAACAGTACACACATGTTGTTAAACATTGTTCTTCAGGAAAATTGCTATTTTCTGGCGAGTAAGTATGACACTTACTGATTTTTTGGAAATCTATGGAGAATTGCATTTTGGGATAGTTTATCAATGCATTGTGGGTAATAAAAATGGTGATTGACATTAAGACTTACCCGAACTCTGATTTGTAACGATCTTGTAATGATTACCTACATTTTATGTATACTTTGAAAAGTCATAAAGTTATGTCATTACACATACATATATATGACGTCATCATGACGTATATATTAATCGCCAATTATGTGAACAATGCTTGAGATATACAACACTGTTATTAGTAACATTTACCTTGCTCAGTTTTATGTTATAACGTTTGATGCCTAAAAGAGAAAAAATACCGTATTTTACAATAAAATACAAGAGATGACGTCATAAAAAGAATACATTACGTCATCATGACGTCAACCTACCTGTGTAGATTGTTTTTGGCCTATACACCTTTCACTGTAAATTTGGTGGTCATACGACCATTTGTTAACGAGATACGGAGGGGGGGGCCCATTAGGGCCCCCCCCCGGGCAAAACAAGCAAAAAAAAGCCCGGTCTAGATAGGGTTAAGTAATTGCTAATGAAAAATCACTGGGTTTATGTATACAATTCAAAGCTGTGTGTACCTACCTTAATTGAGAAAATAATAGCCTCTGAGTAAATATTGATTCCTGAATGATAATCTCAAATGGAAAAGTAACATTGTAAGACACATTTTAGACCATAGTTCAGCAAAAACGAATCTTTTACTGTAAATCAAAATATTGCTAGTGGGACAAGACTATATAAATGTAACCTTATGGTTGTAAGTAATATGTACAATAAGAAAGTTGTTTCATTAGTTAGGAACCTTAACTTTGACATATAACTGACAATATTGACAAAATAGTTCAACTAAAAATGCCTTCATTTAGATCTAGAACTTTCACTCCAAAGAATTTAAAATGAAAACAATTACAAGACAACCTCCATGTGTTTTGCAGTTAAGCAACAATATAGCTCCAAAAAAGGTGATGCCAATGTAGTTTAGAATCTCTAATTACAGTACACGACCAGTTGAGCATCTACTTGCGTTTGGCTGCCAGGGAGTAAGATTTCAGTTTCGGTCGAAAGCTTAGCTTGAAAACCAAAGCTCTAAACAGACCACACACAACTTTGTCATCCATCGCAGCTTCCACTGCAGTGATAGATGCAATTTGCAATTTAAAAGCAATTTCTAGTGTTTCGTTATTTATGACGGAAGTCTGGCACATGTTGATAAATTTTGATGGATATATATTTCGCCAGACTTGCGTCTGAAGTAAACTCACAAATATTTTTATCCACCTCTATTAAAAACGGGAGAAGCTCCATCCTTGTAAAGATAAGATTCCCTTCATACAAGTTTTTAAGGCTTGAAGAAATTGAAGGTTTCTCGTTCATGACCAGGGCATTCAACACATCCATCTCCTTCTCCATCATGGGTCGTCGTTCGGATGAGACTCTCCCACGAATCTCTTTTTGCTGTAAAGTTCTCTTGCTTCCTATATAAGCTTTATCATTCGGTGAAGGGCTGCACCACAATATCTGAACACGGTATCATCTGACTCCACGATCAAACATGAATTCTTTAGTTCGAAGGTCCAGGTTGACTTTTTCAGCTGAATATGACGGTGAATAGGGCAATCAGACACAGTTCGTGAATAGCTGTGAAACGCCAGAACTGTCTTATGATAGTTTTTTTTTATTGCATTGGGTGGTTATGTCGTTATATTTAGTACTTATGTTATTATATTCGGTGATTAACTCATTATACTCGGTCCTTATTCTATTATACTCGGTGCTTATGTCTTTATATGCGGTGCAGCTGTCTTTATTATATCCGGTGCTTAATCCATTTTAGTATAAATACTCAGGTGATTATACAAAATCGCTAGCCCTGATTGGTTCGCTATCTCGGATTATCAGCCGATAATCACCTTGACGAACAAAACGGCTGCCAGTCGTTAGCGTGCTTTTGATGAAATAAAATTTTTGGATCATGTGTACTAAAGGCACCCGCGGTCGAGTGTCGATCGCTGGTATCGATCGACACTCGACCGACATATCGATCGAGTGTGGTTGACACTCGATCGACCTGTCGATCAATACTCGGTCGACATGTCAGTCGAAAGTGGGTCGATAGTCGGTAAATAGAATCCTATTTTTCGCAAACATTCCATGGAGTGTCGATCGATAATGGCGGTGATCACTCGGTCGACATATCGATCGCTACCTAATGGTCGGCCGTCGGCAGCATGTTGGTCGTCTGTCGATGATATATCGGTGTAGCAAATCATTTTCAGTCTCAGCAGTATCCCTCCTCAAACGGCAATCTTACATCTTGTCTAATATGCCGTCAAAACTGGCAAGGCCATAAGGGGAAAAAAGGAGGATCCGTAACTTACAAAACGGACCGGCAAGACGAGGTTTGTAAGACTAAGAGATACAATAATTAACTATTAAGATAAAAAAGTATAAAGGTTGAAAACTAATAAAAGTCAGCCGAGCGTCGGTAGAGTATCGGCCGAGAGTCGACAGTCTATCGGTCGACTAGCCGTCGCAATAGGGATCCTGCCGACCGACACTTGAGTCGGTCGCCACTCGACCGACTATTCACCCTTGTCGAGCGAGTGTCGACCATGTGTCGATCGACATATGGACCGATTGTCTATCGACACTCCACCGACATGTCGATCGCTTGTCAACCACACTAGGGTGCCTTCAGTACAAATGATCCAAATTTTTTCGTGTTGTACAATGCTTTTTCTTTTCTTTTTTTTTGAAGTAATCATCTGTGTATTTATACTAAAACAATTATTCGCCGAAGGCGAAGTGATTATCGGTGAATATTTGGTGCTTACTTCATTTCATTCGGTGCTTTCTTCGATATGATCGTCACCAGCAAGGGGCCGTACAATTTGGAGGTAGTCTGGGGAAACCTGGAAAACCCCAGAATGCAATTCTCAACTTTCCCCCTCTTTGTTCAAAAATGGCGGACAAACCAGAGCTTAAGGAAGCCAGTCTCAAACAACATAACTTGGGTAATCAAACTTGGGCAAGATTACCCCTGATATAGTTTCACTATTGTCTGTACGTGAAGTGAATCAGTTGCATATACATACCCGAGGTGATATGATGAAACTGCGAATGGTATGAGCTTTCCATGGCAAGCGAAAACCACCAAAGGAACGTCTACGATCTCATGCTCCAACGTTCGATATCCCCAGGTCAGTTCTCGAGAATCACATAGAAGAGGTTTTCATGATCAAAGAAATTGCCTCTATGTTGTCCTTCTCGGAAAGTACAATTTATCGTAGAATGCAAACCTACGGACTGAGCTCTTTAAATTTCAATGACATTCCTGGTAAAGACATTGATTATCATATGACAGAATTATCGAAGGACTTCCCCTTTTGTGGAGAGGGAATGACGAAGTTTTTTCTTCAACAAAGAAGCATTAAGATATAAAGGATGCGACTTCGGGACAGCATCCACGTCGTGGATCAGGAGGGAGTGCTCGAAAGAAAGAAAGGCCGCTTGCAACGAAGAGTGTATAATGTCCAAGGCCCAAACCAATTGTGGGATATTGACACTAACCATAAACTAGTGAGGTGGAACTTTATTGTGATTGGGGAAATTGATGGTTATAGCCGACTTCCTGTAATGTTGCAGTGTGCAGATAACAACAAAGCAGCGACAGTTCTGGCCTGTTTCTTAGAAGCTGTTAACAAATTTGGCTTACCAAGCAGAATTCGAACAGATCAGGGACTTGAGAATGTCATTATTGTGGACTACATGATATCAAGAAGAGGCAGAGATAGAGGTAGTGCTATAACTGGCAAGAGCACCCACAAAAGGCTATGGAAGGATATCTACCAGGGTGTTCTAGCACTTTATTACAAATTATTCTATTTCATGGAAGATGAGGGAATATTGGATCTCTTGGATGATCTTCATTTGGCTGCCCTGCACTGCGTTTACCTCCCTAAAATCCAAGAAAAGCTGGACATTAGGAACAGAGCTTGGTCCCAGCACAGAATGCGAAATATAAGGTAATCACCTATTAGACTATGGGTTGCAGCTTAACTTCAAAACCCAGTAGGAATAGAATTGTAAAGCGAGGATATTCCCTATTATGGTGTTGAAGGCTTCATTAATGATAATGAAGTTGGGTCTGACTCTGATAGACCAGTATTTGATCCTCCCTCATTTCAGTTGAGCAACAACTGAAGGCAGCAACTGAACATTGAAATCTCAACAGTATGGACCTCATCTAACTTTGGAATCGATTTGTATCTCAAGGCTCTTCACATTGTTAAGAGTTCAGTGGCTACTTAGATGTACATGAATCATTTGAAGAAATAGAAACAGATAGTGGAGCAGAATTGTTAAGATGGGAGTTTGGGTAGGGAATGAAAAACTGTTATAGACCAGTACATCCAGGCATGTACAAAAACAGTCAAACTGTAACAAACTCAACTTTAATCTACTTTCTTCTAAATTTGTAATTTTAGTATTAAGTATCTGTTTGTTGTAAATTTTGGATTACAGTATTGCTGTGCTTAATCATTTCTTTCGTTACACATCTATAACCTCTTCCATTTACAACTGAACAAGAACAGTGAGATTGAACAATACGACAGTGACAATTAAGTGGAAGTCACAACAGGGGTAATATTAAAGGGGCCATTCAAAAGGATCTCTAACAAAGGAATCGATTACAGCGCTCTGTTGCCATTCCATTTCTAACATCATAGTTCAGTATTAAACTTGTCTCGTCTATTTACAAGAAGAAATAACCAGTGGCAATGACAATTTTAAAGGTTACCGGAGTAGCCAGTGAAAACGGCACAGTCATATAAATCAAATAGTTCCTTTTCAGATGGAAAAGACACATTAAGTGATGGGGTTGGCAAAGCGATGGTATTTATGCATGTGTTTGCCAGTGGTAAGAATGAATTATCGAATTCGGTAAATAATAATGTGGGATGCAGTTTAAATCCCAAGAGAGGTTCTTCGTCTGACCCTGTGGTGAACCACAATACACGAGCTAGAGTTACTCCTTTTCAAGCTGTTTAAACACGCAAACAAAATACAATTGCAAATTCTATTTAAAATATAAAAATACTCATATACATGAAAGCAACAAGCTGCCCCTCCCCCTAGGAAGACAAACAGCAATTGTAGGTACACTGTGCTGCTGTGTGGTGGATCTTGTTTGACTTATTTTGTTAATATGACAAGCTAAAAAAACCCTGTATGTTTGGGGAGACAAGAGATGTTATCTGTTTTGAATGCTATATAAATGATAGAGTTATGATAGTATGTCATGCTCTTCCAACTGCCTTTAGTTTCTTTTTGAAGACAATAAGGCTTGGTGGACACCCTTTCGTATGTAGTGTATATGAAAGGTCGAGGTCGAGGTGTCGAGGTGAAAGGTCGAGGTCGAGGTCGAGGTGAAAGGTCGAAAGTGTCGAGGTCGGTTAACTCGCTATGATTTTTGTCTAAACTTTCGTCTGCCATTAGTACGGTCTTTCCACTTACAAAGTCTTGGAGTGCTTGAGTGTTGGTTTGGCGTCGTAAACTGCTCGGCGAATGGACTTCCATCTTGTCTTCAGTGACTTGTAAGGACGTCTTCACGAACCCACGTGAAATATGAACAAATCTACGCTACGGACAAACAAACGTACCCCAAATACTGTGCGAACACGAACGAGTTTACAGGCACGACCAACTAAACTCCAATTATTGTAAATATATTCGCCAATTGTAAAGAAATGCGAACGAGACAGACAAATCCACGCTAAAGACGAGCAAATCAACCCCAAAGATAAACAAATCTACGGCAAATACAAACAAATCTACAGTGAGCGGGAAAAATCTGTGCGGACGCGAACAGACATGTGAATGATCAGCTTGCAGCAAACGGAACTGAATGTACCGACTAGGGATCACCACGTAACACATCAACTGATAATTTAACAAGCACTGATGAGTTGCATTCAAATGAAGTGAAGAGTAGGAGATCACGGGTAAGGTATGTTTCTACCTTGCATTCCAGAAGACGTGAAAAAGAACCTTCCACAACTCCTTACATGAAAATAATCGAACTATTTAGAAAGACAAAAATAATTCGAGATGCTGCCAAATCATATCTGAAGAAGTGTATTCCAAATTCATCGAAGCTTAAGTTTATGCAGTTCGAGTACAACCGTTTGCATTTCATGGCAAGCAGGAGCAGACGGCGAAAGGTTGCCCAAATCCACCAGTAACTATGGGATATTAAAAATGACGTCATTGATTCTTGTAGCTTCTCGCGCGTGGTTCGGTGTTCGGTCGCAGCTCGGAGGGATTATTCTCATGTTTATTATATCTCTCAGTTAGTACGCGCGCTGTGATTGGTCAATTTAGCGGGCCGTACTTCACTGTACGGCCCCCTAAAGTTTGTTTTGGTCGCCAAAATGACTCCAGAGATATAATTAATATCTTGTTAACCTCGTTTTCTCGGTCCGTACTGTAAAATACGGATCCTCGTTTTTTCCCGTCGATTTGTGGCCCGCGCGCTTCGCGCTTGGGCCATAAAAAAAATTGAAAAAATTGATGTAGCAGTGTAGCAAGAAATCCACATCACCTACTGACACTGACTGACAATAAAACATCGGTATACGAGAAAAGCAAATCACCATAAGAGAATATCGATTACTTCTTGAGCCGGCGAGTCAGCGGTTTTTTGATGGTCGTGTGGTATAGAATGTGTGCTACAATACAAGGAGTACTTTCACCGACACTGAGGTGAATAATTGTTTTAGTATATACCACACAAGCAGAATAACTAGCGTTTATTCAAATCATTTCCTCTTCGGAAACCGAAACATGAGGCCAACTTGTTTTTTCGTCGGCTGATAGGAGGTGAATAGTACTTTGCTAATCACCTCCAAATTAACCAATCAGAACGCGCGAAATGCACTATTCACTTGTATGGTATATACTAATGTGAGATACAACAGATGTCCCACACAAAAATTCAGACATCCATCCCGAAGTCGAGGCTGCCTATTTCCGCTTTCGATTCAATTTTCGTCAAACCCAGAAAGCAAGCGGTCGCTAGTTTGTACGGAAGGAAAACGTAAAAACTCAAAAGCCCTCATCATGGAAATCTTATCTCAATCCTTAACAAATGATCCTGGAAATCACAGCGGAGAAATGATGAAGCGACTTGATATTCTTAGAAACAACCAACTGTTCTGCGATGTTACTGTCATAGCAGGAGGAACACAATTCCCAACTCATAAGGTTGTGTTGGCGGCTGCAAGCCCGGTCTTTTTTAACCTCCTAAGAAGCACTATGAAAGAAGTGAAAGAGAATGCAATTACGCTTAAAGAGGCTTCTGCATCTGTTGTGGAGGATGTGTTGGAATATATTTACACTGGAAATCTGGTGATCACTGATGAGGAACAAGCTCGCAAGTTGATTGCGACAGCAGATTATCTTTTGATACCAAGCTTGAAAACTCTCTCTGGAAGATTTCTGCATGAGCGATTGACAATTGAGAACTGTCTTTTCTCGTACTATTTTGCTTTAAAGTATAATTGCGGCGAATTAATCCCGGGACCGCAAATGATCCCCGAATTGGACCGCAAATGATCCCAGGACCGGAAATGATTATTGCAAGTGATAGCGCAGAAAAATAGAATGGCTTGGACTTGGACAGTACATGCAACTATACCTTTCGGGGCTGTTCGCGTCTAAACAATATAGCGCAGTCGGAATAAATTGTAAAAACCTAAAACCCTATATCAAATTAAAGCTTATTGAGCTGGCTTTCAATCTATAAAGACCATTTTGTAGTAGAATGAAATGTAAATATTTTAGGAACCTGGAAACACGAGCGCCTAAGTTAAGTCGCCTTTTGAAGGCTACAAATCAAAGGGAGCAAATTTATTATTTCGCTAATTTGATTTGTTCTTTGGTTTCCGGACCCCAAACACTAAAAAATCGTGTCTGCGTTTTGCAATAAAAAGATAGAAGACATTTTGTTCGTGATAATTTCCACGAAAACCGTCTCGGCTGACTGCATTTACGTCATATGGGTGTCAATGAAAAGAAGGATTTTTACCTCCGGTCAAAGGTAAAGTAAAACACGGTAACGCAAGTGGACGGAAGTAGTCGCAAGTTGAACTTGCGTGCAGACTTGCGTTGGGTGGCCAAACGGACTCGCAAGTACACGCAAGTTGTCAAAAAAGTCATTTAAATGCTATTGCGTGCGCTGTAATTCAGCACTTGAAGTAAACAACTGACAAGACTTGCGTTGGGTAGCGGAAAGTAATTTCCATAGCCTTCAACCAGTGGACGAAAAGAAAGCAGATGTTGCCGAAGAATTGAAACTAATGAATGGCAAGGGGCAAATTACCGAAGACGAAACTTGCCCAAAATGTGGAAAAATTTTTGCAGCTATTCAAGTGGGGTATTTGCGGAAGAGAATTGCGTTTTGTAGGTCTATGCCGACGACTGTGTGCTTTGTGAGGATTGTTTAGCAAAATCCAATTATTTGAGCTGAAAAACTGATGAACATATTAGACTCTGAACACATTGGACCGAAACTAAAGTGACAAAAGTGGGCGATATTTGACAAATTTTATCATGATTAAGCTTTAAATTCTCCTTTTATTTTTGTTAAAATATGTAAACATCTAAACACTCGCTCTCGCCTTCTAATTTTCATGCGCTTGAAATCATTGTCTTTTCCCGTTGTCATTTATCTTGCATGTTTTTGAGGAGCTATAATTACACTAGTAAGAAAAAAAATATGTTACGGTTTTATTGTAATCCCTGACGTTGCGGATAGAATTTAGGTTCAAGTCGTTCAAATACTGTTTAATATTTTGTAATTTTGCTCATTTTGCTTGCCTTACCTTTAATAACTGCTGTGTTTTAAGGAAAGGACCAATAGAAATTACCGGGGAGGGGGGGGGGGGGGGAAGGGGGTAAGCAATGTTTGGTGCAGGCATTTTTTTAAGTCCTACCATAGTTAGTAGAGGGTCCTACTTGTGTCCATGGATTTTTCCTCCGTTGTAAGAATATTTTTGAAGCACAACCGTTTGTAGGAATTTTCTTAGACAAGTCTTCCTTGCAGGAATTTCTCTTGGGGAAAAGTCCTCCCCCCTCCGGATATTTCTAATGGTCCGCCTTAAAGAAAATAAAATGGATTATGTCAATTTCAATCCACTCTCCAAATTCGTGAGTCCCCACTTTTCCCTCGTTTATGGGGAGGCCATCATTTCCGGTCCGGGGATCATTTGCCGTCCAATCTGGGGATCATTTCCGGTCTCATTTCCGGTCCAGGGATCATTTGCGGGCCTGTACAGATACCACCCCACACTATTGTTATTTCCCATAATTATTGTTATAACCATAGAGACATCCATGAATAAGTCGAGGTTGTACACATATATTTCCGCTTTCGATTTAATTTTCATCTGTGCGACAGAGCAAGCAGTCGTTAGTTTGTAAAGGAAAACGTAAAAACTCAATATTCCTCATTATGGAGGTCTTCTCTCAACCCTTAACAACTGATCCTGCAAAGTACAGCGGAGAAATAATGAAGCGAATCGATATTCTTAGAAACAACCAACTCTTTTGCGATGTTACTGTCATAGCAGGAGGAACACAATTCCCAACTCATAAGGTTGTGTTGGCGGCTGCAAGCCCGTTCTTTTTTTCGCTCCTTGGAAGCGATATGAAAGAAGCAAAAGAATCTGAAATCAAACTGAATCTTGAAGAGGCTACTGCATCTGTTGTGGAGGATGTGTTAAAATATATTTACACTGGAAATTTGGCGATCACTGATGAGGAACAAGCTCGCAATTTGATTGCGACAGCAGAATATCTTTTCATACCAAGCTTGAAAACTCTCTCTGGAAGATTTCTGCATGAGAGATTGACAGTTGAAAACTGTCTTTTCACTTACTTTTTTGCTATGAATTATAACTGCGGTGAATTAAGCCAAAACTCACTCCAATTCATCAACGCCAATTTCACTGCTGTTATGGCGACTGAGCATTTCTTGAGCCTCGACAGTAAACAAGTCAAAGAACTGATATCCAGTGATGACATCGTTGTGAATGCAGAGGAAGAAGTTTTCAAGGGCATTTTGAAATGGCTTTCGCAGAACAGGAGTGAAAGGAAAGGAGAATTTGCCTGCTTGTTCCGTGAAATTCGCATGACTTGTGTTTCCCATGATTTTCTCTTTGAGGAATTGGTGAAGGAAGAACTCGTCAAGCAAAATAACGAGTGTTTAGTCTACGTGTTGGATGCCGTGCCGTGGATCGTAGATCCTGCCAAAGAAGATCTTCCCAAACCACCAAGAAAATGTCTGGAGACACAAACCGACGTAATACTCGCTTGTGGACAAGAGACAAGATTGTGTTATCTTCCTGAACGAAAAGTATGGTACAGATTGGCGGATGCCTTCCTCATCTCCTGTCCTCATAGTGCCACGCAACTCCGTGATAAAGTCTTTATTGTAGGAGGAGAAACTAAAGAGTCGTGGAAAAGTAGTTTTCTTGAATACTACCTTCCTTTTTCTAACAAGTGGGCAGCAGTTCAAAGTGGGCTTGGTGAGGTCCGGTGTTTAGGTTTGACAGTTTTAAAGGGTTATTTGTATGCGGTTGTGGATCAAGAGACCCACAACACTGTCCACAAGTATGATTCCGTGAACAGCTGCTGGGAAAAGATCTGTGGCCCACCCACTGAAAGGACAAAAACTTGCTGTGTTAGTGATGGTAATCATCTTTACCTGATAGGTGGTTACGGGCTTAATGTAACATTTGCAGGCACAGTAGCAGAACGATTCGATCCAAGTGCAAACAAATGGGAGGCAATAGCAAACATGAGGGAAGAACGGCGCAGTGCTTTTGGTGAAACCTTACATGGAAAGATCTACGTCGCGGGAGGATTTTCAAAAAAATCGTGTGAGGTTTACAACCCGATGACGAATGGATGGCAGCTCATAGGCAGTTTGCAGGTAGAACGTAGTGATGGGAGCATGGTGTGTTGTAATGGTGCTCTGTATGTTTTAGGTGGGTCACTTAGAAATGGGCAACGAGGGTTATCAGTGGAGTTATATGATGCTGAGAGAGATGAGTGGAGGAACGAAACAAACATACCAATTACCTTTGAATCATCAGAGGAAAGAGGGAAACTGTACCGATTTAAATGTTGTTTTGCACGAGTTTGGAAAAGTGTGATAAGGAACCTTCAACCTATTGCAATATAGCTGACTGTTTCCTGTCGAGAACGGATCCCAGAAGGCTCTGTGAGACAACAAAATGTCATTAAAACGCAAACTTTCTTTACATGAACAGTTTTAAAGTTTGGCATTATGAAACAACGGAAGAGATGAGGAGAGAAAAACTATGATACATATTGGTTTATCAGTTTTATTTCCCCTTTCATTAAATTTCACAGTTCATGTCTTTCTAGTGTGTAGCGGAACGTGATCTTTTAACGGTCTCAGTTGAACTGAATCTAAATATTATTCTAATGTAGAATCCAAGAGGTAACGAATTTTAGTCGTGAATTTTTCTGGTAAAAAATTGCATTTTACAAGTCATATATTTCATTTTTAGGTATAGTCAGTTTTGTTATTCGCATTTCAGTTTTCCAGACTTGAGTTTTTATTGTGGTCGACTAAAATAATATTTATTATATACGCCACTTAATGTGGATGTTGAATTTAGCTCCTTAAGGGTTTTGCTTGATAATTTACCATAATTTTTGCGTCATATTTGGCACATGTGAAATTGAACAGCGCAATCAGATCTTGGATAAAGTTCATTCCTCGACTGTTTTGGTAACAGATTCGGTGAACATGTAACAAAAGAATTTAATTTGTTCAAACTTTGAGTTTCACATAAATTTAATGCTGGATTTAAATTCGGCAATGTAGCAGCTGTTCCTGAGGTCTCTTCTCATTGGATACTTCAAACAATATATTTCAATCGTCTCTGTTATTTTCACATTGTTTGGGAGTTTGGGTAGCGAACCAATTACCCCGTAGGATCTTGCGACAGCTGCTGCACGACCTATTAAATTAGGCAATGTTAATAGTGAAGTTTGAGACGGGCCTTAATTTATAACTGAGGTACAGCGAAGCTCAGTTAAGCCTGATTTTTACTGGCGAGTCGTTAGCGCTTACGATCTAGAGGAAACAGCGTTTCAGTTCCGCTCTCGATTCCGTCGCTTGTGTTCCAGTGGAAAATTGGTTGTCGGATTCGGAAGCAAAAGAATAAGACAGTCACATCGTCAGAGAACCAGCACTGTGGACGGCCTCTTTGTACATATCTTTACATCCTGTTTTTTTCTGTTAGTTTTATAGAAAGGTCTCGTCTTGTTTTCTTTTGGGCAGTACTAAGCTATTTTATTGACACTATTGATTGTAAAAGTGATCCGTGTATACGTATTGTGACTTACCTCTGACGAAAGGCACGAAGCATCATGTGTATTTTTAGATAAGGTTTAAATTAATAAACAAGTTAGAACCACAGTGTAAAGCAAAAAATAGGAACACAATAAAATACTGTTTCAGTAGTTGTTTTCCAAACAATGGTCATGCTATACGATTTGATCCACAGATGGAAAAGTTTAATGCAAATCATATAGTAAAATAAACAGTACCACAATACAGTGCTGTTGGTAACTGCTTCCCCAAGAATAACTGATCACACTGCACGGTATGATCCACAGATGAAAAAGTTAGATCTACACTGCATAGTAAAACAAAGAGTACCACAGTACAGTACTGTTCACTGAGTAGCTATCCAAAGAATGGTCACGCTGCATGGTTTTATCCACAGATGAAAAAGATAGAGCCACACTGTAGACAAAAACAAACAGTACCACAATACAGTACTGTTTCGGTAGCTTTCCAAAGAATGGCCACTCTCTATGGTTTGATCCACAGATGAAAAAGATAGAACCACACTGTAGATGAAAACGTAAAAAATCAGTATCCTTCATTATGGAAATTCCCTCTGAACCCGTAACAAGTGATCCTGAAAATCACACCGGAGACATGATGAAGCGACGCGATATTCTTAGAAACAACCAACTGTTCTGCGATGTTACTGTCATAGCAGAAGAAACACAATTCCCAACTCATAAGGCTGTGTTGGCCGCTGTAAGCCCGTTCTTTTTTTCGCTCCTGAGAAGCGATATGAAAGAAGCAAAAGAATCTGAAATCGAATAGACTTTGAAAGAGGCTACTGCATCTGTTGTGAAGGATGTGTTGGAATATATTTACACTGGAAATTTGGTGATCACTGATGAGGAACAAGCTCGCAAGTTGATTGCGACAGCAGAATATCTTTTGATACCAAGCTTGAAAACTCTCTCTGGAAGATTTCTGTATGAGCGATTGACAACTGAAAACTATCTTTTCACTTACTATTTAGCTGTGAAATCATAATTGCTCTGAATTAAGCCAAAACTCACTCCAATTCATTAACGCCAATTTCCTCGCTGTTATGGCGACTGATCATTTCTTGAGCCTCGACAGTAAACAAGTCAAAGAACTGATATCCAGTGATGACATCGTTGTAGATGCAGAGGAAGAAGTTTTCAAGGGTATTTTGAACTGGGTTTTGTAGAAGAGGAGTAAAAGGAAAGGTTAATTTGCCTGCTTGTTCTGTGAAATTCGCGTGACTTCTGTTTCCCGTGATCTTCTTTTCCAGGAATTGGTGAAATTAGAACCACACTGTATAGTAAAGCAAACAGTATCACAGTACAGTACTGTTCAGTAGTTTTACACAGAATGGTTACACTGCATGGTTTGATCCAGAGATGAAAATGTTACAACCACACTGTATAGTAAAACAAACAGTAACACAGTACAGTACTGTTCATTATCTTTCCAAAGAATGGCCACTCTATATTGTTTGATCCACAGATGAAAAAGATAGAGCCACACTGGATAGAAAAACAAACAGTACCACAGTATCGTTGTTTGATAATTTTTAAGGGTGCTGTCACACTGCATGGTTTTTCCACATAAGAAAACGGTTAGGTCCACAATGCACTGCACAGTACAACACACTGAAACAAGGAACTGTACTGTCCAGC
The DNA here is from genome assembly GCA_949710005.1 of Ricordea florida. NCBI lineage: Eukaryota > Metazoa > Cnidaria > Anthozoa > Corallimorpharia > Ricordeidae > Ricordea > Ricordea florida. The sequence continues at coordinate 23,926,602 of OX453284.1, forward strand.
AGCGTTCCATGGAAGGTTTTAATCAGCAGAAATAAAATGAGGTTGTCTAAACTGTATTTATGAGTCGTACAACACACACTGTCATCATGATTATGCACAGTAGATGGCCCAACTGCCGCATAATTTTATGCATCGAGTTAAGGAAGGAATAAAGCGAACAGGACCGCAATAGCCTTTTGGGAAGTTAACGCTACTTGTTTGGTTTCCTTGGAAGCCGGTCGTTTCGCATACAAGTCGTTTCGCATACAAGTCGATTCGCATACATCGAGGTCGTTTCGCATACAAGGTCTTGGTCGATTCGCATACATCGAAGTCGTTTCGCCGACACGATCTTGGTCGATTCGCATATATCGAAAAAGTGCAAAATACATTGAAAAAGTTCTCATAAACACTCTAACAAGATAGCTATAGGACAGAGAAATAAACTTAACCTCAACCCGGCGATATGCGCGTGTTGTTATTATGTATCGTGCGTTATTTCTGTTCGGCACAGCGAACGTGTTGATAGCGCGTAGACTAAGTTCAAGTTTAACTTACCATGCACTATATCTAGAAGAATTTTGTTATGTTGTTTAAATGCTTTTCGCGGTTTGATACTAAACCCGGCCACAAAATATCAAACGACCGACATCCGATCGTGTCGGCGAAACGACTTCGATGTATGCGAATCGACCAAGACCTTGTATGCGAAACGACCTCGATGTATGCGAATCGACTTGTATGCGAAACGACTTGTATGCGAAACGACCGACATCCGTTTCCTTGGATCAACAAGCCCAGTATTAAGTGCAAAAGTAAATTCTGACATCAAGAATTGTAGCCAATGTTGTAAGCCATATTTTGTTACTGTAAATTTTCTAAGTTGTATATCTATATATCTCAGCGTTAATACTGACACTGTAGTGTTGCCAAGAGGTGCAAAACAACTTTCTTTGATTCGAAACAATTTATTTTGTTTTATAAATAAAACTGTAGGAGCGATCTGTGCTCATAGTTCTTAAAAAATGTTTAAAAAAGATCGATCTAGAAAAGTAAAAATTGTCGCTAAATTTTCGATCGCCTTCTACAGTCTTCTTCAGAGAATGATGTTTTCGCCCGATTCACAGAATTTTAATACGCTGGGGTGTTATTGTTCGTTGTCCCCTAGGGAGGCAATCAGTGACGCGTAAACCCTTGGGAAGGGCGCTCTTTCATTTACAGAGTTTTTGTCTTAGAAAGAGTGCAAGGATTCCAGAAACAATGTTTTGTTCTTTCCGCTCACACCTCAGGTTTAAATAATGTTGGCGTAACTAGGATGTATACCGTGGCATTGCATTCTGTTTAATTACGGAATTGACATTTCCATTGGTTCCGGCTTATGTGCGGCTCCCCGAGATTTCCAATTTCTTCTGCTTTCCCCGACATGCGTGAAAGAACATGTCCTACAGGTCACTTTGTACACAATGCCTTTTAATTGCTCTTTTATCCGCCGGTCCCTGGGCTTTTTGAAAACATTTCCCAAAGGTTGTATTGGTTTGAAAGCTGTCCTGATGTTTTCGCGGCTCAAAACGCCTCGAACACGTTCCGACACTCCTTTCACATATGGAATGGACGCGTATGTCTTTGGATTCTCCTGGGGTCTTGGTTGCGTGTTTGGTCTGCTCGATTCACCAACTGACTTGATGAAGCCCTCGGGATAACCATTAGCTTTCAGATCGCCAATAACACGTCGTTTTTTCGTTTTGTCTTAGTGTAGTTGTTGATAGAATGCATTTAGCTCGGTCCATTAGAGTCTTAACGACAGCTCTCTTGCTTTGCGCTGGGCTGTGTGAATGTAAATCTAAATACTTGCTCGCATGTGTGGCCTTGCGGTATACATCCACTTCGATTTTACCAACCCAATTAACGGTGTTGTTAGTGTCCAAGAAGGCTATGCTGTTCTTGCCCGTAGTTGTTGTAGGCATCTCTTCTGTAAACTGAATATTGGCGTTTATCGAGCTTAAAAAATGGCTGTGAAAAACTTCAGTGATACGCGTTCGCTTGAAGTCTCACGCCTGGCAATAAAAAACATCGATCTTACTCATCGAGGGCAATTTCTCACGCCTGATCATGACGCACAGATCCGGATAGACCTACTAAGGCGACCGAGAGGACCAAAACAAATTCGCGACAAGGTCTCGGAGTAATCTAACCAGCACTTAATATCGAGTTAATAAGCGTTTGGGTCCAAACTGTAAAGAAATGTGAATCTAAACATACCATAAATAAAAAAATATTACGTTTTTCAAGTGGAATTGTAGGGACTGGAAACTAATTTGAGTGCGAGTCTTGTTATCAAGAACCATTAGCGTGACATTACGGAAGTGTTCGGAAGTCATCGGAATATCTTCGGCAATGCTGAAAAAATGTCAGGAATCTTCGAAAGTTACCGGGACGTTTCCGGAAAGTGCAAAAAAAGTCGGGTCATTTGACTTGGCAAATGTCGGCAGGTATACGTATACTCTTATGTGTATTTATTTCCCACCAACACAGCACCAGTCTCGTTACAGATTACACTCGTTACAACAGTAAAACAACATTCTTGGTAGTAGCTAACCACATTTTATTAAGGGGTTGGGCTATATTAAGAAACACTATTGACTATTTACTAGAGATGGGCTCCTTGTAAAGCGAGCAAATTTTCAGCTCTTGGAACAAAGGAAAGCAGGGATAAATTCAGTAACTTGGTTGCACCTGTAGCATCAAGAGGATTTAGGAGAGCGCTGATACTTGCCGTGACATTTTATGAAGAAACAATTCTATAAGGTAAAACATGCTCCGACTATAAGCCTACCTTAAAAAATATGGTGTAACACAAATTTTCCGCTGTTACAGGAAAATGCCCAGGGGTTTTATTAAGGTGGGTTTTATGTTGTTTGCTTTGATTGGGAGAAGTCAGTTAATAAAGGGTCACAATGTTACCGTTTACTAAAATAAAGTTCGTAAGGTGTGGTAAAAGGGAATGAATCTATACAACTTTGAGGTGTTAGGGGGTGCAACCGGCAATGCAGTTTTGCATAATTTCAAAGCACAAATCACAACTTTAGCTCTCAGTCTGAAGCGAGGCTGCAGTATACTGTCGGACAATCCGTAAATATGTTTCCCTACTGATTTGGCAAAGAGCGACTCATTTGTCAAAAGTTTGTTTGCAAAGGAGGTGGGAGGGGGGGGGTGTTCGGAACCTTTGGTACCCTCCCTTAGGCACGCCAGTGTGTTAGACCGGGAGCTCCTCGATCTAATCACAATTCTCTGATGATCTGTGCAGCTGGCAGTCTCTATACAGGATTCAGATCAATAAAACAGTCGTCCGATCGGATTATATTTTATTTATAATGATCATGATTGCGCTCGTTACAACAGGGCTAAAAATTAACTCCAGTGCTTGGTGGCCAGTCGGACCAATTTCCTTGAATTCTTAGAGGCCCATCCTAAAATGAAGAAGTCCTCGATTTCTTTTCACAGTCACGTGCCATCACAAAATCAAAATGGCGTCTACATGTTGTGAATGTGGATCGCTCGTGAAATCACTGTTAATACGGCTCAGAATTTCCACTTCAGAACTAAAAATTCACTAAAATGGATGATTGTAGAGTCCAGGCAAAGAAACGAAAAAGGTAGTCCAATTAAACTACATAATGATCTTTATTTTTAACTTTATAATTCGCATAATTTACATTTCGAAATTCTGTAGCATAGTCGCACATCGGGCGTTCAAACCTTAACTTTTGGTAGCCATAGTCAGTTTTAACTCGCCACTGGCGACCGTGTGACCGCCAATTTTTAGCCCTGTTACAATAATTTTTAACGTCATCGCTATCATCATCGTGATCGTGGTCGTGATCGTTATCGTTATGGTTACTATTACTGTGTTGTTATTGTTTTTCTTACCAGAAGACTTTGTTTAGCCTAAAGTCAAGTAGAATACTTTGCCAAGCCACAATGGGTAGCCCACACGGTCATTAACATTCAAATACCAGTCCCAGAGTTGAGGCTGGCACTTTCGTTTTCAATTCAATTTTCTTCAAATCCAGAAAGCAAGCAGTAGTTAGTTTGTGAAGGAAAACGTAAAAGCTCAATATTCCTCATCATAGAAATCTTCTCACAACCCCTAACAACTGATCCTTGAAAGCGTTGCGGAGAAATGATGAAGCGACTCGATATTCTTAGAAACAAACAACTCTTCTGCGATGTTACTATCATAGAAGGAGGAACACAATTCCCGACTCATAAGACTCTATTGGCGGCTTCAAGCCCGTTCTTTTTTCGCTCGTAGGAAGCGATATGAAAGAAGGAGATTAGAATACAATCAAACTGTTGCTTGAAGAGGCTACTGCATTTACATTTTGCGAGCAGTTCGAGCAAAGGTACAATTTGTGAGTACTTAAAACTTTAAAGGACCATTGATTTCCCCTTAATCTCTGCGAGCTGCGACCGAACACCGAACCACGCGCGTGAAGGTGCAAGAATCAAAGACGTCATCTTTGATATCCCATAATTATTGGCGGATTTGGACTCGCATGCACAGCTCAACATTCAACTTTGGGAAGACGAACATGACTATAGCAAGCCAAACATGACAAAAGTAAGTTGAGTTTTAGAATCAACTATTGAGAAAAAGCCATCACTATATGAGAACAAGAGAAAATAAGATGATGAGAAATAGTAATCGATATATGAAAATTACTATATGAGAATTAGACATCATCATATGACAAAATAATAGTAATCGATGTGTGAGATTTAAAATCGCTTTACCATAATGAGGCATCAGCAACTCAGTGAAAATAAAAATTCATTTGCAGAAGAAGGAAGCGCTACTTGAGGACAAGAGGCTTCAAAAGCCTTCACTGGGTTGCCTTTGTGAACCCTTAGTACGCAAACGGCTCAATTTTTTGAAACTGTTTTGTCAATCCATTATAGTTTGCAGTGTCAGTTGTGTTGAATAAGAGAAGTGTACAAGGAGTTAATCAAAGGGTCCTATGAACAAACTCATGAATGCATTCGGTGACACATGAGGAGAATTTTAGATTTCAGAACTCATTCAAATAATTTAATCAAGAAAGGCCTGTAGGGCTCTGCCATTTCGTGTTCCATTTACCAATTTAAAAAATAGGCAGCCAAGGCCTGCATACAGCTTCACATTCTATATAGACAAGGGTATCTTTGAAAAAAAGAAAAGAAAATCGATTCAGTTTAAAAAAAAGAACATAAAAAGAAATTCAAGAATACCATCACTGGGACTTGAACTCGGACCATCTACTCCACAGTCCGGAACGCTATCCATCAGACCATCCAGAATTACCTGGTGACAACCGGTATATCTTATATTTTATATGTTATAGATCTTTCGCTCGTACACTCTACTGAAGCTGTAAAAATTATATCTCATTTTTCAACGTTCATGATAGGTATTCCATCATTCCCGAGGCTTTATCTGGAAACCGATATTAAATTGTGTGGAGTATACTAATATGAGATACCACAGGTATACCACCCAAAAATTAAGACATCCATCCCGAAGTCGAGGCTACCAATTTCCGCTTTCGATTCAATTATCTTCAAACAAAGAGAGCAAGCGATCGCTAGTTTGTACGGAAGGAAAACGTAAAAAAGCCCTCATCATGGAAATCTTCTCACAACCCTTAACAAGTGATCCTGAAAATCACAGCGGAGAAATGATGAAGCGACTCGATATTCTTAGAAACAACCAACTGTTCTGCGATGTTACTGTCATAGCAGGAGGAACACAATTCCAAACTCATAAGGTTGTGTTGGCGGCTGCAAGCCCGTTCTTTTTTTCGCTCCTAGGAAGCGATATGAAAGAAGCAAAAGAGGATGCAATCAAACTGACGCTTGAAGAGGCTACTGCATCTGTTGTGGAGGATGTGTTGGAATATATTTACACTGGAAATTTGGCGATCACTGATGAGGAACAAGCGCGCAACTTAATTGCAACAGCAGATTATCTTTTGATACCAAGGTTGAAAACTCTCTCTGGAAGCTTCTTGCATGAGAGATTGACAAATGAAAACTGTCTTTTCACTTACTACTTCGCTGTTAGATATAACTGCGATGAATTAATCCAAAAATCATTACAATTCATTAACGCCAATTTCCTCGCTGTTATGGCGACTGAGCATTTCTTGAGCCTCGACAGTAAACAAGTCAAAGAACTGATATCCAGTGATGACATCGTTGTGAATACTGGGGAGGATGTTTTCAAGGGCATTTTGAACTGGGTTTGGCAAAACAGGAGTGAAAGGGAAGGAGAATTTGCCGGGCTATTCCGAGAAATTCGTCTTCCTTCTGTTTCCCGTGATTTTCTGTTTTCGGAACTGGTGAAAGAAGAACTTGTCACGCAAAACAAGGAATGTTTAATTTTTGTGGTAGATGCCATGAAGTGGATCGCAGATCATATCAAAGCAGACCTTCCCAAACAACCAAGAAAGTGTCTACAAACTGATGTAATGTTTGCATGTGCAAATAGGGAAACCTTGTGTTATCTTCTTGAGGAAAAAGTATGGTACAAATTGGCGGAGACCTCGTTTACCTACTATGGTCACGCTGTCACGCAACTCTGTGATAAGGTATATATTGTAGGAGGGCAAAATGAAGTGCCGCAGCACAATCGTTTGCTTGAATACTACCTTCCTTCTTCTAACGAGTGGGCGGCAGTTCAAACTAAATATATTGGGCACGTGTTTTCAGGTTTAACCGTTTTAAAAGGTTATTTGTATGCGGTTGTGGATCAAAATTGCAACTCTATTGTCCACAAGTATGACCCCGTCAACAGCTGCTGGGAGAAGATCTGTGACCCACCCACTCAAAGAGGAGGAACTTGCTGTGTAAGTGATGGTAAACACCTTTACCTGACAGGTGGTAAAAGGGATGATGCAAAGTCTATATGCGCAGTAGCAGAACGATTTGATCCAAATACAAACAACTGGGAGGCGATAGCAAACATGAAAGAAGCAAGGGAAAATGCTTTCGGTGAAACCTTACATGGAAAGATCTATGTCGCGGGAGGAGTTTCAAAGAAATCGTGTGAGGTGTACAACCCGGTGTCAAATGAATGGCAGCTGATAGCCAGTTTGCAGGTACAACGTTTTAATGGGAGCATGGTGTGTTGTAATGGTGTTCTGTATGTTTTAGGTGGCTCAGTTAGTTACAGGGACAGACGGTTATCCGTGGAGGTATATGATGACGAGAGAGATGAATGGAGGAAAGAAACAGACATACCAATCAGCTTTGTATCAGGAAAGGGGAGCAATAACCCATTTAAAGGTTGTTTTGCACGAGTTTGGAAAAATGTGATAAGTGAGCTTGAATGTATCACAAATTAGCTGGCTGATTTTGAAGCATAACTACTGTTTGTTGTTGTGAAGGGATCATAGAAGGCTCTCAGACGCAACAAAATGCCATGAGAACAAAGACTGTCTTTTACATGAACAATTTTGAAATTGGACATTAGTAAACAACGGAAGAGACGTGGAGAGAAAAACTATGATATATATTGTTTTATGTTTTTTTTTTCTTTTATTGAATTCTTCAGTTCATGAGTGCTAATTATGTAGCGAAACGTGATCTTTCACAGTCCCAGTGGAACTGAATCTAGATATCATTCAATGTAGATTCCAACATTTTGAGGTAAAAAATTGCAGTTTACTAGTGAAACATTTCATTTTCAAGTTTAGGCATAGTCATTTTATTCTTAGCATAGCGACTTCATGCAGTTTCTATTGAAAACTGACTTGATTGTCGGATTCGGAAGCAAAAGTGAAAGAATAATCCAATTGAATTGTTAGAGAACCAGCACTGAGGAGGGCTACTTTGTAAATATCTTTACACTCTCATTTTACTGTTTGTCTTATTCAAATGTCCAGTCTTGTGTTTTTTGGGCCAGTCTAAAAAAGTTGTAAAAGTGATTGGTTTATACTTATTGGGACTAAACTGTGACGAAAGTCAAGAAGGGTTATGTGTATTTTTCGATCAGGCTTAAATAAATAAACAAGTTAGAACCGGCACAGAGTAGAGGAAAACATAGAGTAACACAGTACAGTACTGTTCACGGTGGCTTTTCAAACAATGTTCGCCCTATATGATTTGATCCATAGATGAAAAAGTTAGAACCACACTGTATAGTGAAACAAGCAGTATTACAGTACAGTACTGTTCAGTAACTTTCCAAAGAATGGTCACAACTGATGAATGATTTGATCCACAGATGAAAAACTTAGAACTAAATCATATAGTAAAACGAACAGTATGACAGTAAAGTCCCATTCAGTACCTGACTAAAAAATCCTTACACTCCATGATTTGATCCACAGATGAACAAGGTGGAACCACACTGTATAAAACAAACAGTACCACAGTACAGTGTTGTTCAGTACCTGTTTGTAAAGAATGGTCGCACTGCATGGTTTGATCCACAGAGGAACAACTGATGTAGAGCCACACTGCATATCAAAAGAAACACAGTCAGTACAGTATTGTTCGGTGGTTTTTCAGGGTGCTGTCAAAGTGCATGGTTTTATCCACATAGGAAAACGTTACAGTCACACTGCATGGCATTATCAACATAAGAAAACGTCATGGTCAAACTGCATGGCATTATCCACATAAGAAAACGTTACAGTCACACTGCATGGCATTATCCACAAAAGAAAACGTCACAGTCAAACTGTATGGCATTATCCACATAAGAAAACGTTACAGTCACACTGCATGGCATTATCCACAAAAGAAAACGTTACAGTCACACTGCATGGCATTATCCACAAAACTGGAAAACGTTACAGTCACACTGCATGGCATTATCCACATAAGAAAACGTCATGGTCAAACTGCATGGCATTATCCACATAAGAAAACGTTACAGTCACACTGCATGGCATTATCCACAAAAGAAAACGTCACAGTCAAACTGTATGGCATTATCCACATAAGAAAACGTTACAGTCACACTGCATGGCATTATCCACAAAAGAAAACGTTACAGTCACACTGCATGGCCTTATCCACATAAGAAAACGTTACAGTCACACTGTATGGCATTATCCACATAAGAAAACGTTACAGTCACACTGCATGGCATTATCCACATAAGAAAACGTTACAGTCACACTGCATGGCATAATCCACAAAACTGGAAAACGTTACAGTCACACTGCATGGCATTATCCACATAAGAAAACGTTACAGTCACACTGCACTGCACAGTACAAAACGCTGAAACAAAGAACGGTACTGTCCAGCGGCGTTTTTTGGAAAGGTTTCTATTAGCAGAAATAAAATGAGGTAGTCTAGTAAAGTGTACGTGTGTTCGTATATGTACAAGACACACGGTTACAGTATTCACAATGAACGGTCACCCTGTATGATTCTAATCATGTAGTTAGAGTTACACGGTGTGATCAAACGAATTAAACGAACAGGGCCGCAGTGGCGTTGTGGCAAATGAAAACGGTAAGGTTTTTATTACCTTCGATGAACGAGTTACCACGAATAGATGAAAATTCTGCCATAAAAAGAATTGTATCCAATTTGGTAAACCATTTTCTGTTTCTTCATATTTTTAGACTTTGCTGAAAATGGTATATGCAAGAAAAAAACTCTTAGGTGTTTAAACGGGGTCAAAAAATTTTCACTAACGCATAAAATATTAACCCCTAGGTCAAGAGCGATAAGTATAGAAAGCTTTAAAAATATGTACGCAAAGGGTAAGTGTGGGATACACTGTTTTTCACATTGTTTTGGGTATAGCTTAAGAAATAGGTTGGATTAACCAGTCCAATGAAGCTTAAAGATTAGGAAGTTGGTTTCAAATGGATCACGTTTTTTAAGGGGTACTTTTCATTGGAGACTCCTTAATAGACACTCGAGAGTGGACAGCTCTACGCAAGGGCGCCTTCATAATACCGCAGTCATTTTAACTTCCATAAAAACTCTGTATTGGCCCATTTTCAAAAGTAGACATTCCTGTAAGCGATACCTTCGTCATTTTTAGGGGTTATGATTTAGATTTTTTCCTTTGCTTTTGAGCTGCCTTAAGCGTATCACTGGATAGCAAATCTCACTCAGAGCCTCTGAATTCTATTTTGAACTCATCAAGGCTCCAGATCGCGGTTTGTCACAATGATACAGTGCATTAAAATTCCAGTACCATAGTTTAGTATGATTTGTTAAAATGTTATGGTGTCTCACTCTATTGTCATCGGGTTGTGTTTCTTAATGATAATGAGTTGCAGAGATTGAATTCCATTCTTAATCCACGTTGGAAACGCCATTTTCGATATTGTAGTACCGTTTCTTCGATCGGCTGTTTTTCATCGGCTTTGGTGAGTAAAATTGCGCAGTCAAAAATCGATTGTTTGTGTTTGCTTGTTATTAGCTCTGAAGCAAACAGTGCACACACCACTTTGGGGCGACTAGATACGCTCACTAAAACAAAATGGGCCCCCAGAAGGCCAATATACTATGTTAAGTACATCACGGAGTTTCTGGGCCATTTTCCAACAATTCCCGATTATTTCAAGATTTCCGAAAACTACCGGAGACTGACAAAGATTTCCGAAGACTCTCGAAGATTGATGAATATGTCTGAAGACTACCGAAACTTTCCAAGAAGAAATCCGAACATTTTCGACATCATTGTCAACTCGTGAATTGCGCATGCGAAACACGAGTTATCGTGGGTAATGGGAAAATGCGGTCGCTTGATCGCTCAGTTGAGCTGTAAACATTATGCAATTGAGGTACGCTCGCTACTAACTTTAAAATTGCTGTTCATCCTTAACTAAAATAAGTTGATTTAAAGGTGTAAATTAGAAGATATAAGGGACTGTGCAATAATTATCAGGAGGGGGAGGGGAGTTGGAGAAAAATGAGCCTGGCATGGAGAAATATTACACAGTGCCCCTCTTCTCAACAAAGGCAAATTAGCTCTGACCCCCCTCCAAATCTCCCAACAATTATGACGAACCCCCCCCCCCCCACCACCACCTACAAATGTTCATAGCAGAGAAAGATAGACAGTACTCAGTCGTTCAAGATGTCAGGAAATGCAAAGCCAGCTATGAATACATGGTAAGTGACAATCAAGCTTCTGCTGGTCGGGTTTTGTGTGAGAAAATTCCAAACCACATGACAACAGCAACATTTCAAGGTGTGAAGCTGAAGCAAACAAACTAAAGAAAAAGCTGGAGACTATTCAGATACAATTGCTGCACATGATGACAGTCTTTTTAGTGAGAGAACAGGGAAGCTAAAGACAATTTAATTCAGACACTCTGCACTTAATCTCAACTGGCATTCAAGATTATATTGCTCAACGAATTGAGGACCTTGAAGCATCAAAAAAATACAAGGCTACCTATTCTATTGGTTCCAAAACCAACGTATATCAAAATCCAGGAGAAAGAAGAAAGACAAAAGGAAAGCAAGAAAAAGAGGTTCTTTGGCTGTAGAAAATCAAAAGAATAGAGCTTCTGTTATTTTTCTTTCACGGGGGGGGGGGGGGGCTGTTGGGGGCACCAGTTGATGGTGGATGGTGAATATGAGCCAGAGAAGTATGGAGTGCCACAGATCGATAATGACGATCCAAATGTTCTTGGTTTGCTTACGTCTCCATTGATAAAGCCGGCTTGTTTAGGTCACCTGTTAAATTCTATATGCTTCATTGAAGAAGCTAAAGAGTTAGCTAAAGACGTTTTATCATCAACCTCTAACGAGCGCCTATCTGTAAAAATCAGAAAAATTCCAAATTTCGAGGCAAGGGTTACAAAATCGATTTCTTTCATATTCTAATTTTCTTTAGGCTAAGATCTAAGTAAAATCACTTTATGGATTTTAGGTAAAATATCTTTTCATTTCAAAGAAAAATGCAAATAATGCAAATTCGTTAAAATCGTCATTCAAGGCGCTAAAAATTACACAGGTTTGAAAGTCTCGCGTGCAAAAACAAATCGTTCTACTGTCTTTAATACACTCAAGTATTATTAAGCAATCTCTAAATATACGTTGGAATGAGTTTGGGGAATGTTGAGTTGTTCTTTGCATGCGAAATAATTTAATTTCGAAAGCATGCAATTCACCTCAATAAAACGTACTGGTAAGATTTCCGCACAGATCCCTACTTCATTATGCATGCTGTAGTTGTATTGTCTTGGGAAGTGCGCGTGCAAACATTTCTGAGAACGAAACCGTACGGCTACAGCATGCATAATGAAGTAGGGACCTGTGAGGAAATCTTACCAAAGTACTTCGTGAATAAAACTAATTTTCACCATGTGCGAAACCTTCAAATCGATTAAGCTTCTGGTGGTTGAATGTTCGAAGGATGGTCTATAGATTCCTGTGAACATTTCTTTGGACAGATGATTAGGAGCGGCGCGAGAACGTTTCAAGCTCCGTAAAAATTGCAAATATTTGACCTTTGGCGGTGAACTTTGAAGTTGCGGGTCAGACATAAATTTTACTCCGCGTAAATGTCTTAAGCCTCATCAAGTTAAAATAAGCACTTAGAAAAACATTTGGAAATGGCCTAACCTTATAATATGTCATCGAAGACAGGTCCAAAGGCCTTTTAAGCACGATTCTGTGGTCGTTTGTCGCATAAGGCTGAGCTTTGTTTGCAACGTCCGACGTACACCACGCCAACTGTCACCGCATTCAGTGGTCGAATACCAATCTTTGGGGTCATCCTCGGTGTATAAACCTGTGAAGTTTTTCTTTGTTATTTCACTATTATTTTCCTAGTCTCTATTGTTTTGTCTCCTTTGTTTCCTTTGTTCTACGTCATTCGTGAGCGTAACAGGTTTTTACACCGAGGATGAGCCAATCTTTGATCACCTTTTGGTGCATTTCATTACAACTGCGTCTTATTTGATGGTCTAGCTTAGTGTTTCTTGGTTTATAATGCAATAAAAAGATTACATCTTATTGCTGGTAGAATGGTAAATGTCGGCGCTTACAGTCCATACTGCATTGCGGGCAGCCTTTACTCGTCACGCGATACAATGTCACGGACATTTAGGGGATGGCGAAGGCAAAATGTGAAAATGCTTGATTACTAAAAAAAAACATACTCAAGGTAACAACAACAACAATTAAGTACCTTAATTTCCCTTGCTAAAATCCAGGTAATCATTTAATTTATCAGATCGCGAATTTGGGTACGTACGTGCGAATTTGGGTTGTTACTGTGGAAGTTTTGGCATGGGGGGTGGGGGGCTAATTAGATTTTGCAAAACTTACTGAAGAAAATCTCATCAACTAAAAAAGTAAATCCTAGTATGAACCACAAACGAAAAATATTGTCTTTCTCTGGCTGCCAAAGAGAAAATTGAATCACTTCATTTTTTCGTCTTATAGAAAGTCTGGTTGACCTGTAGCCTCTTGTAGATATTGATCATCTACGTGGTAATACGTACCTTTTTGGGAGTATTTTTTTAGAAACTATGAAATGTATTATTTCTAAATTAAACAACAACTAATTTAAAGCTCCTAGTAAATTAAAAAAAAAATAAAATCTCCAACAACTTCAGTCGAATACATGGCTAATATAATTTCGTGGCTTTCTAAGTAAACTAACCCTGGCGTGAAAGTTACTCGGAGCTGTTTGTTTGGATTTTTTAAAGTCAAGTTTAAAACAACTGAAAATGAAAGGTTGTTCTTTTAAAGCCCTTGTTGGTGGAATTTGCGGTTATGACACTAAAGATCGTAGGCATGACACCGAAATTAGTCCGTTGCTGTCGTGTAGCAAGGACATGAATGGCCCGATTTATACTAGAGACGGATCATCCGTCTGGGACAAACTAGGGCAAAGAACGGTAGTTCGTCTTATAATTCGTCTGTGTATAAATACGGGCTTTCAGACGGATCATCCGTCCAGACAAAATATCACGGTAGTTCGTCTTGACAGACGAACTACCGTGGATAATTCGTCTGGACGGATGATCCGTCTCTAGTATAAATCGGGCCAATAATCACAAGTCCCTGTATAAATTTACCGGGCCTGAAGATTAGGTTGAAGTGATTTTATGTCTTGAAGAGCATCAAGTTCTTGTTGTTAACGTTCATTTTGCTCAACTTTACTCAGTATCTTGTAAAATCTTTCCAGCCGGTTATCTAGTTCTTTTTCTCAAGGAGTCTTATTCTGTTCGCTCTCCATCTACAACTTCTACATCATGTAGATCACTGCTGTGAAATGTTGAAACAGCAAGAGTCCTCAAGTTTATGATGTAAGACATAATAAACTTGAGGTAAGTAAGAATTCGTTTTACCAATTACTTTGGCTATAGTTTGTTGTGTGTCAAAGTTCTGTTTTTAATTTTTGTTGCTGTGGGGCAAGTGGGGTGAAGAACAAGTTCCACACGATTGTGCTTGCCTGAGTGTTTTTTTTCTTACGTTTTAAAATGGTGCATGCTTTCATTTTGCTAGATGAGAAATCTGTGAAAAAAGCCATTCAAAAGATAGCTTCACGACTGCGAAGAGAGGAAAACAAAGCAGGGTTATCTGAATTATCAAATAAAGGTATGAAAAATTGAGAAATGGGCATTGATGTATATAGCTTAAAGCAATACTTCACTTTTCTCGGGACAGTGAATGTTGCTATAATACTCTGCACATGTTTTACAGTTAAGGCAACAAAGACTCGTTTTCATTATGCCTTGCGTGATCATGATGGTACTCTGAGGAAGACTTCAGAATGAAATACCTATTAATATGATTCCTCACTACCAGGTACGTTACACGTAACAGTGCTCTCATAACTGTACCGTCCCTGCTCCCAAGAGCAAAACTATAGATAAAACTATACAACCGGTAGTTCATGTTGTGTGCAGTAATATTATTGTGTGTCGATCATTTAAATGGGCCTTAATTTTTTGACTTGTAGTTCATGCATTTTGTTCTTGTTCTGCTTTTGTTTCCCTTTTTTTAAGCAGTGTAACAATCATAAAAGTGACAGTAGGTGCCACATGACTGACTACGTACATCTGTTCAAATTGCTGCTTACCAAAAGGTACTGATGAGCACTGTAAATTGGAAAAATCAAACAAGTCGATAAAGTAATTTGTACCACCGTAAGGTAAAGGAAGGGGGTGCTAACGTTTCGAGCGTTAGCCCTTCGTCAGAGCGAATGAGAGGGTTATGGGTTATTTGCAATCTATATAAAGAGGTTTGGAGCTGTGCTATTGGTGGAGCCATAGCAACGTGTGAACGAGAGTAAATTAATTAAATGAATGAAAAACGGTCCTTGATACAGTGGGGATTAAGAGAACCGAGTTGGAAGATAAATCGCTGTTCTAGGTTTTTTCGGCTTTCCGTGTTACTCTGATGTAGGAAAAGGCCGCAGATCGTCATGTTTTGAAAGAAATGGTTCGTCAGATGAAAGTGTCGCGCTATTGGTTTAGATGCATCTTTGTCATTTCTTTCCACGTCACGCAGATGTTCGCGGAAACGGTCACCTAGTCTTCTTCCGGTCTCGCCGATGTATATTTTCTTGCATAATATTTACTGGTTTTAATGGCCGTGAAATGGATGGGGTAAAAACAAGAGGTGTTTCATACGATCTTCAAAGAAAACATGACCTTATGGGGCCGGATAATGAAGCTTTAAAAGTCATGACTATAAGCCGTGGTACCACTTGAGCTTTCCCTCCACTTAAATTTAACTACGCAGAATAAAAATTTAACTATCCAGAATCAACCTCGATCCCAGCGTCTTTTCCCTGGCTTGGGGGTGGGGCGGGATGTTTGGAAGCTCCTCAAGTCTGTGAAATATTAACTCTACTGGAGGTTACATTTTATTTCATGCCCGGTTCGTAGTACGCATTTTTAACCCTAGTCGGCGTTTTATACCCAGTCCGTAAGACTCAGTCCGTGTTTTATACCTAGTCCGTGCTTTATACCCGTCGTAAGATTCAGTCCGTGTTTTATACCCCATACCGTGTTCAGTTTACATACATACATACATACATATCCTTTATTTAAACACGATATGGTTTAAAGCTCCAAGCTTGTGGGGTCGTGTAAAAATGATTACAAATGGATAGAACTGTATAAAAATAAGAATAACATCACTTACAAAATACAACTACAATTAAAACTCTAAAAATATACAGTAAGATTTTAACCAAAAAAGTAAAATGAATTTACATTAGTTACCTCTAAGTAAATTAACTATAGTTTATACCTAGTCCGTAGTCCGCAGTCGGCAGTACGCAGTCTTTGTTTTATTCTGACGGCGCGGGAATCAAGTTAGCGCATTGGTCAACATTAACCCGATTAGTAAACAAACCCAATTATCAATGAAATTTCTGTAGAACCTTAGAAATCTTCCTGATAATATCACTCAGCTAAAACACGACGTCGACAAGAACTGCCGTGCGATATACAGTCTGGTAGGTTTTTCGCCGTCGCGGTACCAACCTTGGGCGTAAACTAACATTCAAGTTTGTTCCAAGACGTATTATAAAGTGTAGCCCGAGTGAACGCTCCCGAGAGCGTCTAGTTCAGAGATATTTACGTTGTTGAACACTTTTTTAAAACAGGCTCGCATTTGACTTGGTCAGCCGATAAACTTGAACTCATTACAGTGAGATCCTTGTACACTTCTACTGAATGCAACTGACACAAATTTCAATGGTTTGATAAACCAGTTTTAAATAATTGAACCGTTTGCGTATCAAGGCTTCACACAGGCTTCAGGCCCAGTGTAGGCTTCTAGAGCGTCCTTCTGAATATATTTAGTGCCAGCGGTTGCCAATTATTATAATTAAATTACAATCTGCGACCTGCAACCTGAAACCTGAAACCTGGAACCTGCAAAATAAACCTGCCAATCGACATGTGGTACTATAAAAGTTACACCTGTTCCCCAAAGTCCAACAAAAGTGATCAAGTTATTACAATTACTCTTTCTCATACAAGGAAAACAACAGCAGACACTATACAGGAGCGGTTCAGTTTTTCCAAAAAAATACCTGCAAGTTATAAATGTGATGGAGAGGCCGCTTTACATAATTTTGTAACTAACTACCTGCTTGACTGTGTCGAGGAACTGCTGTCTTGTTCGGTAGCTAAGGAGAAGAATGTAACTGGATCGTATGGAGGAAAGATATACTGAACGAAATGTTTATAGTCAATTTAAAACAACTTTTGCTCTCTTTGCAGGAAGCGTATTTCCATCGAAGTACCACTCTTGCAACTTGCCAAAGAAATTTCGCAATGGATGAAGAGGCGGAGCGAATATATGACTGAGTTATACAGCAATCGATCAATAGAAATAAACGGTTCAACTGGCCCAGAATTCGGTAACTGTTACGGAAATCCGATTCAGTAAACTAAAATTCAAACCAAAAGCAGTTTTATGGTAATACTTACTCGGATTTTCTTAAGTCCAGGCAAAGTTGGAATCAATTTTCCCTTGTCGCTCTTGTGGAGAATTCTTCACGTGAATATATTACACACTTTACCCACAGAAACCTCGGAGTATGACTACTCCGATTACCGAGCAGTTCTGTTCTGTAGCGCGATTGGATGAAAACTGAGGCTGTCAAAGGCAAGGCAACGACCCTTATGCAGCATAACTCGATGACAATAGTGTTAGATACCACAGGTATCCCACACAAAAATTCAGATATCCATCCCGAAGTCGAGGCTGTCCACTTTCGCTTTCCATTCAATTTTTCCTGCCGGAAAGCAAGCAGTCGTTAATTTGCGAAGGAAAACGTTAAAACTCAATATTTCTCATTATGGAGGTCTTCTCTCAACCCTTAACAACTGATCCTGCAAAGTACAGCGGAGAAATGATGAAGCGACTGGATATTCTTAGAAACAACCAACTGTTCTGCGATGTTACTGTCATAGCAGGAGGAACACAATTCCCAACTCATAAGGTTGTGTTGGCGGCTGCAAGCCCGTTCTTTTTTAACCTTCTAGGAAGCGATATGAAAGAAGTGAAAGAGGATGTAGTCAAAATTACGCTTGAAGAGGCTACTGCATCTGTTGTGGAGGATGTGTTGGAATATATTTACACTGGGAATTTGGTGATCACTGATGAGGAACAAGCTCGCAAGTTGATTGTAACAGCAGAATATCTCTTGATACCAAGCTTGAAAACTCACTCTGGAAGGTTTCTGCATGAGAGATTGACAATTGAAAACTGCCTTTTTACTTACTACTTTGCTGTTAGATATAATTGCGATGAATTAAGCCAAAAATCACTCGATTTCATTAACGCCAATTTCGCCGCTGTTATGGCGACTGATCATTTCTTGAACCTCGATAGTAAACAAGTCAAAGAACTGATATCCAGTGATGACATCGTTGTGAATACAGAGGAAGACGTTTTCAAGGGTATTTTGAAATGGGTTGCACAGAACAGGAGTGAAAGGAAAGGAGAATTTGCCTGTTTATTCCGTGAAATTCGCGTGACTTCTGTTTCCCGTGATTTCCTTTTTGCGGAACTGATGAAAGAAGAACTCGTCAAGCAGAACAACGAGTGTTTAAATTATGTATTGGATGCTATGCAATGGATCGCAGATTCTAATAAAGGAGACCCTCCCAAACAACCAAGAACGTTTCTACGAACTTAGGTAATACTCGCCTGTAGTGGGACGAGAACATTGTGTTATTTGCCTGAGCAAAATGCATGGTACAAAATGACAGATCCCTTGCTTTCCTATCAACGTCACGCTGTCACGCAATTCCGTGATAGAGTATTCATCGTAGGACAATGTACTGAACAACGGGAAAGGAATCGTTTGCTTGAATTCTACCTTCCTTCTTCAAACAAGCGGGCGGCAGTTGAAACTGAATACATTGGGACGGCGTTTTCAGGTTTAACAGTCTTAAAAGATTGTTTGTATGCGGTTGTGGAGGAATACAAGAAATCCATTGTCCACAAGTATGATTCCGTCAACAGCTGCTGGGAAAAAGATCTGTGACCCACCCACTAAAAGAGGAGGAGCTTGCTGTGTAAGTGACAGTAATCACCTTTACCTGACAGGTGGTAGAAGGGATGATACAGTGTCTATAAGCACAAAAGCAGAACGATTCGATCCAAATGCGAACAATTGGGAGGCGATAGCAGACATGAAAGAAGAAAGGCTATATGCTTTTGGTGAAACCTTACATGGAAAGATCTATGTCGCTGGCGGATTGGAAAAGAAATCGTGCGAGGTGTATAACTCGATGACGAATGAATGGCAGCTCATAGCCAGTTTGCAGGTAGAACGTCAACAAGGAAGCATGGTGTGTTGTAATGGTGCTCTGTATGTTTTAGGTGGCTTACTAACAAGTCGGCAACGAGAGTTATCAGTGGAGTTATATGATGGCGAGAGAGATGAGTGGAGGAAGGAAACAAGCATACCAATCAGCTTTGACTCAATAGAGGCCAGCAAGTGCCCATATAAAGGTTGTTTCGCACGGGTTTGGAAAAGTGTGCTAAGTAAGCTTCAACCTATAGCAACAACAACAACAACAACTTTATTTAACCTCTAAATATAATAGTTGGTGGATGGCTTACCCCGCAAATAGCTAGAAAAAGCTAATCAAGGCGGAGCAAGCCAAATAAAAGAACACTCCTATTAAAAGACAATAAATTCACAGAACTACACTTTAACAAATTAACGATACAGATTACAAGAGGATCGATTATTAACGAATATCCATTAATTAATAATTAATTAAAGGCCAGCAAGTTAACACGCAACTACATTACGCTAATCAGAAACACAGTTTGCATGAAAACTGGCTATTTACAAAATCTGTAAGCTAATAAACGTAACATAAAATTGTAGGATTAGGAAGCAAATGAAAGTAGCAGTAAAGATAAATAAATATATATATATATATATATATATATATATAAAAAACGGTTATAAAATGCCTCAAGCCAACAAAGAATGCCACTGCGTCAGGAGGATCAATGAAGATTCACAGTCCAAGCCTCACCACAAAAATGAATTTAAAAACGTTAGATAAAGCAAGGACGGACAACTTCTGACGATAAAAAAGTTAAAAAGTTAAAAATTTAATAGAAAAAACGTTTCGGTCTTAGACCTTCGTCAGTTACAGGAGAAAAAGGACGGAAACTAAGTTTAAATACGGTTACAGTGTGGGAGATTACATACCGAAATGAAAAATACTATCGTGCTATTAATACATCGTGATTAATACAATACAGGGAAAAAAATGCAAAACGAGAAATACAATGCTGTACTATAAATTACGTCATACAGGGTGATAATTAATAGACCAAACGAAAAAGATACAATGCTGTGCATAAATTACATTATAAAGCGGGATAATTGCAGAACTAGGTTAAATTCAACCTAAAAACTAAAATAGTTAAAATAGATAAAACGGACTCTTGCAATGCGGTAAATATTACGGGAAAACTAGTTTACAAAGATATGCAGAAGAAACCTACGTTTACGCTGGACAGGGTTAATAACAAAATCCCAAATCGAGGCCTTTGGAGCATTAAAGGGTTGACAAACAACAAAATCCCTGGAGGGGCCCTTAAACAATAAGCTGTAATAAGATCCCAGGCAGGGCCTTTGAGCATACCTAACACCCAAAGAGCTGGCAAAATCCAAGGAAGGGCTTTTGGACTGCTTTATGGCGCAAACGCATATTTACACAAGAGAAAGTTAATTATAACAAATTCTGTTTTTGGAGTGAAATTCTTTTCTTTTATTTAAGCCATGGGGAGCCATAGAAAACAGTTGAGCACTCCAATAAGCCTCTTTCGTAATTAAAAACCTATCGATCTCGTCTAAGTCATTAGGGGCCTGCACCTGATCAATGCATTGGAATTCAAAATCATCCAAGGAGTGTGGAATTTTATTGAAATGTACTGCTACCTCACAAGTGGTTTTGTTTGTGAGCATAGCAGACTTGTGGTTACGAAACCTAACCCGAAAATCGGTGGTAGTTGATCCTACGTACTGTAAACGACATTTCTTGCAGGAAACTAAATAGATCACGTTTTTAGAATCACAAGAAAGCCTTGAATGAATGGTGTATTTTCTGCACGTTCTAAAACTTAGAAATGATTTAGATTCAACAAAGAAATTTCGACAGAGATCGCATCTATTTCTTTCACATTTAAAGCAGCCATTGTTTGGCTGAATTGTTTGT
This sequence comes from Ricordea florida, assembly GCA_949710005.1. Taxonomy (NCBI): domain Eukaryota; kingdom Metazoa; phylum Cnidaria; class Anthozoa; order Corallimorpharia; family Ricordeidae; genus Ricordea; species Ricordea florida. The sequence goes on from OX453284.1 coordinate 23,947,772, forward strand.
CCCTCATCGGCGGTTTTAAAACGAGATGGTGCTAATAATTCTTTCAGGTTTTTTGTTCTACGAAAAGATGGTATGATAGAGCCTTGAGGGAAAAGTTCTTTCAATTTAGGGTTGGATTGCAAAATCAACAAATGCTTTCTAATTATGCTACTCACATTAGGCAAGTTAGGATTAAATGTGAGAACAAATGGAAATAATTTCCTCGATTGTTTTCCGCGTTGCCGTAGTAAATCAATCCTAGAAATGGTGGAGGCTTTGGAGAATTGATTGTCAACTAATTTTGGGGGATAACCCTGATTAACAAGATAACCTTTGTACTCAACTGTTCTCTCGGCAAGGAAAGTTTCTTCAGAGCAATTTCTCTTCAATCTAGTCGCTACTCCAAAAGGAATAGCCTTGAAGACATGCTTGGGATGGCAGCTAGAGGGTGGAAGGTATAAATGGCTATCTGTAGGTTTAGAATAAACATCAGTTCTAATAAACCCTTCCACAAGATGTAAAGTAAGATCAAGTACGTGAAGCTCACGTTCAGAAAAAACTAACTCGAATTTAATAGTAGGGTATAGAGAATTGATATAATCAGTAAATTGATGTAAGGCAGGAAGGCCTTGCTGCCAAAGATCAAAGACATCGTCACGATAACGCCACCACAAGGATGGCTTTATCGGACCGGAAAACTTAGCTTTAAGATCAATTTCACCCATGGCTAGATCGGCATAACTACATGCATTTTTTGGACCCATGGCCGTACCATGAATCTGAAGAAAGAAATTCTCTTTAAAAACAGAATGGTTGCTTTTCAAACAGATTTTTACGGCTTCTAGTATGCAAGATGTGGACGGAAT
>OX453284.1:23948816-24093816 GCA_949710005.1 Ricordea florida
AGGATTAAGCTTTTGTTGTCGTATAATGCACGCCTTCTTTATTACAATAGCCTTGTTCTTCCAATCTTTGATTATGCTGATCTGGTATGGGGCGATAAGGATAATGCTGTTTTAATGAACAACGTTCAGGTGCTGCAAAACAAGGCGGCAAAACTTGTTCTAAATAAACCATTGTATTCTTCTGCAACCGATGCTCTCAGTCAGCTTGGCTGGTTAAATTTAAATCAACGCAGGCACTTCCATCGCTGCTTTTATGTTTATAAATGTGTGAATGTAATTACATCTCACAAATTGGAATTATCTAGAAATAGCGATGTCCATAGATATAACACTCTCTCCAAAGATCATCTTAGACTTCCAACAGTAAAACGGAACTGGGGTAAACAGAGAACTTGTTATCATGCCCTTAAAGACTGGAATGCCTTGGACAGTGACTTGAAGAACTCTGACACCATATGTCAATTTAAAAGTAATTTCTTTAAATCTATTAGTCTATAATTTACCTTTGTATTTTAATATATTTTTTTAATTTGTGAATATATATTTTTTAATAATTTAATGTAATTTTGGATCGGGACCTTTCTGTAGATCACCTACGGGTGAGAAAGCTTCCCGTTAAAATATCATTATTATTTATTTTTTTCGACATTATTAATCAACTGAAGAGGCGTGGAGAGAAAAACTCTGATATATATTGCTTTATTATTTACAGTTTATGTGTGTAGCGAAACGTGCTCTTTTTCCGTATCAGGGGAACTGAATCTAATATTATTCTAATGTAGAATTCAACAGATAACGAATTTTAGTCGTACATTTTTGAGGTAGCCGGAAAATTGCAAATTACAAGTCAAATATTTCATTTTTAGGCACAGTCGGTTTTATTCTTATCATTTCACTTTTCCCGTCGTTAGTTTCTATTTTGGTCGACTAAAATAGTAACTATTAGATAAGATATTTAAAGTAGATGTTGGATTTAGCTCGTAAGACATTCGCATGATAATTTATTATAATTTAGGCATTATATTTGGCACAGGTAAAATGTAACAGCAAAATCAGTAGTATGGTCCTGCGAGCATTAAGACAGCAAAAATAAATTAATTTTCCATCAATTTTTTTCCTGCTTTAACAGACCCCGGGCCGAAGCCGGGATTTAATTTATAGCAGTGGTACAGGGTAGTTTAGTCGTGGCTAGTTTTGAATTCAGCGAGTCGTTAGCGCTTACACTCTGGTGAAAACAGCGTTCCGATTCCACCTGCGACTTCATCCTTTATGTTCCCTTGAAAACTTGTTTGAGGGAGTCGGAAGTTACAAGCAAAAGAATAAACCAATTACAATCCCCAGAGTACCCTTACTGAGGAAGCCTAATTTTTACATATCTTTTCATTCTGTTTTTGCTCTTAGTTTTATCCAAATGTCTATAGTCTTGTTTTGGTTGTCAGTTTAGCTATTTTATTGACACCACTGATTTAAAAGTGATTGGTCCATACTTATTGGGTCTTAGCTTTGACAAAGTGACATTTTATTTGGTTGAGTAGTGAGCAATGGGAGAGGAAGAAGGGAGAAGCCTATAAAATAGCTGCATAGATGATTTAAATTCTTTTAAAAAAACAATTACTCTATTCTTGTCTTCTTTCCTCACCACAAAGGGGGGAGGTAAGGGGGTCAAGAGCCACTTCAGGACCCCCCCCCCCCTGGGCTACGCACTGCAATTTAAATTTTTTAGCCAAAGTTTTGTTTTGTTTCCTCGCCTTGCCAGCTGGTTTCTTGGATTCTTCTAGCAATAGCGCGCTTGATTCCATTTTTAACACTACTCAGCATGGGTTGTTTGTTAATCGCCAGGTAATGACGCAGATTTTAAATTTGTTGAAATGCGTCAGCAGGTTTCTTAAGTTTGTAGAATGTTTCACATCTGAAATAACATCCATCCATTTAAACATGAATTAACTAAAACGCTTAAAGTTCAACTAGAAATCTCCTGACCTTCTGGATTAAAACTGCACCAGAGCGAACGCTGTCTGAACGCGTGCTATAATGAACGTTCTCCGTACCTAGGAACTCCATTAAAGGTCATCAGCACACTGTGTAACCTTGGTGGAAAAAAAGGAAATTAATTTAAAGAGAATCAAGATTATTCCTAAAGACAAAAACGGATCATTGTATCAATTGCTGTCAGAATTTCTTAAAGCCGTATCTCTCTTGATTTGGACGTACTCTTGGTCTAGACTGATCAGAAATGATCAAGAATTATGCATCCAAATATTCTGAATATAACAGACGTTCTCCCGGGGGCCGGGGACTTCACTTGCTTTCACTTGCCAAAAAAGTGAATGCCCCGCTCATGCCCAAGGGGGCGGGGGGGGGGGGGGGGGGTTCAAATGACTGGTGCATAAGCATGTGTCATTTTGATAATCTTGTCAAGTGGATTGGTCAACATTAATCCGATTAGTAACCAAACCCAATTATCAATGAAATTTCTGTAGAACCTTAGAAATCGTCCTCAGCTAAAACACGACGTCAACAAGAACTGCAGTGCGATATACAGCAAGTTCGGGCCATAGACATTTCTGTCTATATGGTTTCTTGCAATATGATTGGTCGAGGCAAAACCAAAACAAAGAAATTTGGCCGAGAGGAACTGGGTCGACCTAGACTTTGTGCACGGAAATGTGAAAGGCGGCCATATTGCAATGCGACAACATCACCGTAAAAAATACACACAAAAGCGACAATTTTTAACGAGAGACAACATTTCTTTCTGTATTTAAACGTCATGGATCATTTTATGTTCTAATTTAGGATATCGACTGACATAAACTCTCCATTTTCGCACTCCGCGAAGGACGTGTGGACTCTATCGAGCGCGTGGTCCTTCAACTTTAATAGTTACCGGGATGTATATCATCTGCCGGCCTATTTATTTCTTTAGTGCTGCGTTTGGATGAACGGTAACCGTCGAGAAGAGAAGAGACAAACGCAAATTAAAAAAAAAAGCCGATGAATTCGAAAGCTGTTCGCCAGTGCAAGTAAACTGAATAGCTTCTGGAATTTAGCGCGCTTCGTTTCAATTTTAGCATGTTTAGATCATTCAGCCTTAGGAGCAGCCTTCTCCGGTTGGTCTGCAAAATTTCGTCATACTTTGGGAGATCCTTGTCTAGTTCAAGGCCATCCAAGGAAATTAGCCTCTCAGAACAGTTCCCCTCCAGATACCTGTAGTAAACAATTGAGAACAAAACATTTCAGTCAGGGATGCATATGGTCAACATACATCACAGGAAGATTTGCCATGCCATACTTGTTTCTAATATAAAACAAACTTTTGTTCTACTGATGGTGGGGAATTAGATGATAAAAAATCTGTGAGCCCAGGTAAGCACAAAACATCAAATCCTATTATCATACAAAGCAATAGCAGTTACAGTGTACCATTCAACAAAAATTGTTAGGTGTAAACTCGGAGGGTATATCATACAGTGTGATAAAGGCCAAAGGGTTTACTTGAAAAAGTACAGAAACTTGCCCAGTTTCTTTTCGAAGCTTTATCCTCCATGCAAGCACTTCATCCCCAAAGTCATACTTTCTTCTAGAGTCTATGGCTTCCTCTTTTGGGTTTTGTAAACCAATCATCTTGAAGAGCCAATTTCTGACCTAGAGCAATATTGCAATTATCAACATTTCAATATTTATGTAAAACATCTGATACTAATTGCACTTGCATTTGACAATGATTCTACAACAGAAAGGTGTCGCATTTAAAGGGCCCCACCATTTGCTACAATTTGATCAGCAACATGTGTATTGCAAGTCCAGCAAACAGGGACTAAGATTATATAAGAAATATTATTGACATTATGCTACACAAGTTAAAATATTATCATGCAGAATCAAAACATGTGTCCAGATGTGTACTTTCCCTGTTAGCAAGATGGCATCTTTTTAGGCCTGGTGCCTTAACATGCAAGTAAAAAAGGTAAACAAACCTAGCTCACATTTCTCAGATTTCTGAAAATTCGGAGCCAGCCAAGAGCGACCATGCTGCCATGCTGCCACACTTTTGAGTCCTTATCTACTTCCTCTAGGCAATCATCCAGATCTTCTCCTTTACTCTTGTTACCTGAGGTACCAACAGTTTCTGTAGTTTCCACAAATTGATTGAATTTCTCTGGGCAGCAAGCACGGTCGATGCTGTAAATGCACGTTTAAACAAGAAAGATAGAATAAACAGGTTGCTTTAATCATAAAAAGACCTTTCTTTAAAGTTGGACTGCACTAAAACACATTCCACAGCAGACCCCACTCTAGTTACTATATATGTGAATTGGAGCAATAAAAGGCCAATACATGAAATGCACAAAATTTTACATAGTAACTAATTGAGGGTTTATTACCATTAGGTACAAAAAGTTTACTGCTACAATGTACATGTACAAGTAGAATGAGCTAATAGTTAATCATCGCTGGTTAACAGGTTAATGCCTTTTTTTAATTTCAAGGCTGTGTTCGAGTTATTTGATTTTGTTTGTCATACTTAACACGCAAATAAAATTTTTGGCCAACATTTGATTGCTACTCGAGACACCTTTTTACACACATGGCTTTGAAGAACTATGTTATTTATTATGCAGTGCAACCCATAAACTGCAAAGGAGACCAAAATACTGGAGCTTTAGAATTAAAGGTCAATAGATACAATAGATACGCAGCAGAAAACATTTGAAGAGAAATGTTGCCGAACAACAAATTATCTGGATGTCGCACTAAAAAACAAAACAACAAGGTGCACTTGAATTCTGTTTTGATGTTTTGCATAAAAAATGTATCAGAGAACACCACTGCATTTTTCTCTTTTTAAAAAAGTGACTGAGGCAGGTCTTGGAGTTGTTATTCACTAAACAACAAGAAAGGTTGAAGCCACAATAAAAAAAATTATTTCTGCAGGAATTTACAAATAAAACAAAAGAAAATGGTGGTTGCAGGCTAAAAGGAACAAATAAAGGAAAGCAAATCACTAACAAAATAGTTTAAATGCTACTAACTGCACTTCTTTCATAAGGAATCTCCCGATAGAAGAAATGAATTCTTGTGATTTTGAAGCAAGGAGTGGTAGTGTGACATAAAGTAAAATGTATGTACGTAAGCTTGTGCAAGCCTATGTATGTAAACTTATAAATTCTAAGATTATGACTGCACAATACATGTAAATGCAATGTCATGTCTTTATGAACCTGGTCATACGACCATCTTAACTAACCTCAACTTTTAATTCGTGTGGCAGCGTGTCTTCGAGATACAAGCAATAACTTGGAAAGACGCTTTCTTCACCACATTCAAACGACCCCTTTCTTTCTAAACAGCTTCTTTGTTATTCTTCTTCTGCATGTATAAAGACGAAAAGCCAACGTCTAAAACGAATATAATACGACTATCCACCAACTGAAAAGAAAAGTAAAACAGAATCTTTAATATAGCAAAAGCTATTAAGTCTTACTCCATCAACAAGCAAAGGCGGTGAAGGGCAATACTACGAGTCACACTTCAACTGCCGCGCACTAATGAACTAAACCGCCGTGCACTTGAATTCTGCTTCGATATATTTGAAGCCCAATTATCAGAGAATACCACAGTATTTTTCTTTTTCGCTTAAAAGAAATCTTACCTACCTCAAATTTCCTTTTGCTTCGGAGCATGTCAGCCTTTCCCACCTCCATTTAGGTGCCGCAGTTCGACTTCGAATACAGAAATCTTCCACACATTGCAACCGACGCCATTTTTGATTGCTTTGAATGGAAGCTCTGTCGGTGCTCTTTCAGGGAACCTGGGACTCAAGGGACCAAACGACCGTAGACAAAAATGCTGGGACAAAATTTTGGGGCGGGTATAAGTTCTCGAGAATTGTACCAGGACGCCATAATGATGACGTCATGATGTAGACAAAATTGTCTATGGCCCGCAGGGTGGCAATGTACAGTCTGGTAGGTTTTTCGCCGTCGCGGTACCACGGCCAACCTTGCTAAATTAACATTCAAGTTTGTGCAAAGACGTATTATAAAATGTAGCCCGAGTGAACGCTCCCGAGAGCGTCTAGTTCAGAGATATTTACGCTGTTGAACACTTTTTTAAAACAGGCATTTGACTCGGTCAGCCGATAAACTTGAACTCATTACAGTGAGATCCTTGTACACTTCCACTGAATGCAACTGACACAAATTTGAATGGTTTGATAAACCAGTTTTAAATAATTGAAGGGTTTGCGTATCAAGGCTTCACACAGGCAGCAAGCCCAGTGTAGGCTTCTAGAGCGCCTTGCTGAATATATTTAGTGCCAACGGTTGCCAATTATAATTAAATTTAAATCTCGACCTGCTCCCTGAAACCCGGAACCTGCAAAATAAACCTGCCAATCGACATGTGGTACTATAAAAGCTACACTTGTTCCCCAAAGTCCAAAGAAAGGGATCAAGTTATTACAGTTACTCTTTCTCATACAAGGAAAACAACAGCAAACAGTATACAGGAGCGGTTCAGTTTTTCCAAAAAAATATCTGCAAGTTATAAATGTGATGGAGAGGCCGCTTTACATAATTTTGTAACTAACCACCGTCTTGACTGTGTCGAGGAAGGCCTGTCTTGTTCGGTAGCTAAGGAGAAAAATGTAACTGGAGGGTAGGGAGGAAAGATATACTGAACAAAATGTTTAAAGTCAATTTAAAACACAACTTTTGTTATCTTTGCGGGTAGCGTATTTCCATCCTTTCTCTCCATCCATTTCAGTACAGTTACTTAAGATATATATTTTTAATATATAGATTTAGCCAAGCCTAAAAGCGGGGCTCCCGTTTAGTACTTTCATTTCACTTTAAACTGTAAAAGCATTCTAAAATATTGCAAAGGAATTCACAAACGTTTTTAACTATAGTTTAGTGTCGAGGTCGGAACTTTCGTCTGCCATTAGTACGGTCGTTCTACCTACAAAGTCATGGAGTATATTCTACAAAAAACACAAATTATCAATGTACTGTATTCTATTCCTGATGAAATTAACCATTCTATTTGCGTAAATGTATTTATATGATTTGTACACGCTACTGGGAAATGCAGGACACAACTTTTGTCATTTTCGTGTTAAAACGAACACCTCGGTAAAATAAATGTTTACTCCAAGGTATGGTAAAATGTATGCAAAAGGGCTTAGATATAACTATCTATATAAAAACACATTTAGACAGTTCCGCTAGCATTTTTTACTTAATTTAGCTTGATATCGAGGTTCCAGTATATAGCCTGCTTGGAAGCAAAATGAATGTAAATGTTTTTCTTTTTTGTTTTGTTATAATTAGATTGAGTTATGGATGCCACTCAAATTTAATTATTAATGAAATCGTAATATTATTAAGCACTCAAGAATCTATTACTGAACTTCAGGTTTTCCTTCAATCCTATAATTCATAATCATGAGCAAAAAACCTTCTCTGCTTTACCCTACGAGACGAGCTTTCTCTGTTGCATGGCTTTTAGCAGGGTATCTCGGCGTTCTTCGCTACAATTTTGTCTGTTTTCCACAGTATGGAGTCTTCCCGCTTCTCGGCGTTCTTCGTTAACATTTTGTCTGTTTTCTCGAGCCCGGACTCTTTCTGCTTCTCGGCGTTCTTGGCTATGATTTAGTCTCCTTTCTCTTTCCCGAGCGCGCCTTCTTTGGCGATCTTCTTCGCTCATTCTTCCCCAGTTAATTCTTGCTCTCTTCCGCTCTCTTTCCAGTTGCTCTTCACCTGAACCCTGTGTTCTGCAAATTATATTTTCTCTGCTATTTTTTGTTGACATAGCAATAGAAATTGTTTCGTTTATCCTTTAGTAAAACATTAACAGTGTAGAGTAATAATATTGTCTCAAAAAGACAATGAACTGAAAATTTCTTTTGCAGTCGTCAACGCAATTTCCCGCCAAAAATACGCGGCTACCAGAACTCGAGAGTTGAGCCCACGATCTAGAAAAGCAATAACTGGTCAGCGGACAGCTTCCAAATAAATCACGTCACCTCGATGAGTTGAGACATGAGCCCACAATATGGTCATGTGATGCTGGTCAGTGGCTATCCCGTTTTGACAGCTGTCAATTGACCATATTGTGAATGTCCAATATAAAAGATGTGGATTTGCCAAGACACGCCTGAGATACCCCTCCCTTCCTTTTGATAGTCTCCCCTACCCTACCCGTACAATCTGTAGACGCGTACGTACGTGTGTACGTACGTACGTACGCTCGGTGAAAACTGAGGTTGTCAACGGCGAAGCAACGACGCTTCTGTAGCTTTTATAACCCGATGACAATAGTGTCAGATAACACAGGTATCCCACACAAAAATTCAGATACCATCCCGAAGTCGAGGCTGTCCACTTCCGCTTTCCATTCAATTTTCATCTATGCCGAAAAGCAAGCAGTCGTTAGCTTGTAAAGGAAAACGTTAAAACCCAATATCCCTCATTATGGAGATCTTCTCTCAACCCTTAACAACTGATCCTGCAAAGTATCGCGGAGACATCATGAAGCGACTCGATACTCTTAGAAACAACCAAATGTTCTGCGATGTTACTGTCACAGCAGGAGGAACACAATTCCCAACTCATAAGGTTGTGTTGGCGGCTGCGAGCCCGTTCTTTTTTAACCTCCTGAGAAGCGATATGAAAGAAGTGAAAGGGGATGTAATCAAAATTACGCTTGAAGAGGCTACTGCATCTGTTGTGAAAGATGTGTTGGAATATATTTACACTGGTAATTTGGCGATCACTGAGGAGGAACAAGCTCTGAAGTTGATTGCAACAGCGGAATATCTTTTGATACCAAGCTTGAAAACTCTCTCTGGAAGCTTTCTGCAGGAAATCTTGACAGTTGAAAACTGCCTTTTTACTTACTACCTTGCTGTTAGATATAATTGCGATGAATTACGCCAAAAATCACTCGATTTCATTAACGCCAATTTCGCCGCTGTTATGGCGACTGATCATTTCTTGAACCTCGACAGTAAACAAGTCAAAGAACTGATATCCAGTGATGACATCGTTGTGAATACAGAGGAAGACGTTTTCAGGGGTATTTTGAAATGGGTTGCACAGAACAGGAGTGAAAGGAAAGGAGAATTTGCCTGTTTATTCCGTGAAATTCGCGTGACTTCTGTTTCCCGTGATTTCCTTTTTGCGGAACTGATGAAAGAAGAACTCGTCAAGCAGAACAACGAGTGTTTAAATTATGTATTGGATGCTATGCAGTGGATCGCAGATTCTAATAAAGGAGACCCTCCCAAACAACCAAGAACGTTTCTACGAACTGAGGTAATACTCGCCTGTAGTGGGACGAGAACATTGTGTTATTTGCCTGAGCAAAAGGCAAGGTACAAATTGGCAGATACCTTGTTTTCCTATCAACGTCACGCTGTCACGCAATTCCTTGATAGAGTATTCATCGTAGGACAATTTACTGAACAACGGGAAAGGAATCGTTTGCTTGAATTCTACCTTCCTTCTTCAAACAAGCGGGCGGCAGTTGAAACTGAATATATTGGGACGGCGTTTTCAGGTTTAACAGTCTTAAAAGGTTGTTTGTATGCGGTTGTGGAGGAATACAAGAACTCCATTGTCCACAAGTATGATTCCGTCAACAGCTGCTGGGAAAAGATCTGTGACCCACCCACTAAAAGAGGAGGAGCTTGCTGTGTAAGTGACAGTAATCACCTTTACCTGACAGGTGGTAGAAGGGATGATACAGTGTCTATAAGCACAAAAGCAGAACGATTCGATCCAAATGCAAACAATTGGGAGGCGATAGCAAACATGAAGAAAGAAAGGCTATATGCTTTTGGTGAAGCCTTACATGGAAAGATCTATGTCGCTGGCGGATTGAAAAAGAAATCGTGCGAGGTGTATAACGCGATTACGAATGAATGGCAGCTCATAGCCAGTTTGCAGGTGGCACGTCGAGAAGGAAGCATGGTGTGTTGTAATGGTTCTCTGTCTTAGGTGGCTTACTAAAAACTCGGAACCGAGAGTTATCAGTGTAGGTGTATGATGGCAAGAGAGATGAATGGAGGAACGAAACAGACATACCAATCAGCTTTGACTCAATAGAGGCCAGCAAGTCCCCATATAAAGGCTGTTTTGCACGAGTTTGGAAAAGTGTGCTAAGTAAGCTTCAACCTATTGGAGAATAGCTGACTGTTGTTAAAGCCTCAGTAACTACTGTTTGTCGTTGCAAAGGGATAACAGAATCGAACAAAAGGCTCTGTGACAGAACAAAGTGCCATGAAAACGCAAACTGTTTGTTTACATCAACAATTTTAAACTTCGACATTATTAATCAACTGAAGAGGCGTGGAGAGAAAAACTCTGATATATATTGCTTTATTATTTACAGTTTATGTGTGTAGCGAAACGTGCTCTTTTTCCATATCAGGGGAACTGAATCTAAATATTATTCTAATGTAGAATTCAACAGATAACGAATTTTAGTCGTACATTTTTGAGGTAGCCGGAAAATTGCAAATTACAAGTCAAATATTTCATTTTTAGGCACAGTCGGTTTTATTCTTATCATTTCACTTTTCCCGTCGTTAGTTTCTATTTTGGTCGACTAAAATTGGTGACTATTAGATAAGATATTTAAAGTAGATGCTGGATTTAGCTCGTAAGACATTCGCATGATAATTTACTATAATTTAGGCATTATATTTGGCACATGTAAAATGTAACAGCAAAATCAGTAGTATGATCCTGCGGGTATTAAGACGGCAGAAATAAATTAATTTTCCATCAATTTTTTCCTGCTTTAATAGAACCGCCTTAATATGCATAAAATTAAACGGCGCCAGGGAAATCAGGAAAACCGATCAAAATTCATCAAAATCATTAAAAAATCATAAAAAATGAACGGCGGGTCGGATGGATTTTCCGGATACATTTGAATCTGCAAAGTTTTTTTCATTCAAAAGTTTCGGATTTAAAAGTTTCCGCGTCCACACGGAGCGTTTTCAAATCGATTTGCCCGTCCACACGTATCCGAACGAATCCGGATTTGCAGTACTGGCGCTCGCATAATTGTTGTCTCACCTTTGATGTACAGCCTGATTTGGACAGCCAGTTTATAATTCTTTCTCCATTCTTCCTCCTGGCCCGACCCAGAATCATCTAGGACGCAGCAAGCTCTTTTCAGTTGTTTGTGGGGTGAAGTTCGACCGTCAGTCAGCGAAAGGAGCCTCAGGATGTCGAGTCGTCTTTTCACAAACTTTAGGTGAAGAAAGAATATATGACTGAGACAAGTTTAACTGAAAACACTCTATCAGGTTCGACATAAGTCCAACAAGAAGAGAAGCGATCATGGCATTTGTTTTGGCTTCCATAATGGAGCCAACGCGGTAAATGCTGGAAACACTTTGGTTACGTCATCGGATTCAAAAGGTTATGGATTCGACCGGATTTGGCGCCCACACGATATCGGATTCATATCGTATTCAAAAGTTTCCACTGTGGAGAGCGGATTCAAATCTTTGCGAATTCGGTTGTCGGAGTCATCGGATATGTGTGTACGAAAGGTGCATCCGCAAAGAAAAGTTTGCGGATTCAAATGCATCCGGATACGTGTGGACGGGGCCTAATTCTGCTATTAAATTCTTCAATGTGAAAAGTGAAGTTTGAGCCGGGATTTAATTTATAGCAGTGGTACAGCGTAGTTTAGTTATGGCTAGTTTTGAATTCAGCGAGTCGTTAGCGCTTACACTCTAGTGAAAACAGCGTTCCGATTCCATCTGCGACTTTATCCTTTATGTTCCATTGAAAACTTGTTTGAGGGAGTCGGAAGTTACAAGCAAAAGAATAAACCAATTACAATCCCGAGTGTACCCTTACTGAGGAAGCCTAATTTTAAAATATATTTTCATTCTGTTTTTGCTCTTAGTTTTATCCAAATGTCTCTTGTTAGTTTAGCTATTTTATTGACACCACTGATTGTAAAAGTGATTGGTCTATACTTATTGAGTCTTAACTTTGACAAAATGACATTTTATTTGGTTGAGTAGTGAGCAATGGGAGAGGAAGAAGGGAGAAGCCTATAAAATAGCTGCATAGATGATTTAAATTCTTTTCAAAAAAAATTACTCTATTCTTGTCTTATTTCCTCACCACAAAGGGGGAAGGTAAGGGGATCAAGAGCCACTTCAGGACCCCCCTGGGCTACGCACTGCAATTTAAGGGGGCATTACGGTTGGTTTTGGGTAAAATTTTGACAGCTTATTCAAAAAGGCATATGTGACCAAGGATTCATTCAATTACACTCAAACGTAGCAGAATTAAGGGCAAGACCATTGCTAACCAGATAACACAGTCTACGTCTGTCAGTTATTAACTCTTTGTTAATTATTAACCATTTGTTAAAGACTACCGATTTTCGAGCTATATTCCTGCCCCTCAATTTGAGAACTATCTTTTAACAAAAAACACATGATATTTGCTACAGTAAATCCTTGCTCGGTGAAGTGCAACTTGATCGAGAATTATCGACTTTTGATTATTTTCGTTACTTTGGCAACCATTTACATTTCAATTTAACTTAAAAACTCATAAAACCAGTGTTTTTTGAGCAAATTAAAATTTGCTCAATTAGGTTGTAGGCGACTACAAGGACAGTGTTTGTGCCAAATTTGGTGGCAATTGCTTAAATACTCTACAAGAAATTAAAGGGGGCACCAAAATTACTACGAAAAACATGGTTTTTAGGAAAACTCAAGTAAAACTTTACTTCTGTCTAAAACAACAAAGAAAAGGTACTTAACTCATTGAAATGGCCTGCCACTTGAGGGAATTCTTAGGTTTTCCTATGCTTTATGTCGACCATTGACGCTCAAAACCAAGTGTACGGTTGCCTGCTTTGTATCCTGGCTTTTATTTAAAGTTTGGACGTTGGAATGGACTACAGAGGCTTAGGCAATTGAGAAACGTCAATTCAAACAATTTTAAGAAAATTAAACGGCTTTTGGAGATTGATTTGTATGTCGTTGCCATGGCAACCGAAAAACAAACAAATCCTACCTTTCGGAAGCTTCGTTTTTTAGGCCGAGCAAAAATAATTTTCAATTAAATGCATATCTCTTCTAAAAGTAGATAGTTTCAAGAACTGTTAGAGCCAAAGAAAAAAAAAAATGACAAATTTTCCATTTTTCGCCAAAATCCAACCGTAATGCCCCCTTAAATTTTCTTAGCCAAAGTTTTGTTTTGTTTCCTCGCCTTGCCAGCTGGTTTCTTGGATTCTTCTAGTAATAGCGTGCTTGATTCCATTTTTAACACTACTCAGCATGGGTTCTTTGTTAATCGCCATGTAATTACGCAGATTTTGTTGAAATGCGTCAGCAGGTTTCATAAGTTTGTAGAATATTTCATATCTGAAATAACATCAATCCATTTAAACATGAGTTAACTAAAACGCTTAAAGTTCAACTAGAAATCTCCTGACCTTCTGAATTTAAACTGCACCAGAACGAGCGCTGTCTGAACGCCTGTAAAAATGAACCTTCTCCGTACTTAGGAACCCCATTTAAGGTCATCAGCTCACTGTGTAACCCTGGTGGAAAACAAAGCAGTTTAATTGATGGCAGTAAAAGAGAATCAAGGTTATTCGTATAGACAAAAACGGATCATTGTATCAATTGTTGTCAGAATTTCTTAAAGCTATATATCCCTTGATTTGGACATACTTTTGGTCTAGACTTCAGAAATGATCAAGAATTATGCATCCAAATATTCTGAATATAACAGACGTTCTCTTGCTCTGCTGGCGAGTAATCTTTGCGAAAGGCAAAAATCGTTTGTTTTTTTTTTACATTCCTGGCATTAGGAACAAGTGCTTTTAAATACTTAAGCAATAAGCGACAGCTGTACTTAATTTCTAAAAATGAATGCTACCGAGAGTGGGATTCATTTGAATACAACTATTTTGAACCCAAATATCAACCCAATTGCTAGCGTTTCAAAGGACGGAACAAGATAACTGATAGGGAAGGCAAAACGAAAAGCAATGTCCATGCATTCTAGCGTAATTATTCAAAGTTTCCGTGGTGCAGAAATTTTGTAACCGTTACAGAATTCGGGTTCACCAAACGAACATTCAATCTAAAAGATTTCTGGTAATACTTACTCGGATTTTTAAAGCCATGGAAAACTTGGAATCAATTTTCTTTTTAAGAATTCCTGGCTTCAGGATCGGAACAGGTGCTTTTGAATACTTTAGCAACTGAAACGACAGCTGTACTTAACTCCTAAAAAATAAATGCTATTCAAAGTGGGTGTTGGTGGATATAATTATATTGAGTGCCGTATCTTGTTAGTCCAATTGCTAGCATTTCAAAGGACGTCATGATACCTCTATTGGAGCAGACAAAACGAAAAGCAGTCTATAAGCATCCCAGCGCGGAAAGAAGCGAGCGGTTTCGTTATGTTCAGGCGATTCTACTCACTACCGCTTTTCTACACTTGCTTGAACCCATTCAAGGTCAGTAAGTTATGAATTGTGTTTTGAAAATTTATCTCTAAATGCATAATGCTAGGAAACCGCAACTCATAGTATCAAAACGGTATGAGTAGAATCAATTGAAGTTAACAAAAAGCAATTTCATGAATGGTAAATTTCCATAGAGCAGATACTAAAATTCGCGGTGCGTCATACTCAGCGCAGTTTCAGTATACAAGAGGATTTACAACGGTAACCTAATAAAATTTACCTATGAATAATCGTCACCATGTGCTTTACTTTACGGAAATAAATTGAACTACCTCCAGGGAAACTCCGAGGCAAAGCAATTTAGACCTGGCCATGGGTGTGCCATTGCACTTCGAGGTACTTATTTTTCAGGGCATGGTAAAAGTAGGTTAGGAGATTACTTCTTGGGAAATGCATGCGTACGATTTTGATTCACGAGTTGGGTCATCGTAGTATGAGAAGAGAAGCGAATGAGCCGAAATTTTTGTCGAATTTAACTCTGTTAGTTTTTGCCGAAGCCATTCCGGTGGAACGGCAACGATGCACTGTTGATGAGAAACATCGTTGTATCGATATCTAGTCGATGAATTTTCACAATAGATGGAGAATCGTAAAGATTTGATTATTTTATTTTGTTATTTTTATTTGCAATTTCAGCGCGTAAATCTCAGGACCTATAAAATTAAAGAGATTTTCATAGAAAATACTCATTATCCGACGGATGAACGAGGAAAATTAAGCGCTGCAAACGAAAGCGATTTTTGATGCACCATGGAGAGTAAAACCTTTTCCTCGCTGTCATTTGCTTATTCAGTCCTAAGTTATGTTTTCACTTTATTCATTTGGGTGAAACTCAAAATATAAATTTTACTATCGAAATCAAGACAATTCATACCATCAACACGGCGAATGAAGAATTTTCACCAGGACGTAACGAAAGGTCCGTAGATTTAACCCGCTGTAATATCTGCTTTTTCGTGTTAAAAGTCATTTAACGGAGTTAATGTGGGTACCCGGGAGTGTCAGATTAAGACCTAAGGTGATAAATATCATAACTAGAAGGGCACTCGGTGGAGCGCATACCTCCGCCCCGCCACATATTGTTGTCTTAAGAGTTTGGATCCACAAATAACAGCTATTTTGGATATTTGCTTGATTCTTTATCAATTATATCCCTCGCTCGCTTCTCTCGCTTGGGATTTCTACGCCACCTTTCTCTCTACCATGTACTGTGTCAAATGTACACCTGATATTACACTCATCTGGATATGAGATCCGGAGTTTAATCCGGATAAATCCCAAATTTTAATCGATTGATCCTGGGTATATTTGCGACCTTTCCACCAAATTTGGTGCAAATCCTTTGATTAGTTTTTGCGTAAAACGATTAACAGACACAAACAAACAAACAAACAAACAGACAGGCGTGAAAACATAACCTCCTTGGCGGAGGTAATTAGTCTCAGGTAGGAGCCTGAACTCAGTCCTGGTTTAATGAAAGAAGAAATTGCTTGATTCAATAGAAACTTCAAAACACAGAAATGTAAATATGAATGCGATAACATCCATATGTTAACGAAGTGAATTCCCCCACTCTGATTGGTCCGCTCAATAGGACTGTAGCAGGGCTGAACCTGAGGTTAGTTCAGGCCAGTATTGATGATGTAACATTTCTTCTGGAGCTTACCATTCGACCAAAATATCTGGAAATTTCTGTTGGAAGTCAAATGAAAATTGAAATGGTCCATTTCGGTTCGGTCCGACCGGAATATTTGGAACTATCTTTAAGGTGGCCCCGAGAGATCGGTCGGTCTGGCTCGGCCTAAATGGTGCGTTCCATGTGGTCATTTCTGTTTTGTTTTAGCCTGCGAATACAGCCGCCTCTCATAGCTCCTTGCAAAGGCGAGAAGAGAGAGAGAGAAAGAGAGAGAGAGCGTCTGCGATTTGCCGCAAGAAATTTCATACTGATGACGTACGTCTTTCCAGAATATGGACAGGAGCGGTTATTGGTCGAGTAGATAATTTTGCATAATTAAGTAACTCCGATTATTACGGTGGCACAGCTGTCACGGCAAAAGAAAAACGTCACGGCAAAAGAAATAACGTCACGGCAAAAGAAATAACGTCACGGCAAAAGAAATAACGTCACGGCAAAAGAAATAACGTCACGGCAAAAGAAAAACGTCACGGTAAAAGAAATAACGTCACGGCAAAAGTAAAAGACTCGCGGCAAAAGACGTTGTGGCTATCTGGCCGGTGACCGGTCAAGGTTTTCAGAACACTAAATGAACGGCAGTCCTATATTCTCATTAAATTTGTCAAATAGAAAAAACTCAGCTAATCTAAACTGTCATATGTCGATAGATCTCAAGTCTGGTCATTTCTTCTTTTGCTGTGACAGTTGTGGGCCATCGTAATGTTCGGAGTAAATTTGCAAAATTATCTACTCGATCAATAAGCGCTCCTGCCCAGATTCTGGACAGATTTACTTCAACAGTATAGAATTTCTTGCGGCGAATCGCAGACGCTCTCTCTTGTTTCTCGCCTTTGCAGGGAGCGATGAAAGGCGGCTGTATTCGCCGGCTAGTTTTGTTTAGGCTTTGTCTTTGTTCGGAAATGGTACAACACGCATGGGAAAGCGCGGGAACTTGAGACAGGTTTGTCAAATGAAAGTACCGTTCCATTTAGCAAACGAAACTTCCGAAATCTAAAACCAATATCTTTGTTGAATGGTAGAACGCCCATGATTTCTGTTTTCTTCAGGTTTAGATGAATGCGCTGCACAAATTGACAATTGTCACATGTATGCCGATTGTTTTGATGCACCCGAGGGATTTTACTGTGCGTGCCAAAGTGGTTACTATGGTGATGGTGTAAGTTGTAGAGGTAATCCCATGAATTTTTGAGAGGTTTTCACTTCATTGTCGAAAGTTCTTTTGCCACTATAAGTGATGCAGTATTGTCTGCTGAGATGGACAAAGCCAATTACTTTGAACACCATTGTTTTGATCACAGTGATTATTGAACAGTTCATAGCTTGTCCAAACTTAATATTTTCCAACTACCATATTTGGAGACTGCTAGTTCCAGTCATACTACTGAAGCCAATTTGATTGGTCCATTTTGTTGTTTTTCCAATTATGGTATTTGGTAGTTTCAGTGTGAACAAGCTGTGGTTAAAGACATTCGAAGGCCGTTACACGTTACAAGTCTTTGTGATATTACCGTTAGGTCACTTTGAAATTAGTATAATATTATACCAACTCAGCAACCTTTAATTACATTTTAAGCAATCAGCATCTCGGGATATCCAACATTGTCATATACCTAGACGTTCACGCAACAAAACGAGCACTGTGATTGGTTGACTTTTGGTCACGTGCCCCTGATCAAATTCAAATGTATCCCGACCGGGATACAATTGCGCAGTTGTTGCCAAGTTGAACCGTCTTCGTTTGGCATTGTTTGTGTGTTGTTTTTTTCTAAGGGAAAGTCTAAATATATAAACTAGTGAGTTTTGTTTTCCCTCGAGTTCTTATGTTTCCCTCGACTTCGTTTCGGTAAACGTGACTCTCGGTAAAGCAAAACTAACTGTTTCCCTCGGGTCCATAAATTAAGTGTATACTATTCACCTCCAGCGAGGTGAATAGTCAGGTTGGCTCTGAGGAATCCTTGGGCAAATGAGTCATGGAAAAAAAAGGGATGGCGCCAATTCTCGCTTTAAATCTGTCAGTTTCAGAGAGATATGACTGAGGCTACTTGGTTAGTATACTGTTATGTTGTGGTTCAATTTTATCCTTGGTTTAAGTTTTATTTTCTTTTGTTTCAAATTCATTATCATACATTACCATACCAAAAAACAAAGGAAAATAAACTTTAAGTAATGGTCCGCGTAAGAACTAGGCAAAAGAACAATAGGCTAGTGCAATAGCTCTAACTTTTGATTGGCGCATAGAACAATGCTAATATTTGACCGTGAGGTAGACAGGAGGGACCTGGGGAAAACTAAGGAGAAAAATGTTGTTTATGTCGGGTTTTTCATTGTTTTTTCGGCGATTTTTGGTCGTCCACCAATCAGATTCGTCGATTTAATTGATATTAACAATTAAGAGTTCACACTTTTTAATCGATTTTGCGTTTGACCTGCCTAGTTCTTACGCGGACCATTACTTAAACTAAGGAAAAACATGAACTACAACATATACATGTACTAAGACATTTATTCTCTTTCAACTCGGTGAATAATGGCCGCTGTAGAAATATTTACCTTTGTTTCAATTCGCACCTTAAGCTTTGTAAATATTCCTCCACCATTCGCCTCAGTTACGCAATACCTGAAACTTAACGATCTCTATTATTATGTAAATTTAACTACTTTGTATATAAGTGATGGTAAAGGACATTCCTACCATATCCCCTAATGAGTGGACAACCACGAAACAGGCTTGTAGGGATAAACCTGTAGTTTGTTTGTGTGTTTTTTCTCCCGCAACAACTACATACATACATACATAAACTTTATTTAAGCTCGAATTTCAGAGTAGCTTGACAAGCTAATATTTCCGAGAAAATCAGGAATTGTCAAGAAACACTAGTTCTAACTGCGCACACCAAAATTAAGCAATATCGTCTTATTTTTTCGTTCGTTAATTCAGATGTGGATGAATGTACCAGTCGGTTACACAGTTGTCCCAGTGTTCAAGACTGCGTCAACATTCAAGGGTCTTATCAATGTAACTGTGACTCTGGGTTTGAGTGGAGTGACACTCGTATGACGTGTCAAGGTACTGTATCTAACAAACTCGCCAATTACAGCTGAGTCTTTACAGCCAAGAACGTTATGGCCTTACCGAAAAAAAGCCAATAACATCCCGGCTTTTAAAAACGACCAATCACAACATTCAACAGAGACATAATTACCACCACCTGACTACAAATAAATCATTTGATTCTGATCATGATTTCTACTCAGGTTGTCGAAACATCAGTTTACACAAGAGAAAATGAGGAAAGAGAAAATAACCCCGTCTGATACGATAAGGGAACAGAATCTATTTTTAGCGCGGAATATATTTATATCTCGTTCCATGGCTGTGCGGTTTCCACATGGCGCATTGAAATTACAGCCACGTGATGAAAAGGACATCAGCCATTGGTCAGTAAAAACATTTTTCGGATCTAAAAATAGATTCTGTCCCCTTCTATCATAGTAAGAGAACCCAGTATGGAAAATGCTTTCTCTTACCTCATTTTCTCTTGGTTTACATCATCAACAGTTCTTTTCAGATATACACACACCGGGATCATCAAACTCTACAAACAAACGAACCATCACAGTTAATTAATTTGCTCGCATCTTGGCAAAGTGTACCGTATTTATTTGAATAAGCGCCTCGCCATTTATTCTATAGTTTTGTGTCTCAAATGCGGCACTTTTTTGAGGACGCCGCTTATCTAAATATTGAACGCAACAAAAAAAACTTTTCTTTCAAATTAACCGGATATTTTCTATCTTTAAGAACGGACTATATAAAAACGTAATAGTAACAACAACCCAAAAGTGAACTTCAATTTCACTGTATCCTTCCAAGAGAACATAAGGGACAAAGAGTGACACTTGGGGTGTCAGCTGGGAAATGAAAACTTCAGAAAGGTTATTTATAATAAAAGTAAGTCCTTGAGAAGGACTTGTGGTTACTGGTATTGGTTTTAAGACGTTGAGAAAATAAGTCATTCCAAAGGAGGTATATTTCTTTATTTGAAAATGAAGGACGCTAACAAATTAAATTGATAGATTACAAGTGAAACATTGGTGTCCTCAATTTACATAATTATTTAAATAACAGCATCTTATAATACGAAAACTCAAAACTCTTAACTTGTCATTCATTTTCATAACAATTTGGATAATACTATATTACAGTATAAAGTTGGAAAATAAAGTTGTCTTCAATTCTCATAATACATTTAAGCAATAACATATTAAGGTATAAAGTTAAAAATATAAACTTTTAATATATAATATAAATATAAGATTTTTATGACGTGCATTAAAACAAGAACGTTCTAGTCTTGCAACAGGGAAACACGGAAAAGGGAAATCCGAATTTTTCCAATAGGGGTCGAACTTACGACCTTCCGATTACTAGTTCCGACGCTCTACCTCAAATTTTGCTGCCTTTGAAGGTCACGTTGAAAGCATGTTTGCACAAGCGTATATAAAAACAACGACATGGACAGCGCGTGTAATATCTCTTTTATTTTGTAAACAGATATAGATGAGTGTCAAGTTGACTTATGTTCCACGAATGGAAAATGTTCAAACATCATTGGTTCATTTCGGTGCACGTGCAACAGTGGATATTCTGGTGATGGCACTGTCTGCACAGGTACTATATTCATGGCTTGTTTTCGTTTTCTTCTTCCTATTAAGGACCTTTGTTCATACATTTATGCTTCATTTATCGATTTATATGGTGATTTCGAGCTGACATTTTTTGGGCAAAACTTCATAATTCGTAATTCAGATGATTATATAACATCGCGCGCTCTGATTGGTTCGCTATCTTGGATTATCAGCCGATAATCACCTCCACGAACAAAATGGCTGCCAGTCGTTCGCGCGCTTTTGATGAAATAGAATTTTTTCGTGTTGCACAGTGATTTTTCTTTTCTTTTTTTTAAATAATCACCTGTGTATTTACACTAAAATAATTATTCGCCTCAAGCTCAGTGATTGTCGGTGAATATTCACCGATAATCACAATTGTTTGATTATTTTGTAGCTTAACTTCTTACGTTAGTAAGTAAATAAGCAAGTAATCAGTAAATATGGTCAAATGCAATTAGCAAATCGACCATTCGGACACGTTATGTCAAGAGAACATAAGGGATAAGGAGATACACTCCCAGTCCAACCCTTGGGAAATGAAAACTGCAGAAAACTTATTTTAGGACACGGAAGTTTGTTTTCCGAGAGGTCCGCGTGCCTCATTGTGACGCTAATGGCTGCCGTGTTCCTAATTACGTTCTCTTTGCTGTGTCCATAAATCCAATTTTTTCACTGACAAATTTGTTTTCATGATGATGACGATGATGATAATGATGATGATGATAATGATGATAATAATGATGATGATGTTAATGATAATGACGATGATGATGATAATGATGATGACGATGAAGATGACGATGGTGTTGTAAGTGATAATGATGATGATGACGACAGGTTACCGTGTTCCTAATTATGTTCTCTTTGTTGTGTCCATAAATCTACTTTTTTCGCTGATAAATTTGTTTTCATTTTTCTCAAGATGTCAATGAATGCACCCTCGGCTTGCACAGGTGTCCCACCACTGGAGCCTGTATCAACACGGAAGGATTCTATACGTGTCAGTGTGTGCCTGGGTTTGAATGGAATACAACAGAGCTCCGATGTAAAGGTAAAGAGTGTCACTTCTTAAAATTTGAGTTTTTTGGGGGGTTTGTCAATGCATAATATTCACGATAGTGCAAGGATATAACTTGACACGTTATTTGAGCAAAAAAAACAATTAACAACACGTAAAAAGCTCCTAACTTTGCGTCGCTCTTGAATTGGTAGCGTGACTCGTAACGCATCGAATAACACAATAAAGTCATACCCACGCTTGTGGGTTTTGATTGCTCCCTCCTTTATGCAGAGAGGAATTGGCATTTAAATATCTTATCTCCCTATTTCTTAGCTCTTCTTTCTCCCCACTCCCTACTGTTTAGCTGTTTCTTCCCCTTCCCGTGTCATACTGATTACCCTGTCCCCCGTCTCCCTATTTTCTTGCGTCCCTTTTCCATCCTTCCTATTTATTTTGGTTCTTTCTCCCACCTCCTTGTACCCTTCCTCTTCCCTCTCTATGGAGCATTTCTTAAATGACTGTGAAATCAAATAACTTCACGAATATCATTTTTATTCACAGCTTCATTGCATTAATACCCTCGTATAAATAGAAAATAATGCACAGGAGCGCGAAGATAGGAATTTATTCTTTTAGTGTTGAAATTGATATCCCACTTGTGAGCGCAGGATTTAATTTGAAAACAAGAAGATAAATTTCATATCTCTATGTGTCCATGTGTTGCTTTGTTTATTCTACACCAGCTATGTACGATTATGATCAATTGAATACAATTAAACTACTATAAGTATCTAATAAACAATATTGTTATAGCTGTCAGTTAGTACGCACGCTGTGATTGGTCAATTTAGCGGGCCATACTTCATTGTACGGCCCGCTAAATTCAAATGTTTGTTTTGAGGTATAATAAATATCTTACAAACCTCGTTTTCTCGGTCCGTACTGTAAGTTACGGATCCTCGTTTTTTCCGCTTTGATTTATGGCCCAAGCGCGAAACAAATCCGAGCGGAAAAAGCTCGATCCGTAACTTATAGTACGGACCTCGAGCTCGGTTAGTAAAAGGTATATACATTAATTAACATCGAGATAGCGAACCAATCAGAGCGCGCGGTTTTGTATAATCACCTGAGTATTTATACTCAGACAACGATAATTGGTAAAACTGTACCACGGGATTACCTTATATGATGGGGAGGAAGAAAGGGCGCTTACGCCATTAGGACTGAAAACGTTAAGACCTTTTCCATCGTATGAAAGACCAGAAGACCCACATTATCAAGAACCACCCATTTTGCATATTTTCATTAAGCTGTATGTTTTTGGTTTAGATTTTAGTTTCTTTGTCTTAAACTTACTATCATTCATTACCATGCCCAGAGAAAATTAAGTTTAAATCGAGGATCAAATTTAACTTCAGCATATACAAAGTATTTCATAATTTCATGAGTGCAACCGCTGTGCTTTCTTCATTATAGGTTTATGACTGATTATTTATTTTCGTCACCAGACATCGACGAATGTTCCTTGGGGACAGGCAGTTGTTCAGATGATTTTGGCGACTGTCTGAACACTATTGGCTCTTATACATGTCAGTGTATTATCGGGTTTAGTGGAGACGGAATTGTCTGCACAGGTCAGCCAAAGAAAAATTGTTTTAAGTTTGTTAAAAGGTTGAGAATGTTATTTTCCACTTAGAGCTTGTGCTTTGCTGTGATGATGATAATAATGATAAAAATGATGACGATCGTGATGGTAGTAAGAATGATGATGATGATGATGACAATGATGATAATGGTGATAATAATAATGATGATGATGATGATGATGATAATGATGATGACGATGACGATGGTGTTGTTAGTGATAATGATGACGACAGGAGCCTATTACCAGGAACCTTCCCATGTACGTGCATGGTAGCTTCCCCAGCACAGAAGCATTTCACGCTATTTTTGGAACACACATCTTCCGCGAAATTCTCTTTCAGACAAGAAGATTTATAAACCTTAGAGGAAAATCGGCCATATAATAAGTAACTCCGTTATTGGCAAAGCTATTTTAGTCAATATGGCTGGGTATTGGCCTCTTTGCGTTTAAGAAAAGAGAGAATTTGACCAAGATCCAGCCATCTTGATCTCAAGCTTGGTCAATAACACATATTTCGTACCTTATTTTGATAGGTCCTGAATCCTGTCCAGGCTCAGTGGATTTAGGCTTTCTACTGCAAACAGCAAATGATCCGGATGACTTCGAGAAACAAAAGGCGTTTTTGCAAATATCCGCCGCCAAATTCCTTTCGTCACTCGGAAACCGCGCGTCAGTCAGTGTCTTCTCTAACACAACTCAACACCAAATCTCAATGTCTGACAGAGACATCAAAACGTTTATTAACGCGGTGAATACTCTCACAGCAAGAACCGGAGAGAGTCGTGTTGAAATGGGTGTTCACGAGGTTTACAGTTCTTACTTTGCCAATCATCAAGTAGCACATGTAGGCAAAGTGATGGTCATAATTTTGAACCAGAACTCAACCACCAAATCTGCAGACCTCTGTCCTCCTTACTTTTCACCTTTTGACCTTGGGAACCTGCTGTCGTCTGCAGACATAAAAGTGATCCTCATCTCAGTTGGGGTTGGATTATCAGAAGACCTCGCGGATTTTGTACAGCACCAAGATGACGTCTTCTATTTCAACAATTATGACGAACTTGTCTCTGAAGCTGAGACCATGTCATTGGAATTCTGCAAAGCAGCGGGTCAGAAAAACTACTTAAACACTAACGAAAAATAGTATCAATATTGATCTTAACATCAATAATAACGCTGATAATTATATCAATGAAAATGTTAATAACAGTTGATAAAACAGTCAAAATCTCATTATTAATGATATTCTGTAATGCAGCAGTTCAGGCAAATTATTTTTTCAGTTTTATGCCACAAGTGACAACTTTGCTGTTAGCATTAATAATAATTTTATTATTAACAGTAAATAATACTAAAATTTCATTATTACTGATATTTAATTCAACCGAAAAAAAAATATTTCGGCCTTATATCTGCACACATCGTTATATCAATACAGTGAATATTAATAATCATATTTTAATGAAATTTAAAAACAGTTTAAAATATCATAACAATTATTGTTTCCTGGGAAGAATTAACTAAACGGCGATCAGAAAACTACTTCTGATCAATATAACGTTTCAGCAACCAAGTTTGTTTCCTATAGATGGATTAACCCAGGAAAGCTCATAAAATAATTAACAGGCAATGCCAACTTCTAGTTGCATCCCTTTTGCAGTAGTGTCCGGGGACGGGCCGTATTGCACTGCAACAGAGAATTACTGCCAAGCAAACGCGGAGTGTCGAACGAGTCGTAGTCTTCTGGGGATTACCTATGAGTGCCAATGTGATCAAGGTTTTAAGCCTGAAGGACATGCTTGTGTAGGTAATAACCGTTCCTTTGTTTTTTGTGCATGTGGTAATTTGATGTACGGTGATTGCTTCAGTTTTGTAGTGTTACCATAGGTGAATGGCTAAAGATGCACGCCTTTTTCGTAACCAATTAGAGGCTAAAAAAATTCAGCCCGACTTGCTTGTGCGCTTTTTCCTGTGCAAGGTACTAAAGACATTCTTTTTCAAGTTCTCATTGAATACAGTGAACATTACTGTCCACGCTAAGAGACCCGTTCTGAAAGTACTTCGGTTTTAACGGAACCTGACGTTTTAAAGAAATTGATGCTGCGTCTGAAGGTTATTGAACTCTCCCAAATGGGTTAGTCAAAAGAGTTGTAATTTGTACACACACATACCATTAACTGAGGGGGAATCTAACGGTTCCCCTGGTCAGAACAAGCTTGGTTTTAGGTTTGCGACAAAGGTACGGAATCTGTTTCGGCACAAAGGACACATAAATCGTGCGTCTAAAATCGCACTCGTGCTAAAGCTCACAATCACGATAACACTTCCAATCACTGTAAAGATCACGATCAAGATCAAGATAACAATGACAGTCGCGATCGCTAATCAGTAACATGATTACGATCATGGTTACGACCATGTTCACGATCACGATCACGTTCACGATCACATCACGATCACGATCACGATCACGATCACGATCACGTTCACGATCACGATCACGATCACGTTCACAATCATGACTACGATAATGATGACGATCAGGAGCGAATCGCTCCTGTCACGATCACGGTCACGCTAGCGAGAACAATAGGGATAACGTTAACGATAACGATAACGATAGCCATGACCATGATGATGACGATGGCAATGACAATGTGAATGGCAAAGTGATAACAATGACTATTATAAAAATTCCATTAGGACTGGATAGGGTAGTCTTAATAGGTCTCCTTATACACGTTACGAACCAAATCATCATTGCGAGGTCGAATGTGGTCGAATGTGTCGAATTTCTTTATATCAATAGTTGCCAATTTTTCATGCGACTTTCGTCTTTCTCTTTTTCCTCATTTTCCTTCTGCTTCCTACTTTAACTTACTTCGCTTTGTTGTGTTTAAATTATTTCTTTGTAGAGTCATCATGTCCAAGCGGATATTCACTGGGAAAGGCAGACTGTGAAGGTGGGATGGCGCGCGGGCTCATTCAATTTCTAATAAGAGAATCTTTGTTTATAACTAAATTGCTCCATTGGCCGAAGAGCCCCAATCTCTAATCAAAGGCTTCTGTGAGCCAGCTCATAGATGGTTTGAATAAGCGAAAGAAAAGGCAGTTGAATAGATAAGAGAATGGGAATTGGTGTGTTCGGCTTATTGAGGGTTTTCAAACACGAGAAAACTGATGAAAGCACGAGTCCTTATTGTGTTGTGTTGGGAAATCCTGTTCTCGGACTCATTAATTATTCATAAGGTGATCATCCAACCAAGACACGCCAATTTCGTCACGTGCATGTGGCTAGAAACCCCAGTGAAACACTGGAATGACGCCTCATCTCCGATGTAATATAATTTATTCATACAACTGACGCAAAACAAAGGACACAAAGCATTCTTAATAATGTACCTTACCTTAACTAACAAAGAAAATGAAAAGAATGAATTATATTACACCAGAGATGAGCCGGAATGACTCGCTACCATGAATTTCATGTACTATCAAACCCTAGAGTTTAATAAAGCATCAAACTCAGTTTTTCATTTGCATATTAATAACAAGTCTTTGAATACATAAAACAAAGACATCAACATGAACAAACAACCTTTATCAATTATGATAACCTCTCTAATAAGAAGTAACAATGCGTTTTCTAAAGAAAACATCATCACGTTCGTTCACTTGTTCGCGGTAATATTTATTTAACAAATCTTAAAGTAGACAGAGGCCTTGCACTGAAGAAGAACTCTTCGAATTACCAACTTTAGCAGTACCTTCAGTGCGTTCAGTCATTTCTTCATTGCTAGTGCTGCACTTAGGGTACAACACCTCAGAAACCTCAGCAGACTTCACTAATCTTTCATGCTTAAAGCGTTTGACCGATGAACAGTCCAGTCCCTAATTAGCTTCGGCAAGATTTCCGCACAGGTCCCTACTTCATTATGCATGCAGCAGATGAATTGTTTAGGGTAATGCACATGTAAACATTTGTTGTTATTGTAAAATGAAACAGTATGGCTACAGTATACATGATGAAGTAGGGACCTGTGCTTTAATAATTCCTTAACTCCTCTTCTTCACCTGCGTTAAATAAGCTAGTGACTAGTCTTGCAGCTTAAAGCCTGCTTTGCACAGCGAAGGTGGAATGCTATTTGGCGTGATAATTTCCAAAGGTTGTTTGTCAAAAGCAAAACGCTTAGAATTTGGCTTCCTCACGGCACTTTCCACCAACTGCTGCTAGTAACTATGGTGAAAACAACTTTTCAATTCCACAATGGTATATAGCCAAACACCATTATGGTACCGCTTCACTCCACGTTATCGGCCAAATTAAAATTGATTGAATGATTCGTCCACATTCGTCTTTTAATTTGCTGTTTCAATTTGAGCATCGTCCACTCCCGTTTAGGATTTCGATGCCCATTTTCGCCGCTAGCGTTCTTGTTCCAGTTTTCGACTGCACTAGAAATTCGAATACAACCATCTTCGTGCCGCTTATATTCTACGTGTTATTGGGCAAAAGCTAAGAGTCACGCCTTTCTCATCTCCTCCAAGACTTGACAGATATATTAGAACAAAACTAGTACTAAGCTGAGGTAAGAGAAGAATTTGGGTAAGATTTCCGCACAGGTCCCTACTTCATTATGCATGCTGTAGTTGAATTGTCTTGGGAAGTGCGCGTGCAAACATTTCTGAGAACTAAACCGTACGGCTGCAGCATGAATAATGAAGTAGGGACCTGTGCGGAAATCTTACCAAGAATTTTTAATGCGGTTTTAATAAATAAATTAATCGGAATCGATTGAGTGAGTGAGTGTCATTAAACCGCCCGACTGCCCCTATACCTCATGGAATGACTACGCCATCCATGAGCTAAAAAGGAGCTATAGAAATATTTAACAATTATTCCACTCAATCTCGTCGTACATGAGTTAATAGCCAACGAGGCACGTAGCGCCTAGTTGGCTATAGTTCATGTACGACGAGATTGAGTGAAATAATTGTTTTTTATATCTCTAAACCCTCGATTGTGACAAACTGGAATTAGTTTGCACGACAAGAATTGACTTTGTTATTGTTTGTGAACAGAACGACGTTGTTGTCGAGCGTTGTCGAGCCGAAATGTTGTCGATGCCGAAATGTTGTTGTCGAGCGGATGTAAAAACGTTTCAAACACGAGTCCGGTTCGTTCTTAAAAATCTCTTTAATATACTTGCAATCATTTAGTTTCGGGTGGACGTACTACTGTTCTCCGTAGCTCGGTAGTAGCTCGGCACTAGTTCGGCAGCAGCTCGGCAGCAGTTCGGCAGCAGTTTGGCAGTAGCTCGGAAGTAGTACAAGTCGGTTGTAGCTGGCTGAATGAAGTCTAGCCTTTTTCTCCCGCCGACATTTTTGTTGCCGAGTTAAGGGAGGCAACGATAACTTAGTAATCATTCTATCACAGTATTCCCGGATTTATCGATGTGTGAACATCTCAGCATTTAAGAATCCGAACAATTTCCTCTAGTGTAAACCTAGCCTATAAGGGGGCAAAAGTTACTGTAACTGTCATGTGATCTTGCCTTGTATCATGTTGTTGACTTGTTCATTGTAGGCTTCAAAGATATCGACGCATTGTAACATAGATTACATCATTTAATAGCCATTTTCAGTAAATTTTGGTTACAATCAATCTTTGGAATCAGCAAACGGCAAAACAGGTCGTGTTCGATTTTAGACCCGTGTTACAAAGTGTATCTTCTTATTTCTCTCAGATTGCCAACCACATTTCACTTTTCATGTATACACTTTCAATACTCAAAGACGTTCTGGGCTAGATTTCCATATCAGCCACATACTACGTTCTTTGAGAACAAGACGTGTTCGCAAATACCTCTTTCTACTAACCGAGTTCGAGGTCCGTGCTGTAAGTTACGGACCAAGTATTTTCCTCGCGAATTTATGGCCCAAGCGCGAAGCGTGCGGGCTATAAATCGGCGCGGAAAAAACGAGGATCCGTAACTTACAGTACGGGACCGAGAAAACGAGGTTTGTAAGATATTTATTATATCTCAAAACAAACTTTTGAATTTAGTGGGTCGTACAGTGAAGTACGACCAATCACAGCGCGCGTACTAACTGTGAGATATAATAACCCAGTGTATTGCCAAAAACAATTCACCTACAGTATGCACAATGAAGGATGGGGTGATACGGAAAGCAAGCCCAGAACGTCTTTGAACATTGAAAGTGTATACATGAATAGTGAAATGTGGTTGGCAAACTGAGAGAAATGGTCTAAAATCGAACACAACTTATTTCCATGAATTTTCCCTCGCTAGACAGTGACGCCCTGTGCCAAATTATGTTCTTAGCGGAGCTCCACAGCGGCTCGAAGAGCCGCAGAGCGGAGCCCCATAACTACCGTGCGAGGATAGAAATTGAGAAAACCATGCGTTTGAGTTTTCATGGTCATCGTGGCTAGCGCATGGCTCGCGGGCGCGTGCGCCTAGCGACGACGACGACGACGACGTTGACCCAACATGGCGGCCATAGTCATCCGGGATATTTAGAAGGTCTTAAACCGAAACGAGGCTTTGTTTTTCGCGCGCTTTTCGCGGCTACACAACCTACAGCCAGCAGTCTACAGCAGTCTACAATGTTTTGCTGAAGAAACGGATTATTCATAGCGGTTTTGGAGGAAAATTTTTTTCCTACAAGTTTTCAAGCGTTTTTGGAGGGAAATAAGCATAAAGCTGAGTTCTTTCTACAAGTTTTCAAGCATTTTTGGAGGGACTGTGTGAGGAGCTCCGCTTTTAGGTTTGCCTAAATCTATTTAATATAGGTTTACCGGATTCACTGTTGTGACTGGCCTCAACAATTACTTTCATTTTGGTTCCAGGAGACAGTCATTTTGACCAAAATATCCCCATTTATTTTTTTCTTAGCCTGTGAGCGGGCGGAATTTTGAAAATCCTACAATCTGATTGGTTCCGGCAGCGGGCGGTATTCCCCTATCTCTTGACCACGGTCACAGTATCCAAACCAGTGTAACCAAAGCAAAGTTACAAATCATTTTACGAAAGTAGTTGCTTTTTCTTAAAACAAAAAGTAAACGTCAAATATGGACTCCGACGAAAGCGATCAAAGCGAAAGTGAATTTTACTACGAAGACGAATTATGTGGGAACATAAACAAGGAAAACAATGAAGAAAACCAGCCGAATTTTACGATGACTGGCGCACAAAATTTTATCGTGGGCCAGCGACCCGAAAACACCGTTAAGAAAACCCACTATGACGTTAATACTTTGAAGAGATACCTAAAGAACCTAAACGAAGAAAGAGAAATCGAGTCCATACCTACCAAAGAGCTAAACATCCTCATCTATCGGTTTTTCATGGATGCAAAGAAAAAAGATGGCGGGGCATACGAACCCTCTACTTTGACGTCGTTTCAGAGAAGTTTGCAGAGATATCTGAACGATAAAGGCTCCAAACGTAACATAAAAAAGCAGAAAAAGCAACTTGTTCAAGACAGTGCAAAGGGAAACCGTCCTCGAGCTGCTCGAGAGCTTACTGGTGAAGAAGAGGATCTCCTGTTTACAACTGGCGAGTTTGGTGACCACAATCCAGAGGCTCTTCAAAGGACATTGTGGTGGCTTCTCTCACTTCAGTTTGGATTTCGAGCTCGTGACGAGAGTCGTAAGCTGAAGTGGGGAGATATTTCTCTCATAACAGATGGAATTACAGGAAATGATTTCCTTGTTTGGGCCGGCGAGAGAGGCTCTAAAACCCGCCATGGAAATGCCTCAAGGGCTTTCAATCCAACAGCTCAAGCAACACACAATGAGCGCTGTCCGGTAAAATACTACAGGTCTTTCAAGAGCCACCGACCTGAAGAAGTGATGAGACCTGATTCTCCGTTTTTTGTGGCCATAAATCACCGCCGCAAGCCAGAAAACAACATCTGGTACAGTAAATCTCCTCTCGGAAAGAATGAGATTGGCAAGTTTATGGCAATGGCTGCAAAACGAGCAGGTCTAACTGGAAATATCACAAATCATTCAGTTAGAAAAACCTGTATATCTCGCCTTATGGATGCTGAAGTGCAACCCAATTATGTAGCTCAGCTAAGTGGGCATAAGAATCTGAAAAGTCTGGATGCCTACAAGAGCGCCTCCATGGACCATCAGCGACGTATGTCCCTGGTTCTGAGCAGATCAGCTGACGATCAAGACCCTGGTCCACTTTCTGTGAAAACCAGTGAACGAAAACCTCTACTACAGCTACATAGGAGTTCCACGAGCACTGAAGCAGCATTAGGTCCTACATCTGGTTTATTTTCTGGCGCTTCAATCGGTCGAATTGAAGGATGCTCGTTTACTTTCCATATCTCGAGCAAAGACTTGAAGGAGCCAAATCCAAGACCAAAGAAACGCAGGATCATTATTAGTGACGATTCCGATTCCGATTAGAGACAAACCGTCAATATTAAACCTTTGAGCAGGATTGTTTTCAGTTACAGTAGTTTAGAAAAAAATATCGCTCGCTTATTCTTTCTTAGTGACGGTGTTGTTTATACTCCGGAATTCATTCAGTTCAATGATGCGATGTTATTCGCTTTTCGCTAGTGTGACTGACAAATCACGTTTCGTGCACGTGATTTCAAACACTGAGATGGCTTTATTCGTCAAAATTAAGTTGTGGTGTATGTTTATGGTAGAAAATTCTTAACAATAAGTTCCTGCAGTCTTAAAAGAATGTTATTAATACAAGACAAAACAAAATAAAATTGTCTTATTGCACTGCATTGCTGTTAAGACAAGTAAAGACGGTTCACAAAAGAATGAAAAAATGGAATTCTAGAAAAAAAAATAAATAGGTTATTTACTGACCTAGGGTCGGTCCGTATAGGAAAAAACTGTGCCTCCCGGCCAATAAATAACATATATGTATTATTGCCCTGTTCGTTATTAACAGTTTGTGTACATTTTAACCTTAACAGATATCGACGAATGCGTTTCGTCGCCATGTTCCCTTACTGCAGACTGCTTCAACTACCCAGGATCGTTCACATGTGTTTGCAAAAATGGTTTCAGAAAATTTAGCCCTAATGCGTGCACGGGTAAGCTAAAACTCACATGATATTTAACAATTATTCCACGAAATCGAGTCGTACATGAGCTAATAGCCAACGAGGCGCGTATTAAAGCAGATTTCCCTTTTTTTTTTCATTTAACAGATATTTATGTGGAAAATAATGGTAAGCTTTAATTTCAATTCATTGAAACGTTATTTATAGCTTAATTTCATGTTTGAAGAGAAGCGATTGAGAAAGTGCGAGGGACTTAAACACATTACACAGACTTAAACAATTAGTACGTGTCACTTGATTCTGTATTGATTTATTCAGCACGAACTTCGCGGTCAATTAAAACACAAAAAGAAACTAAGTCAATATCCAGTCATCTTGACCACACGCTTCGTCACCAACGCATATTCTGTATGTGTAAATAATCAGTAGTTAGGCGGATGCGTGCACTATTTCACCTTGCCGATTCTGTTCCAATCTTTATTGCATTTAAAATCCTTCTTTATTTATACCTTCAAGGTGTTCTTCGTGAAGTTTACATTTCAATCACAGGAGACGCTATTGAAGAACTTTTGGTGAATTCCAAGTTTCCTCACAATCCGGATTTCACGGAAGTCCTATACGACTTTGATTTGGCTTATGACGGCATCGTTAATTACGGCCAGCGGTTGACTACATTTTATCAAGTATGTATGTCCTATCTATTTTATGTTCGAAGTTGGCAAAGAATTTTCGTTCTACTAACGGGTTTAATTTTGATGAAGAGTGGTTTTTAATTCACGCCAAAAACTACTTCTCGGTCAATACCAAGAGAAAATGAGGTAAGAGAACGTATCTTCCATACTGGGTTCTCTTATTATGATAAGGGTCAGAATCTATTTTTCGATCCGGAAACTATTTTAACTGACCAATGGCAGATGTCCTTTTCATCACGTGGTTGTAATTTCAATGCGCCATGTGGAAACCGCGAAGCCATGAAACGAGATATAAATAGATTCCGCGCTAAAAATAGATCATGTCCCCTTGTCATATCAGACGGGGTTATGTTCTCTTTCCTCATTTTCTCTTGGTCAATACGTTATGAAACACTGTACCTTGTGTTTTGATATAGCTACACCACTTTAGTTCAGCAGTTCAGCTCAGGTGTAGTGCAGAGAATTGAAGTGTAGTTGTCTTGTATAGACCGAATGCATAAATGGCGGCCAAAAAATCATTCTTTTGTTTATGTGCTAATTAGACCCACTAGCATCGTTTGCATGGACAAAATTCAAAAGAATTGTTGCTTGAGAGCGAGGTTAGTGACTTTAATTAGCATATAAACAAAATAATACATTTTTGGCCGCCATTTATGCATTCGGTCTATAAAGTACCTTAAAATATGCTTAACAAGAAAGCTTTTAAAATAGACACACGATTTGCTGATTTTTTTTAGCCTTCACGTACCGGTTACCACTGCTTCTACTTAGCATGCAGCAGCGCATGCGAATTGTGGGTCAGCGAAGATGACATCGAAGGTCACATGGCGCGGCTTCTAAAACTTGAGCCATGGGAATCAGTGGAGCCACAGCAATGGGAAAGGTACATTGTTATCATTATTGTTATTATTACTGCTATTATTCTTACTATTATGATCACTATCACTACAACCATTATTATTATTATCATTGTCAAGAAACTTTTGAATTTTAGAGGCTGACAGTCTTTTTTATTGAAATGAATCGTTTTTTAATTCGAATAAATTTTTCTTAGCTAAATTAACTCTTTCTAAGCTAAATTAAGTGCTTTTTAAATTGACAGCAATTGTAAATAGCGTTTTGAATTAATAGTTTTTTCTTTTTTTCGAGCGAATTAATCGTAAATAGGATTTTAATAGTTAACATTGTTGTCAATAAAATATTACTGGAATCATTAATCTTTTTTAAAAACCATTGTCATTATTATTATTATTATTATTATTATTATTATTATTATTACCGTGATTTGCATTTCTTACTGGAGACTCCAATGTGTAATACCAATTCTTAATTACTTTGAGGGTTATTGGGATCTATTATGACTTACACTTCATATTTTGTGTGGATCGAGGCGCGGTATTGTTGTGATTAATAGCGCACTGGACATCAACACAGGAGATCCAGGGTCCAAACCGTGGTAATGACATTGGAATTGGCTCTCAATCGGGGTGTAATAATAATAATAATAATAATAATAATAATAATGAATATTTAAAGAGGATGCTCCCATCATATTATGTGGTTTTCAGGGAGGTCCTCACTGTAAAAACTAGGTTAAAAACTAAAAAATCGCTAAACTATTCAAAAAATTTAAAAAGTAGGAGAATACACATACAAATGAATAAAATTCTAGAAGTAACTGGATATCATACTTCAAAATTAGAAATACTTAGCAATTAAAAACTTCTTAATGTGACGCTTAAAAATTTTACATGGCATAGGCTTTCTTAAGGCACTGGGAAGAACTGTCCAATCGCTTATACACGTATAATACGTTGTTCTTTTACCCCAATCAGTTCTTGGGTTAGGGATTCTGGGTAAGTAGCTGTTTCTAGTATAATGTCCGTGTAAGTCTCTTAAGGTTGACCTAAAAGTCACTAAGTGCTCTGGAATATCTCCTTTGATAGCATCGGCGTACGGGAAAAATTTTGTTTGGGGGGCTGAACATAATTTGCCCGAATGAAACTTGTTGGTCACAGATGCACAAGATGATTCTTTCGTGACGTCAAGTTTTCTTCGCCATGCCGTGAGAGCACGGGCGTTCAAAATAAATCAAGATATTGAATAATAAAATACTTTTTACTGTGTCTTTGCCCGAACGGTACATCAGTTTTGCCCGAATAATACTATTTTTTTCCGACAGGGGGGGCTGCAGCCCCCCCAGCCCCCCCGCCCCATACGCTGATGTTTGATAGCATTTTGTACAACAAGACAGCGGTGACCAAAGTGTCGCCCAGCCAGGGGGATCCATTTAAGGGAAGTGAGTGCTTCAGATGATGATATTTTGTTACCAAAAATTCTTTTCGCAAATCTATTCTGAAAGGCTTGCAACGATCCATTTCAGATTTCAGACCAGGTTGATCCCCCCAACAATGTCTCCATAGTCTAAATGGGGTAACACTAAGCCGTTGAAATACATTATGTGAGTCTTTTCATCTAGGATATGAGAAATTCGAATAAATACTGATAGGCGAAAACCTAGCTTCTTAATCAAATTACTGATATGTGACTTCCAGCTCCATTTTGCATCCATCGTTACTCCAAGATATTTACATCATTGTACACGTTCAAATTGTGTACCATCCAGTTGTAACTGGACATCATCAAAGAAAGGCAGCTTGGTTTTACTCCCAGCAAGCATGAGGTTCGTCTTATTCACGTTTATGGTCAGTTTGTTTTCTGTATACCAATCGCATATCAAATTGAAATCATGTGCTAAAGTCGCTTGAAGTTCTAAGGAAGTTGACGCAGCACATGTGAGTACAGCGTCATCGGCATACAGAATCATCCGAGTGTTCTGCACTGCATTTGACAGGCTATTGATGTATATATTAAACAGCAAAGGGCCCAAAATGTTACCTTGTGGAACACCGTACGTTAAGGGGCGGGAATCAGATAATTCGCCGTTTATCAACACACTTTGCTGCCTGTCTGCAAGATATGACCCAAACCATCTCAGTGATCTTGCCGATAACACCAAGGACTCCAGCTTTCCCAGGAGAACTTTATGGTTATCAAATGCCTTTGAAATATCAACAAACAATAGGTCAGTAATTAATTGAGCGATAGCTTGTTGAGTACTGTGGCCGCGCCTAAATCCATACTGATGTTTGTATAGATAGCCTAGCTGATCTAGATGGATAATCAGCTGTGTATGTACAACTCCTTCAATGACTTTGCTCAAAACTGGCAGCACAGAGATAGGGCGATAGTTCTGAACATGGAGTTTATCATTGTCCTTATTATTGTCCTTATATAAAGGTAAAGTCCTAGTGTAACTGTCCGAGAAACGAGCAACCCATCCAGGCGGGAATTAAGAATACTCTTCGCTTCTTCATGATTCAGAAAACTGGGATAAGCTTCGACTGTGCCTTGTACACCTTATTTGTTATTTTTCAACATACGCTTCCTTTGCAATTCCTCGAACTATAGAATGAAAAAGAATATGGAGTATGAAATAGCTATAATAATAATAATAATGACTTTATAAGCATTTGCACAATGAAGTGGCTCTTCATCTGAAAACTACATGTATATAACATGCTAAAAATCGTATTACAAAGCTAAGAACTATTGACAATAATTAAAATTTCTAAAACTATTACGTATTTACACCAATTAAGTCTTATAGCGTCAAGTACTGAGTACAATTAGGGAAAGAAGGACAGTGAAAAACTAGTACAATATAATATATGTGAAATTA
This sequence comes from Ricordea florida, assembly GCA_949710005.1. NCBI lineage: Eukaryota > Metazoa > Cnidaria > Anthozoa > Corallimorpharia > Ricordeidae > Ricordea > Ricordea florida. The sequence goes on from OX453284.1 coordinate 23,985,867, forward strand.
CAATATGCCTTCTTTTAAAATTCTGAGTACTTCTTTTTTAAAAAAGTTAAAATTTGTTGTTGTGCGCAAATCCTGGGGCAATTTATTAAACAATTTGCTGGCGCTAAGTTGGAAAGTCATCAACTCTAGGGGAACTTCGAGTAAGTTTGTTCCCGATGACCTAAGGTTCCTTCCTGGTTCCCTTCCCTTTTCACTTTCCACTAATTATCTTGCCAAGTTGTCGGACATATCAATAAGTCAATCAGATTGAAAGTTGTAGTTTAAATCGACCAATCATAACCTTGATTTTAATCACCATAGACTCAAGTGAGCAGTGTACAGACTCCTAAACTGAGGCTTTCTACAAAATGGATGATTTTTCTCCCTAGAACTATGACAATATTTTCTTCACAGCTTGCATTTGGCTCTTTTCTTTTTCTGAGAAATTGGAATTTTTATGATTAATTGGTAATAAGACTTCGTGTCGTCCAATTCGGTCGGTAATCATACTCGTGATAAACAAATCGTACTCTCGCTGCACGGTCGTCCGATTTTGTTATCACTCGTATGATTACAGACCGAATTGGACTCCACTCAGTCCTATTACCATTACTTATTGTTTATTTATCCACGAACAGATAGGTTTGTAGCTGACGCTGAGAAACATAAATGTCAACCAAACTATGTTTTATCCACAATTTATTTCAGGTTTCCTGAGAAACAAGCCTCCGCTCCTATACATCTGTCCATGGGTTCGTTTTATTTCATGAGGGTCTACATGAAGGCTGGGCGACAAGGTGGCCACGTGTCCGTAGGTGTGAAATTACCATCCAAGACTTTTCAGGGACCACTTCAGTTCAACTCATCCTTCCTTTGTGAGTAGTTTCCTTGCGGTTTAACAAAGATACACTTTATGACAACAGGGCCTTATCGCCAGAAGCATTTTTCGTCATGTGTCTCACCATTCAGGCCTTTACCCTACCACAGTAGCAGATAGTACTATTTTTAACCCCTGTTTCAAGGTAATATTAATAAAAATTGACCATACCAAGCGATCAAATTGTAACAGATAACATCCTAATCAAGCATGCGAACATTTTTCTTTACCTTCCAAATTTCTGTTTGTTTTTTTTTTCTCCCAGGTCTCCCAAAGTTTTACGCAGAAAAATGAATTCTCAGTAAAAAATAGGCCAATTTGCCACCTTGCAAGAACGCTCGTGGTAAATGCGCTCATGACGGAAACCTTTGTAAAAACCGTCTGGTCCACTGTTAATAAGTGCAGTAACATTAGATGGAATTCCATATTCTTCACAGATAACGATGCTTGTGGATCCGGAATTTCATGTCCGTCGGGTAACGCGTGTGTAAGCCGGTATGGTGGACCTCATTGCACTTGTTTACCGGGCTTCACCATTTCTCCTGGTGGACATTCTTGTCAAGGTTCGAATATGATATTGCAGTGAGAGATAACGTTTACAATAGAGGAGATCCTCTCGAGTTCCTGACTATTCACCAGATCATGATTATTTTCTCCGTGTAAACAAAAGAAAGAAAAGCGTCTCGGTTTGGCGATTATGGCTTAGATTTTAAATCTAGCCTACTAGAAGATGGTCAATGGTGAACCAGAAAAAAAGATTTACAATTTTGGACGCTATTTTGTATAATTAGCTTACTCTTGAATTATCTGAATTGACGAGTATTGTTAAATATCATTAGTGCAGTTTCTCCTATATCACCTTCATGATAAAACTAAGATATCACTAGTATAGTTAACAGGATATCAGTAGTATAGGTACCAGAACATCACTAGTATATATGGTTATTACTGTGTCACTAAAATATAGTAACTGATATAAATGGATCAAAATAAAATATTATATTTACTATATTAGCACAAGTATAGTTACCAGCTTATCACTAGTATAGTTTCTAGTTTATCACTGGTAAAGTTACTAGCTTGTCACTAGCTAGTGTTACTACTGTATTGTTAAATAAATATAGTAACTAGTATAAATTTATCCCATATCACTAGTTTAATTACTGTGATGTCACAAGTATAGTTACCAGCATATCAGTAGCGTAGTTACCAACATATCACTAGTATAGTTTTCAGTTTATCACCAGTATAGTTATTGGCACTATACTCGCTAGTATAGTTTCTATTCTATTACAATTATAGTAACTAGCATGCATACCAGAAGTATAGTTACTGGCAGCATCACCAGTATGGTCTCAGCTAGTCTATTAGTCGCTAGTATAGTTACAAAAATATTACTAATTGGGTAAATAAAATGTCATCAGTATAGTTAACAGTATATTGCATATATAGTTACTTTACAGCTACAACATTGCGGGCTTTTGAGATCAATTCTTTGTCGAAAGTACTTTAACGATTGGTTTCGTTTTACATTGTTACGACAGGTGATTTGCTTAAAAGACTCGCACCAATATCTTGACCAATTAAAAATATAAAGGCCTTTTTCCGCGCTTGATAAAAACCACATGTATTTGCTTTGAGATGTAATTGGTTCATAGGTTACTTTGGGTTTGACCATAGCTTAATGAATGATAGTGGATTAAAAACCACTGTAATAAGATTTCACGTGATCTGCTTGTTTCCCTCCTTATTAGAACCTTCTGAGCTTTGTCCAGTTGAAGTGGATATAGTTTTCCTGATGGATACATCAACAGGCGTTGCACAAATCGAAAATTTGACAAAGCAGAGGCTGTTTCTTCTATCGATAATCAGTAGATTCAACATCTCAAAGAGCCGTTTTAGTGTTATTCCATTCAGCGACGAACCACATGAAGGAAAGCTATCCACAACAGAGTATAAAACAATGGAACAATTCAACTCGGATTTACAGAATATCCGTTATCTTAAAGAGGGTTGTACACGGCTCGATCTCGTTTTGATGAAGGCATACAATTTCTTACTAGCAAGCCAAATGTTTCCCAACGCACAAAAAGTTTTGGTGTTAATTACAACAGGGAGCCAGACAACATATCCGCATCTGCATCCAGCCTACGTCGCCTTGGAGACTGTGTCGAAGCTTCTCACAGAAAGTAAGGTGCTGACGTACGCTGTGGGGATAGGAAGAGGCGTCAACATGATTGAACTCAACACGATTACAGCGGATCCTTCACGGGTCATCTTAGTTGAAAATTTTGATGAACTGGAAGGAAACACTTTGCCTTTGTACAAGGCGATCTGCAAAAGCTCTGGTAAGGGGTAGTGCTGGAAGTTGACAACAGTATATGTATAGTGTAGCAGTATGCAGGTTGTTAGTCCCATGAACCTAGTTTAATGGCCTTTCTGCCGCGGGTCTCCTAGAGCTCAGTGGCAGAGCGTCCGAACTGGTAATCGGAAGGTCCACGTGTCGACTCCTGTTGGGAGAACTCGAATTTGCTTTTCCCGAGTTTGCCTGTGACGATGCCAAAAATACATCTTTGTTAAATTTTTCAGGCTAAAAATTCCCCATCTTCATGACTTAACAACGCTTTCACTGTGACATTCAAGTCCTAGCAGTATGAAGGATATTTGTTCTATGAACCTGGTTTAATGGCTTTTTTTACCACAATTGCTACTAATCTCGCAATCTGATTGGCTAACTTTCCGTTGTCGATAAGAATGTAGACAACGCTGCTCGCGTCAATGTGTCACGTAAAACAATAGCCAATCAGAAACGCTCATTTTGGGGAATAAACCAATCAGATTGCGAGAAAGTTATAGACAGCACTTGCTTTTTCTTTGTGTCACGATCTTGGTCACGCTCTGGAAAAAAAAAACATTTTCCTTGACGCTCTTTAACGTTGCTATTGTGGCAAAAAACAAATCGAATGTGCTGCGCCTCGTGAGTCCACAACATTTTGACCACTGTGATGACGCGTACTCGTTGTCGATAAGAGTACAGACAACGCTAAACCCCATTCGATTTGTTAATTTTCCTACGATTCTCCTATGGCTCAGTGTTAGAGCGTCCGAACTAGTAACGCTACAAATTAACTCTCCACTTGGAAAATACCGGTTGTTTCACTACAACCCTAGACTGCCGGGGCCGGATCTGACGTAACGAATTCCAACGGTCCCTCCATTGCTCAGTAATGTCATTATCAGTAGCTGTGAAAACAACTCTAACACGAGCAAATGAAATATGATCCCTCCATACTGGCCTTCAACTGGAAATAACAACCCCCTTTTAAGTACTATGATTATTATACATTGGAACATGTATGCTTTATTCAATATGTACGATAAAAAAGGGTAGTGAAAGGCCATCTGAAAAATTAAGGTTATTCATAAACACCTCTTTACAAAAAAGATAAAAATGGAGATCATTGCAACAATGTTTAAAAGGAACAAACTCTTATTCTTGAAGATTAAAGATAAAAACAAAGGTGCTATTTAACTGTTAAAATGCCAATAAATAGAAATGTCAGCGAAAGTTTAGTGTAATTACCAAGTCTATCATCAGGTAACTTCTTAAATGAGAGTTCAGCTTAGCAGTGCGGACGTGAGGATGTGCTTCTGTAGCTCATCACTTTGGGTTAACAAAATCTTGTTTCAGCCCTGTTGTGATAATTGTTATTATCTTTTTTTATTTTTCCTTCCCGCCCCGATTAGCTACAATGGGCGACAAAAGCAGTTGAAACCGTTGACTGAATCGAGTGCTAATTGCATCATTTCACTTATTCCATTTCAAATCCGGTTTTCATTGATAGCCACCCCCCCCCCCCTTTTCAATGTTGTATGGGAAAGATGCAAGTTCTAGAGACAGGAAATCCAAGATTGTTTTGGGAGGAGGGGGTATTACCGTAGAGTTGATGTCTCAACACTCAACTTAGGGCTTGTGGCTCATCCTCGCTGTAAAAATCTGTTACGTTCATAAGTGACGTAGAACAAGAGACGAAACAATAGAGGCTACGAAATTGATAGCGAAAAAGCAAAGAAGAATATCGAGGTAAACCGGGGCTGGTGCCGTTTCAAGCTTTCCTGAGCCCTTCGTCCGCTCGAAGCTGACCCAGCTCTGAGGAGGAGCTTGCGACAGAAACGTCGGCACCCCTTAAGTCTTATGATGGTAGCTAAATTAGTTTATCAACTCATTTTATGTCATTTTTTTTGTGAAACATCTTATGTGGTTTTACAGCTTGGTCACAGAAGATAAATATCTGTCCTCAGTACGCATTGGTAACCAATTGTCAAGATAACGCCACATGTGTATACGAGCAAACAAACCAAAGCCACGACTGCACTTGCGACTCGGGATTTCAATCCAACGGCACCCAGTGTGACGGTGAGGGCAAAAAGTTTGGTTTCTATAGAGTAATTAAGTGGGTGAAATCATTCTTTTTACTTTGGTGTCGAACAGTTTGTATGTTAAGTTTTCGCAGACAGGTTTCTAGACCTGCCAACTTTATTCCTCTTGTCATGATCTGGATTCCAAGAACGTCACAGCGAATTCCGATTATTTCCTATGTGATTTCCGGAAGACTTCCAAACGTTGCCAAAAAATGCACAAAAATGCTCTTAAGCTATATTTTGCTTTATTATGGCGACTAAACAGTTTAAATTTGTAGTCTAGGCTTCTATTTTGTTTAACTTCTTCATCCGTGGACCAAATCATGCAAGGTGGCCATTATTTGGAAAGGTACTGTGGTACTGTTTGTTATACAACACTATGCAGTTCTAGCTTATTCATCCATTTTGAACTATCAATTAGTATTTATTAGTATTTCGCAGAGGGGATCTCATAGTAATTTCTATATAACAAGAGTTAAAGGATCGTTATTGATACATTTTGTTGATTCATTCTCAGATTTAGTTTTAAAACCATCGTGCAAAATTTCGACCAAGACAGCGTTTGATTTCGTAATATGTTCGTAAAATATCTTTACACCCATCTATGGGTATTAATTCAGGAAGACTGAGGTATATGTGATTATTTACTTTATCATTGGACGTGTAACACTGACACGTGCTCATTACTCTTGAAGATGTGGACGAGTGCACCGAAGGTCTGGATGAATGTCTACCCCCCTCTTTTTGCATAAACATCGAAGGGAGTTACAACTGTTCTTGTCCGGCGGGATTTAGTGAGGTCGAGTATGGTTGTCAAGGTGAAGGTTGATATAAATAATCTTATGGACCAAACGCGAGGTCCATACAGTCAGAATATCGATACTGGCGGGAACAAGGAAGGAATTTGATTGGCTGATTTTAGCTATTGGCCCTCCGACAGCCGTAGTCGTGTAATAGCTATAGTGAGAGTGTTAGGCAAGATTTCCGCAAAGATCCCTACTTCATTATGTTTTCTGTAACTATACTATTTGGTTCTTCGAACACAAAAAAATATTTGCACGTGTATTACACCAGACAAGACAGCTTCAGCATGGATAATGAAGTAGGGACCTGTTCGGAAATCTTGCCGAGTGCTACGATCCTGTGTATGTGCGTACGTACGTTAGGTACTTTCTATTGCCAAAGGTTTCTACATGTCTAGTAGAAGATGGGATGGAATGATTTCCGCACAGGTCCCTACTTTATTATGCATGCTGTGGCCATATTGTTTCATTCTGCAATAACAAAAAATGTTTACATGTGAACAATTCATCTGGTGCATGCATAATGAAAGTAGGGACCGGTGCGGAAATCTTGCCGATGGGATTTTCGTACAACCAAACTAATGCCCGATTGTATCGGTAGCAGAATTCCCCAGAACATGCAGAATATGTCTTGCTGGCGCCAGAAAGACGCTCATTACTGAGGGTGGTGACTTTTACGGCTAACTGTTAATATTTTTGGCTGTTTTACGGCTTACGGTTGATATTTTTCGCTGTTTTACGGCTAACGGTTAATATTTTTGGCTGTTTTACAGCTAACGGTTAACATTTTTTACGGTTAACGGCAAAAAAATTCTAATATTTACGCCTAACGGCTCATTTTTTTGCCCGTTTTACGGCTAACGGTTAACCCTATTGAGACCTTCATTACCTTCATTACTGTTACTGTTCATATAATACATAGTTCTGAGTACTTGGTACTGATGCATACAGGGTATTATACCCATGATGCATTAGTGTTAAAAGTAAACATGTGCTCGTATATATGTAATGGCCATCGATCATTAAATGTTGTTGTTACTCATCGTTCTTGCCTCGGTAAAATCAACAGTTACCATGTAGAAATAGCTCACACCTACCCGTAATCAGTGATGGAGATTGCAGCTGCTTAAAAACGAAGCACTGTCTTCTTAACTGAAGTTTAGTTCTAGTGAATCTTGGCGGTAAGAAACGCGACTGTTTTGAACGCTTCTGGACATAAAGAAAAGATAAAAATAAAACGTATTAACACAGCGACAGTAGTGGAAAAAAGAGAGATTTCAGAAACATACCTTAACGATGAATTCACTATACAAGCGAAGAGACGGGACGAAATATCAAGTACTTAGTACGGCTTATAGTCAACATACACAAAAAAGAGCTGCTTACCACTGACTAAATTTACATAAGGTTCAGTTTAAAAGTTACAAAAAATACGTGCGTGCAAAACTAAGGTGCTAAAGTGAAGGTATGTGAAAGAAAAAACTAATAAATTCCCACGTTAACGAGTCTGAGGCGCTACAGACTCTGGGATAGAATTAGGCAAGAATTGACCAAATTATGTCTTCGGATACAAAGGTGTTGCATTTTACCTAGCAGGTTTTTCTTACTTAACTTTTAAACTGTTCAAATTGTTAGTTATTAACTTTTCTTTATGTTTTGTCGCTGAACTTGGCGGGGCAAGATTTCCGCACAGGTCCCTACTTTATTATGATGCAGTAGATGAATTGTTAGGGGTAATGCACATGTAAACATTTCTTGTTATTGCAGAATGAAACAGTATGGCTACAGCATGCATAATGAAGTAGGGACCTGTGCGGAAATCATTCCGGCGTTGGCGGCTGAGATCGATGAACCGGTAGGTACGTGGTGTAAGCATCGTGTATGGCTATGGAGAGCAATGTATGCCATATATTCACTAACGGGGAACCACTATATGATGCTTACACCACGTACCTACCGATGAACCATTTATCGCCAGCCCTCCCGAATAGGCCTTCCTCTGCAGGCAACCGTTAACTAAAGTATCTACCCATGGACTCTATGCCGCACATAGAAATAAGCAACATTCTTTTCGAATCCATACCTTTCCCGCCACAACCCAAACGGGACATTCCCTTGATACTAAGACTTTCTTGCTTTGGAATCAGAAAGATGCATTTATTTTCTTGAACCCACTCAATGGCTGTTTTTCTAAGCAAGTTCTTTGTATTTTTAGCTCACGTTAATTTCTTTGCTTGTAAAATTGTTCAGATGTGGACGAGTGTTCATTATTCAGTAGCAGCTGTCACTATGAAGCCCAATGCAACAACACTCAAGGCTCTTATGAGTGTTCATGTAAACTGGGTCTCACTCGGGATGGAACTCAATACTGTACTGGTGAGTGCATTCTTAAATTAATAATTATTAAGATCGAGGTGAGTTATGGCAGAATATTAATTTGATTAATCCCAAGCACCATCCACCTCATAGAAGGCCGCCCGTATCAAACATTCCAAGATCGTTTAATTCTTGATTTTCTTCTTTGTTTACATTTCTACTCGTAATTTATATAATTTACCTAATAGTTTATTACTAGGAGCGTTCCTCTTCCCTCTTGAGGCTTTACAACAACAACAACAACAACAACATTTGATTTTATTGACCTATGTCACTGATACTAAGTAAGTACACAACTCGAAAATAGATTAGGCAATTCGAGGCGAATTTTGCAGATGAAATGTAATTAAAATTACATCTAACGATTAAGCTCATAAATACCAAATTACTAACAATAATTACGTTTGGAATAAATTAAATACATTAATATCGCTAAGAGATGTAGAATGCTAAACAAAGTCAGTCAAAATACTTATACTAGGCAAAACAATAACAAGATGAAAAACAACATAGTGGAGACACTTATTAGAAGAAAAGCTTTGTAAAATATACATCAATTTTAGATAATAAGCTAGGCGCTTCAATATAATGCTCTTCGCCTTCTGTTGTGCTTTAGCCTCAGCACAACAGCATATGATGCTATTTTTAACTCCTAATTTCCTGCAATAAAAACAAAAGGATTATTACACCGACAATCAAACTGGGCAACATATCATTCTTATTTATTAAAGAATTTTGTAGGGTAGAAAGTTCTTCTGATGGGTTTAGAGTTTCCTTCTAGGTTTCTAAGTCTTTTTGTCTGTAAATGAGTTTCGCGGGAATTATGACTACTAGAAATAGTCTCATTTGCCAATGTATCGGGGATCTCCTGGAACGCTCCTGGTAATGGCTTCTTATTCACTCCATTTTTTAAAATAATAGTAACAGTAATAATAATAATAATAATAATAATAATAATAATAATAATCAACGAAAAAGATAAGAAACCACTTACACTAACTAAAATCAACCAGATTGTCTATATGACTGCTCCAATCATCACAGAGCAAATTCACCTGAGAGAGGTATTCACTTCCATTCTAGCAGACAGAACATTCACATTTTTAATCAAGCATCAGCTCCTCCCATCTGAACAGAAAGGATGCAGGAGAGAGAGAGAGAGAGAGGGGGGGAGAGAGCTAGGGCTGCAAAGACCAATTCCTGATAAACAAAATGATACTTAAAGATAATAGGTCCAGAAAAAAGAATATATCTACATCCTGGATTGACTACAAGAAAGCTTTTGACGCCAGTGTGCCAAATTCCCGGATCGTGTAGTGCATGGAAACTTCATCATCACAACCATGAAAGCTTGAAGGTCCACGTTGGTCCTCGGGTCGCTGACGGCAAGACCTATTAAAGTTAAAAGTGGTATATTCCAAGGAGATTCCTTGTCACCACTCCTATTCTGCATGGCTCCTGCACCTTTGAGCCCACTTCCGCAAGAACGTGGTTGCGGATATGAAATCCAGGGGCAAAATATATATATCTATCACCTTTTCTTCATGGATGATTTGAAATGACAGGCTGGCTTGCTTACTGTTGTTGAGAAATTTAGCAATGACATTCGAATGGAATTTGGATTGGAAAATTGTGCAAAAGAAACTTTTAAAAGAGGGAAGCTTACGGAAACGTCATACCGACAACTTCACACTGACACATGTATCAGAGAACTGGATAAGGAGGGGGTCTACAAATACCTTGGAATAGGCAATGGAATACAGCATGCCGCTATGAAGGAGAAAGTGAAGAAAGAATATTACCACAGAGTAAGACTAGTACTCAAAAGTGAACTGAATGCTGCCAACAGGTTTGAAGCCATCAATACCCTAGCTGTGCCTGTCGTCACATACAGTTTTTATATTGTAAAGTGGAAAATGAGTGAGATTAAGAGGTTGGACACAAAATCACGGAAGCTACTTACCATCCACAGAATGCACTACCTGGTGGTAGACGTGAACAGAATGTACCTCCCCAAGAGAATTGGAGAAAGAGCTCTGACCAAATTAGAAACTGTGTACAAATTAACTACGATAGGATTGGAAACACATCTGAGAAACACCGATGATGCTCTGTTCCAATTCATATTGGCACTACAGCATGACACCAAAAAGAAGCTTTACTCCATCCAAAAAGAGACTGAGAAATCCAAAAGAGAATTTGAGGTAACAACCTCTGTAGGGCAGCAAACGAACGAGTTACCAAGTTTGCTAGGATAGTAAAACAGGAGGCAAAGCAGCGGGCTCAAGACATAGAAGTGAGGCAGTGGGAAGAAAACGAACTACATGGAAGATACCCCAAAAGAATAAGGGAAGCAGATGTTGATGATTATAGCGGAGCTCCACAGCGGCTCGAAGAGCCGCAGAGCGGAGCCCCATAACTACCGTGCGAGGATAGAAATTGAGAAAACCATGCGTTTGAGTTTTCATGGTCATCGTGGCTAGCGACGACGACGACGACGTTGCCCCAACATGGCGGCCATAGTCATCCGGGATATTTAGAAGGTCTTAAACCGAAACGAGGCTTTGTTTTTCGCGCAATGGCTCTTCCGTTGAGTCGTTTTGATAGATGTTTTTTTTTTGACGATTTATTTCAGCTATCGAATCTTCTTTAAGTAGTTGCGTACACCAGGCGTATTTAATAACTTTAGTGACAGCATTTTCAATGTGTGAGGGTCTGTGTGAGGAGCTCCGCTTTTAGGCTTGGCTAAATCTATATATTAAAACCAACAAGTGGCTCAGAAATACGGAACTGAAAGCTGAGACAGAGGGACTGATTATTACAGTCCAGGACCAGAGCCTCCCTACCAGGGCTTATTTTGCAAGGATTGTGAAGGACTACACCAGTCCACTGTGTTGGATATGCCGCAAGCACGAAGAAACAGTAGATGACATCATATATGGCTGTCCTGAACTTGCAAAAAGTGACTATCCAGAGACACAACAAGGCAGCTGCATATATCAATTGGAAGGCGTGCTAGCATTACAATATTGAAATCCCAGAAAGGCCGTGACATGAACATAAGCCAAGACGGTAACTGAAAACGAAGAAGTCACAATTCTCTGGGATCTACAGATACATACGCAAAGAGAACTGTCAGCAAATAAGCCTGCTATAGCAATCAAGGACCATTCATGCCAACCGATGTTGCGAACTAGATAAAATAGATGTAGCGGTACCAACCGACCGAAACACCTATGGCGCACATACTGAGAAGGTTTCTGTCCATCAAATAAAAAACTCCCCCTGGTACCTGAGAACCAAGGTTTGGCCCCGCTACTAGGAGAATGTAGGAAGCAATTAATAGCGCTCAAAACGTTTGCAATAATAATAATAACACTAATAATAATAATAACTAATAATAATGTGTAACTTAACAGATTAGGTATAAATTAAAACTAACTAAGCATACTGCAGCTAGAAACTGATCATATATAAACGAAATAGGAAAAAATAAATAAGTAAAAATAAGCTAAATAAAGTTGAAAAGGCATCTATTCATGAAGTACCTTTAAAAACACTCGGTTTTAACTTTGGATAAAATTTACGGTTATTTGTTCTACTGCGTCAACACCATGACCTCTTCAGTGGAAGAAGGCAAATCAAACAATGATTTTATGTGACAACTTTCTTCCAAAGTCACATATCTCTACCTCGTAATATATCTTTAAATACAGTAAACTAACTCGACTAAATCAAATTTCATAGCCCGTTTACAAAATCTATCAATTTGCTGTAGATACTTAGCTGTAGTGGCTAAATATATCTTTTATTCAATGTTTTAACGCGACACATTCAGTACACTTGTATTCGTGTGGAGGGAAACATTTGCAAATCGTAATAAATGAATGAAAATAATCTACTTTTGTTACATCAGATATAGACGAGTGTCTGGCATCATCAGACGTTTGCCATTATGACGCGTACTGTTACAATAACTGGGGCTCTTATGAGTGTCAATGCGTACCTGGCTATTATGGCAACGGGTCTTCTTGCCTTGGTAGGTTTTCCTCAGTGTCTTGTGTTGAATTATTATTATATTTTGTAAAAGGTAATATGAGGTCAAATCAGTTTAAGAAATGCCTACTGCAATATAGAGGTGGTAAAAATTCCATAAAATGTTATCCCATTTTTGAGTTACTACATTGTGTCTAGGAAAAAAAGTTGATGGTTGCAGGCATAAATATTTTTAAGGCCCAATTTAGACTCATTATGGCCAGAACTGCCAAGAGAGAATTAAACGAACTATGGGAAGGGTGCAAAACACTTTATGCCGAAGAACATGGTGTTACTGATATTATCATTTTGAAGGGCATTGAGAAAATAAAAACTAAATTTGACAATTTGAATCTTCACGCGAGCATTTACAAATTGAATGGTTTTCATTTCCCCTTAATGAAACTACATCAACAATTACGCTTGACTGGTGTGGAACCATAAAATCTTCTCTTTTGACTTTTCAAAAATTGTAAAAGATACGACAGAAAAATGTGTGGTTTTCATTGGTTTATTTCAGCTAACTAAACTGCGTTTCAGCCGCCAAATTATCCACTGTAGCCTGCAATGTGGAGTGCAATGCCTAATAAAAGGAAAATAATGATAATACTTTTCTCTGATTTAATTTTTTTTCTCTCTTAGCACCTGAAAAGTGTCCTGCAGCAGTAGATATCATTTTCCTTGTCGACTCTTCAGGAAGTGTAGGAGACGACGACTACGAGAAAGAAAAACACTTTGCCAAGATCTTGGGCAGCAGATATAACCTGACTCAAAACAGTCGAGCTGCAGTAATTATATTTAGCCACATAGCTTCCTTGGAAATTCGACTTGAAGGTCAAAAAACAGCCTTATCATACGCCATGGCGGTTGATAACCTTCCGTATTTTCGATCTGTTACCCGTATGGACCTTGCGCTTCGTCTCGCGTACGATACTTATTTTTCAGACGCACCTCAAGTGAATGAACCTCAAAAGTTGATAGTACTTTTGACTGATGGAAAACAAACTCGCTACAGCTCAATGAGTCCCGAGTACATATCGATTAAGGATACCGCACAACTGTTACAGTCGAAAGGTGCACGGGTGTTTGCTGTTGGTATTGGGCCATCTGTGGACATCAGCGAGTTAAGAACGGTGACAGAGCAAGAGAGCGACATCTTCATGGCAACCGAATTTAACGATCTTGTAGCGAGAGCGGACCAGATAGCACTTTCAACATGCGGCGGTGCTCGTGAGTGACCCCATTCTTAAGGGCCAGTTTATAATGGATATGCGTTATTGATCAAGCGTGAGGTCAATATGGCAGAGTATTGGCCAAGTTCGTATTCACGTTTTTATTGACTGAGACGTAGTCGGGGTCAGTAATAACTCAAAATGAACTATGCCATATCCAGTTATCTTGACTGAACAAGCCTTGTTAATAAACAATTTATTACATAGATAGGCCCTTCTTGCCCGCTCGAGTAGCCAATCAGTATTACAGTTCTTCTGTGTGATTGCCCTCAAGGTTTATGATATGGTATTCAGCGCGCTCTACATTTGACCTATCTGCACCTTCTCTTTTCTTTTTCTTTTGTGCGTGTCAGCAGTAGTGTTAAGTTGTAGTTAACTGACCGTTAAAGTCGTAATTGAAGATATGATGAAACGCACATTGAAACGGGATTCGAACCCGCAATCTCGCCAGGAAATACCGGTGCGGTTCTCTACTAGCAGAGCCAATCCATCTGTCTATACTGTGAGCAGGTCAACTGTGGGTTCAGATATGCCCGCGTAAGAAAAGATATCAATGATTTGAGTACATAGACATGTATAGTACGAGGCAAACCATACAGTTGCACTGCGACCAGTAACGCAATAGAAGACTCATCTCGTATTTAGCTGTATTTTTCTTTTAATTTTTATTTTTAAGTTGTATTTGTGTTTTTTTTTTCAGTTCAGTCTTTAAATATTACGATTTGCAGTGAAGAATCAGACTTCACAAGCTGTAACTTCGGAGCTCACTGCATCAACAATAGCGGCTTGTTTGAGTGCGTTTGCAAACCTGGTTTTGAGGTGACTGACTCTAATGGATGCCAAGGTGAGTGCGCATGGTTCTCTGAGTCAAACCGTTTTGTGATCTTTCATGCAGAGAAGGGGATAGGCGGATACTGATAAAAAGTATGATTAGGGACCTGTTCTCACTATGTAGTTAAAAATAGCTGAAAGCAATCTTTAACACAAAACATTTAGGTATATTCCTACTCTTCCCCGCCAACCGCCTCAGTATGGGATGCGAGTCCATTGCGGAGTTGCCACTTAGTATTTTATCGTCGCTACCCATTTATTTCATTGAATGACATAAGAGAAACTGTGTTCCTCTCTTTGTCTTAAGAGTTGTACACTGGATGGTACTCTGTTATCAAACATGCTAACCACTTTATTATCACAGGTCTTCACATTTTAGTTATTTCGTATACTGTTTTGTTTTTCGACATTTCATCAGAAGCGTGTTCAGAGAGCGAAACGAATCTCTACTTCATAGGGGTCAATTTCAAACGAAACTGGTTCTTCGTCGGTGGGAAATTGAGACAAAAATACATTCACAAAACAAGACGATTCAGTGAATTCTAATAACCAAAAAAAATCAATGATTAACAATTAGACCCGTAGCCCTTGAGGGCGTAGGGTCTAATTGTTTTAGTATCACCCAACTAGTCGGACAGAAAAAGCAGTAATAAAGTTAGCAAATGCAAGTCGAAGAATGATTTATTTGGGAATAAAACAAAAGAAAGAGCCACGAATTTCGCTACTCGAGGACTATTACTAATAGTCTTCTAGTAGCGTAGCCAATCAGATTGCGGCATTTGCATTAGTCCACTAGTTGGGTGATACTAATGAGCATTAGTCCTTTCCTTTTTTCTTAAGGTTGTACAACCTAATCTACTCGATTGATAAACCCATTATTCTTGCGTCTCTACTAAATTTAGATTCAGACGAGTGTGTAAGTATACCGCGGGCCTGCCCGGCCGACGCCTCTTGTATCAATGCAATAGGCTCCTTCTACTGCTTGTGCCACAAGGATGGTTACACGTGGAATGGAAGTGTATGCGAGGGTACGGCAGATCTGTTTACGTTACATTACGTTAAGCGCGCGGCAATAAAAAAATGTAGTTTTCGAAAAAAATCGGAATGTGTTGTAGCGTGCAATATCACGGGCGTGCAAAATCAACAGCAGAACTTGAAAAGATAAGATTCGAGTCTCACCGTATGGTGCTAAATTTTGTTCTTGAAAAGCTTGGGAACTGTTCTGTCCCACGTATTTCAGTGTTATAAAATATAATATGTTAAAATATACAGTTTGACCATTCTTTGGAAACCCACTGAACAATATCGATATTGTACTGTGGAGTGTGAAGTTTGTTTTACTATTCAGCGCCATCCTAACTTTTTCAACTTTGTATCAAACGATGCAATGTAACCACTTTTTGTAAGGCTACTAAACAGTACTTAACTGTGGTACTGTATATTTTACTCTGTATAGACGGTGGTTCTAACTTGCTTAGGCTAAGTTTTCTTTGCTTAATTCACTGTTTAGATAATGACGAATGTGCTAGGGACTGGGACGATTGTGATAAAAAGCAAACCAAGTGCGTTAATACCCCAGGCTCCTTCCACTGCGCATGTTTCGACGAAAACTATTACGCTTGGAATGGAGAAACGTGTGCTGGTAGGTTTTAGTGTATGTGCAAACTTGTTTAAACCACTGATGACGCTTGTTGAACTTAAGAAAACACCAAAGCTCTTTTTAAGCGTCTTTCCAATTAATTCTGTTGAAATTGGAGGCTATTCATGAGAGATATCCATTATACCCGAGACATTTAAGCTTTAACAAACCTTACGAAAATATCAGCGAGTTAGTAACGTCAAAAAGTAGGCGGGCCATATTGCCTGGCTTGTTCCGCGAGCAGGCAAGATGTCCTGAATTCTGATCTAGGAAGCTTTGATTGGCTACACGAGCGGGTAGGATAGTCCTCTCTTACGAGCTCGGTATTGCCCGCTTTGTCATACGAAACAAACCAAGACATAAAGCAAAATTGGCCCTAGAATAAGTCCTTTATCGACCTAATGTGAGATCAAGATGTCTGGATATTCGCCTCGTTCCTTTTTCGCATTTCTATTGACTTCGTCTCGGTTTGGTCAATAAGATCGCAAAAAAAAAAAAATAAGAGAACGTGCCTAATATCCGACTATTTTGACCTTATACCTGCATGATCTTAGCGGTCTGTATACGAAACTTTTAGTTTACTGAAAGAACCAATCAAAATGGTCCACTATGTCTTAGACCGGACCAGTCAGGTAATACAAGAACCTGGGATTATCAAACAAGTTGATAAAGTTAGTTTTACCACCGCAAGGTAAAAGGGTCATGTGATAAATGTTCTTAAAATGGTTGAGACTGGTGCATGATGGTCAGTCTTACAATTAAAGGAATTTTAGCGCTGTTACTAAAACCTGTGCTTCCATGTTTGGAAATTACCAGATATCAACGAGTGTGATGATTCAGGCCACTGTGCGAAAAATGCAACTTGCCTGAACCTGGAAGGCTCATTTGACTGCACGTGTTCATTTCCTGAACCCAGGGACTGTTTTGGTGTGTATCTCACAACGAACTTTGATTGAAATTGTTATTAATCCTGAAATAAAGTAGTGATGGCGAACATTTAATCGACTAATTGTTGTTCAATATAATTTCCCGCAGGTACAATTTTGTGTGACAGTCCACGTGTGCATATCATTAACATCAGTAAAGTCCCGGATCAGCCGACGCGCGTAGAACTGGTCTCTAATTACATGTTTACAGGAACCTTTGAACTTAGGTGCGCTAAATTATGGGAACAAAACGCCGTTTGGTTATTTTCCAACCCCAATCTCACGGATTCCGAAGCTTTGGTGTCTGGACAAATTCTTTCAAGAGGAACTGGGGACGAAACGTTTTCTCTGAGCAGAAATCAATTTCTAACTCTAAAAGGACTAAACGCAGTGTTCTTCCATTTAACAGTTGTGCAGGAAGATAACAAGGTGACAAGAAAAGCTTACGATAAGGGATATGTGATGATAATCCCTTTACCAATAGTTGCCAGAATCTCTGGTGACACCAAAAGAACTAGAGGAAATAAACAGAATATAATGCTCAACGGCTCGGAATCTTTCGACCCTCACGAGCGTCTGGGCGTACTGGATGGAATGACATTTTACTGGCTTTGTAAAAAAGCAGACGAAGAATTTGCCACAGAAGACCCAACAGAGATTCCCGTGGTTCCCGTTGAGAAGGATACAAGGCGTTTATCAGAAGGTGGCTGCTTTGGTACGGGTATTGGGAGACTGGAAAGCACGAGCGCAGTCGTGGTTCTTACGGCGTCGTTTATTGAGGAAAAGGAAGTAACTCTTGTTTTTAAACTGATTGTAACGAAGGACATTAGATCAGGCAGTGATAACCAAACGGTTCATGTTGTTGAAGGCGATCCACCCGTGGTGAATATGGGGTAAGTATGCCATTCTCTGTCTCTTACTCACAAGCTTGTACATTATTTTTATCAACGAAATTAAATTTTGAGACGTTATTATCCTTCACAACGACCCCTAGCTAATTGGGAGAAAATACATCCCCACCCAGTGCCGTGACTTCCGTCTATTTAAAGCCGTAACGTCGTATTAAAAGCGGGTTGGGTTTTATCGCGATTCACACATGATACAAACACGATAGAAACCAATATTTGCGTCGACGTTTTTGCAATGATATAATGTCGCCTCACGCGCAATTAAAGGAGCGAAACCAATACAAAATTGGGAAGATGCAAATGATAATAATTAATAAATACTATTTATGGTTTTAATGAAAATGATATGAGGAAAAGGATAAGATTAAGAATGGGAATGGGAACGATAACGATAACGGTAATGATGATAATGATAAAACAATGTAATCATCATTTATTCTTTCATATTTATTATAAATTTACCTCAGACTAGTCTTATGCTTTTTTTAAGCTTTTTCTTGAACGACCGTTTGAACCCCATCCCGTCAGCACCGCTTACCATCACGGCAGATTACAGCGGATACTCGTGTGAAGACCCAGTTGAGTTCCAATGGACTCTGTTCAAAGTTGAAGTAGAACAAGAAAAATGGCTCGATGTTACAAATTCTTTAACAGAACCCACCAATCAAGTGGTACTAGCAATTGATCCATACACTCTTGAGAGTGACAGTCAGTATCGACTTGAGTTGACAGTAAGACTTGGTAATCAAACACCGTCAACAAATGTGCAAGATTTTCGAACAGCGGCATTACCCTCGGTTGGGTCATGCGCAATAACACCAGAGACTGGTGAGGCGGTTTATACAATGTTTGAATTGTCATGCTTGGAAACATCTGATAATGAAGATATCACATACGATGCAAAGATTGAAGGAGACATGGACTTAAATTTCACTTTGTCATTTGGCTCCGGGAAGAATCTGAACTTTATTTTGCCACAAGGAAATGTAGAAAGCGACTACTTGTATAGTGTTAAAGTTTTCACGATAAAACCAAACGGAGCAACTGATGAAGAATACGTAACAGTTCAGGTAATGTTACGATTTCGTATTAAATAAGATCGATCTAGCAGGATCGAAACGCACCAATCAGAGCAGACCCCAGAGCTACATAGTGGTGAGCCGGAATCAGTCGACCCCATCACCTGAAGAAGACTAGCAGTAAGCAGTAGAAACGTCACGATCAACATCCAGTGACTACATCGTGTGACAAAAGAAGAACTTATATTATCATCACATTTTCCACGATGAACAACAATCCATTCTTTAACAAGATCAATTTAGCTTGCGCGCTGATTGGCTTAATGCTTGTGATTGTGTCAGGATATAAAAACATGGCTTCGACGTTAAACCCAACTTCTTGCCTTAACTTTATGGAAGAACTATTGAAAAATGATTAAATTGAGCTTACATTAACTGCTGCAAACACTACATGGAGTTTGAGCGATCTCTATATTGATAGGCGACAACAAAGTAACGATATGGGAACTCCCGATCCTAGAAAAGACTTACAATGGAAGTAAGAAAGGAAGCGAATTGTGAAAAAACAGGGTTCAAAAAGTGAAAAGAAAATTCAAGCTAAAATTCCACCGAACGCAGTAGTAATTCTTGCACTTATTGCCTTAGATGCGGATGCGAATAGATATGCAAAGGTTGCAACGAATGCTTAGGCATTCAAAAGACCTCTTTTGTTACTATACCATACAATTACCCCCTGGTGCGATATACATCCATCTAGTTAAGTTAAAGCGATGATTTTATGCTCTTTGTGAACAGGTCATGCCTCCACTGCCCAAAGACGCAAATCATGATGTTTTTGCCCATCTTGAAAAGAATACAACCTCGTTTAGAGAATATTTGCGAACAATGAATTCCTCGGATGCCCTTGGGCTCATCACTGCTATGATGATAACACTGCAAAGGTTTGAACCAAAAACAGCTGTAGCAAAGAGCAGTTATTTTTATGAAACGAAGTACAACACGACTCAACAAAAGATAGCTGTAAGTATTGAAAATACCGAAGTATATATATGCAACTCGTTGGTTAGAAGGATTATAAATTCATGATTGAGCAGCACTTTTAAGATAGCGAGTTAAAAGTGGCAGAGCGATGTAGAAATTTAAAAGTTTAATGTGAGTAAAGCTAACAAAGCCCGGGGGGTACTCCCATATATGGGCTATATCGGTATGTGTCGCGGGATAGGGTATGGTTTTTGAGGTACTCCATCTTTAAATAGGGTATCATTTTTTCCCATGCTGACATAGTGTTCCCGGTGTGATGCTTAGATAGGGTGCCTATATTGTATCAGGCAGTCTACTATACTATGCTTGATGCTAACTTCCAGTCAGTCTTATAGAAACGAAGTATAGTTGACCCGTTCAAGTTATGTTTAGTTTTTGTTTTTCCCTTGCATAGGGTGTCATTTTTCGTGTTTGGGCCTTAAATAGTGTATCAATTTTTGTTTGCTCCATCCTTAGATAGGGTCAGGGTTTAAGACCCTTCGCGGAACACACCTATCTGAAATTTATGGGAGTACCCCCCCGGGTAACAAAGGTGGTTAGATTAGTAGTCATGGTAGTACCGTGGGGTATTGTGGGTGTAGAAAGAAACTGGTGCTGCGTCGGTGGGGAATTGTAAC
The DNA here is from genome assembly GCA_949710005.1 of Ricordea florida. Taxonomy (NCBI): domain Eukaryota; kingdom Metazoa; phylum Cnidaria; class Anthozoa; order Corallimorpharia; family Ricordeidae; genus Ricordea; species Ricordea florida. The sequence continues at coordinate 24,006,572 of OX453284.1, forward strand.
ACAAGGAATTGGGATAATCAAACTAGTTGATAAAGTAATTTATACCACCGAAAGGTAAAAAGGGGGTGCTGAAGTTTCGACCGTTATCCTTTCATCAGAGCGAATGTCATTCGCTCTGACTAAGGGCTAACGCTGGAAACGTCACCCTTTCACCATACGGTGGTATAAATTACTTTATCAACTTGCTTGATTATCTTATTTTCTTAGATTATTAGATTTCTTAGATTGGTTAGTGTGGTGGGTGCATTTGCTGCAATTAGTAGTCGTTGCAATTGATGTAGTTGGTGCCGTATGTGTAGTTGATAAGGTGGGTGTACCGTTTGTAATTTTTGTATATAGCCCGCTGTAGCCGGAGCAGTAACTGTAGTTGGTGCAGTAGGTGTAGGTTTATTTTACGCAGTAAAGCTGTTATTATTGTAGCCGTTACTCTTAATGTTGTTGTTTTGTTGTAGTAGTTTGTGTACTTGTTATTTTGTTGTAGTAGTTTGTGTAGTTGGTGTAGTTGTTGTTTTTAGTAGTTGGTGTAGTTGTTGGTGTTTTGTTTTAGTAGTTTGTGTACTTGTTATTTTGTTGTAGTAGTTTGTGTAGTTGTTTTTAGTAGTTGGTGTAGTTGTTGTTTTTAGTAGTTGGTGTAGTTGTTGGTGTTTTGTTGTAGTAGTTTGTGTAGTTGTTGTTTTGTTGTAGTAGTTGGTGTGGTCACAACTGTTATTTAAGGGGGGAGGGGGGAGTGGGGCTTGGTGGTCCGCTCTGAATGGTGTATTATGATCTTGCTATTGTTCTTGTTAATCGTACGTTTTTTATGACATTATAAAAGCTCACTAATGGCTTACAAAATGTTAAAACAATTTCGCTTGATTTACGGTAGCACTCAGATTAGTTGTATCTTCAAACAAATTATTTGCTGTTTTATTTACAGTTGAACGAAATCACAGTTGAATTTCTTCGAGCAGAAACTGTGGAATCATTACTAAGTGTTGTTCTCCATTCAGCATTGATGGCTTCAGTGGGGAGAACGTCGTCACAGTTATCAAAAAATATTAAGGTAATCATTTATCCAATAGAACTACTTTTTGGAGCATTTGTGATCCAGCACTATTGGTCAAGATGGACCTTGCGTGGTCAACATTTCGTAATGGATCGCGTTCCTTAATAGACTCGGTTACAATTAACTGCCCAGCGTATTGGCTTTGAAATAGAATCAAGGCTGTATTTAAACTGGCTTTGTTACGACTATTCCTGCTTTTCATATGTAAACACTATTTTCAAATGAAAGGCAGGAAGGATTGTAACATTTCATTTCACCTCCAGCCTCTCGTTTTATATTTTAGCAAGAGCTCTCACTGTGCTGAAATTAAAAATGCACAGAAATTTACGAGCTGCCCTCGTTCAACCAGTTTATTTATGACGATATATTGATTAGAAACTACAATACTTTTTGCAGGTAGCACTTATGCAAAAGCTTGAAAATCTGACTGCTGTCTTGCATTCCCGAGCCCAAGACATGAAGGCAGAAGACGAAAGGCATATATCAGAAGGTGTGCACAACTTGTTGTATTTGACGGTTCAGTTGCTTATGACGTCATCAGAGGCTTCTTCTGTTCACGGGACTGACGCGAAGTTAACCGCTGAACAACTAGAAGTAAGTGATGGGTGATGATAAAGATATGGTCATTATAATTGTGAATAGACATTATGCCACATATTAAGGGTGCGATCCTTTGGAATGATCCGGATATGGATTTATGAGCAGAGATCACTCAGAATCATGGTGCATCAAATGAACCGATGAATCCTTGTCCAGAAAATTTCTTACAAGTTTTGGGCAAATCCTCGGTGTAAAAACCTGTCAAGTTCACGAGTGACTTAGAACAAAGAAAACAAAGGAGACAAAACAATAGAGAATAGGAAAATAATAGAGAAAAAAAAGAAAAAAAACATAACTTCATTATACCGAAGTACATCATAGTCGTCAGTCAACTATCAAGGAAAGTTTCTTAACCCTTTCACTCCCAAGAGTGACTTTATAGATTTTACTCTGATAGTTGACTATCGGGTTTACGGGTTTCTTTAATTCACCGTGATCCGTGTGATCTCGGGTCACAAATCCAGATAAGGACCATACCAAAGAATCGCACCCCATATGGTGAAAATAACAGCTTACTCTGTTACTCTTTGATCTGCCTCCACACAATTGCAAGATTAAGACTAACAGATTTGTTTTTATATCATAGATACTGAGATTTCCTCACGAAAGAAAGAGTGCGTAAAAATGATACGTAAAATGCATTAGCCAATAGGAAACGGGAACGATGAAAACTCACTAGTGAAAAATCGTCGTTCGTCCAATCACAAACGCGAACGACGAAAACTCACTAGTGAACAACATCGCATCGCGATTTCGATTAAATTTGAACCTATAAGCCTCAGTCAGGTTTTTTTTTTTCAGTTGAAAAATGTTTATAAAAGTTGTGAAGGTATAAACTGACGTTTTATTTCTTGTGTTACTTCATTAAATATTTGATTTTGAAAGAGAAACTGATGTTTTAGTTATTCTAGTTTTACACGCATACATTGCAGTTGAATGGGTTCCCTAAACACGCGCGTAAGGTTGACAAAATTTGGCTTTTCAAAAATCTCAGTTTCTATAAAATAAACAAATTACACCATGGAAAATGCTTTGCACGATTTTTTATTCACTCGTTGAGTTGTATCAGAAAACTCACTCGTTCGCTGCGCTCACTCGTTCGTATTCTGATACTACTCAACTCGTGAATAAAAATCGTACGCGCGCATTTTCCATGAAGTAATCTCTATTTCCTTATGATGAACGATATATTCTATGGTGAAATGAGACTTTCATTACGGACGTTATTCAACTTACAGTAGTATTCCTAACGCTTGTTTTTCTTAGATTTTTATACTATACATTCTATGATGATGATGATTGATGATGATTCAGGATTTATATAGCGCTTTATCCCAAGGCTCAAAGCTCTTTACAACACTTTTTGTGGGGGACTTTGTCAGACTGCTTATTAAGGCGCAAATTGCAGCCACGCAGTTCACAATCTTATCATAGTGAATAGTAGAATACACAGGTGCCCCCATAACAGAATAAGTGATAGACCATCACACCGGGGACTACGTCCCCTACTCTTTCCGAACAGTGTGTGGGTTCTTTAACGTCCCACACCAGTACTGTGAGACGGGACCTACGTTTATCGTCCTTATCCGAGAAGACTAGAAAGTCTAACCATTTGGAGGTGTCATTACAAAGGCAGCACTTTCTCCTCAGTTATTTAAAGACCCTGAGTGTTGGTCCGGTCGAGGATTTGAACCCACGACCTCCCGCACGGTAGTCCGGTGCTCTACCAACTGAGCTAACCGGTTGCGGTCTATGATACTGTCATATTTTAATGACGTTTATGTAGTTCATTTGCATAATTTCAAGACACAATCGTTCTAATAAAGACATACAACTTACATTTTCTTCTTCTTTATATTTTCCAGGCTAAGGAAATCGTGCTTAAGACGGTATCCATTGTACGAACTCTACTCAACTCCATATCAACAAGGCTGGCTGTATCCGAGTCTCCCCGGAAAATAGAGGTTTCGGGTCTTGAAGCAAAAGTTGGTCGAACCACGCATTGCGGGATTACGGAGACACCTATGAACGTCTCCAATGGTTTGGGCTTTGAACTTCCACCAGACATTTTGGGAAACAGAGATGTTGAGTGGGTTGAATACCAGGTAACTTGATGTGGCTTAATTTGTCTGACAATCGTGGACAGAACATTATGGGACAATTACCCTGCTCTGCGTCGCTTTCTATATAATTTAAAAACGGCCGATGTGGTTCTTTCAGAGAAACTGGTTACAAAGATCGTTTTCCCTGCACCCGTAATACAGTGTTGAACTAAAGAAACTGTACCATATGTTTCTTTTAGAAAACAGTCCTAAGAAAGTACGCGCGCTGATTGGTTAGAAATCGTGTTTCTATAACTCGATAGAAACACAGAACTAGCACGAGCTGTTGACGTAATGATGACGCGAGCAAAGAGAATTTACATTTTGATATTCAAAGTTAACAAGTTGCTTTTCTTTTTTTCGTCGCGGTGTTTTCTAAAAGAAATAGAAAACATGTTCTTCGTGTTTCTATCGAGTTATAGAAACACTCGTGAAAGTTTGGGAGAACTCGAAAAAGCTGTGGAAACACTCGCCTGCGGCTCGTGTTCCCACAGCATTTCTCGTTCTCCCAAACTTCCACTCGTGTTTCTATAACTCGATGGAAACACGGTACATGTTTTCTATTTCTTAAATGTTGACGTCTTGTGATCAACATTGTTTAGGAAAGGAGGAGGGGGGCGAAGGAACTCAGAGATACTATATGGATGTTTCAGCGGATATCAAGGAAAGCGGGTCCCATACGTTTTGTTCAAAATCGTAGCTATTTGAAATTTTGGATCAATGTCAGTATCTGGGCAACCGTGCACCTACCCCTCCCCTAACCCAACATTAACACTAACTCTTCAACTTATTATAACTTGTTGGGTTAGGGGAGGGGTAGGTGCAGGGTTGCCCATATACTAACAATGATCCGAAATTTTCTTACTTCAATGGTAAATAAAGGACTCGTGCCCTACAAGAAATATACTTTCTGCTGTAGCTGATTTGTTACTTTTGTTGATGCAGGTGATTCGTACAAAGTTGAACCCATACAAATGGGATGTTAGTGAGGGAAAAGTGGTCTCGGACATTCTAAGCCTGGAATTAACCGATAGTAAAGGTGAAATCATACCGGTCAGCGGAACGTCGTCTGATATCGCAATCAACCTTTCGCTTCACTCGGGAAACGATTCCTTGCTGAATTCGTTTTTTGTTAGACCACTGACCATGCGTTATCACTCGGTCGAGATTGTGGAGTTGAGTGAATCAATGATTGTTGAAGTGAAACCCGAAAATCAGAGCGAAATCATGTTGGTTTATACTAAGTATGGAGAGAGACCGACGGTAGATGATTATGATCACGTGGCCCTCGTTCCGGATTTTTCATCGTGTCTCTTTGGAGACGTAAATAACCAAGTTCTGGCAGCCTGTTCACAGAGTCCTTATGAAGTCATGTCGATCAAAGAAGTCGTCCAGCTAGGTTTATATTATGTTGGTGTGTTATACTTCGAAAAGGGCGAACTGAATCGCACTCGTGTGAGGAGGTCATGCCTTGGAGGCCACAGAGTAAGGAGGGATTGTGTGGAGCCCAAGCCTCCGCCAGTAAAGGGAACAGTTTACAATGCTACCTTAAATTATAATCCCAACACGGACCGCAACTACAGCGTCAAAGTCAGGAAATACAGCTGTTATTATTTCTCACTTACTCAAGACGAATGGAGTACAGACGGCTGCAAGGTAAAATACCAAAATTCAATACCCTTTGACTAGTTGAAGCCCATTAAAATTACCATTAATATTCCTCTTGCGATAGAGACGTGATCGTATTAACTGGGCGTTCGTTGTATTGATGAGATTGTGATGTATTATAACTTTTAGTTGGAAAATTATCACCAATACCAACCCAATTGTAAGACACACTTTCCATTTTATGTTTTTTTTTAATTGTGCTGAGATTTGCATGTTTTGTCAATGATGGAATGATCATTACAGGAAGAAACAGCACAGTTCAAGCCAAAATAGACCTTCCATCCTAAATAGCTCAGTTTAAAGGAAAAATAGGGTTTAAGTCATTAATGTAAGGTTGTTTTTTCCTCTAAGCTGCCTGATTTTCTACTGTATGAAAATTATGTTCCTCTATTGTTGTTGTTTGGTCTTTTCAATCTCCCGGGTCAGCACTAATTGAATAATGCCTTCGTCCTGCTTATTCCCTTTGTAATTGTTTTTCACCGCTGTTTTCCTATCAAGAGGCAGAATAATACAAAATATAAACAATACAAAATAATTAAAAACGCGCCGAGATTAACTGAAACCACTTTTCTCCATAGAAACGTAGAAACAAAGCAGCATGACTGCGACTTTTTTTCTGACAGTTACTTGAAATCAACCATTACAGTTGCTCGCTCCTGTTACATTGATTTCTGCAGGTTGGTGATAAGACAAACGACCGCATTCTTCAATGTCTGTGTAATCATTTAACCGCCTTTGGTGGCGGGTTTTTCATTGCACCGAATCCTCTTGATCTGGACAAAGTGATGACAGAGTTTACAAGGCTGGGAGAGACTGAAAATTACTTAGTTCTTGCCACCGTATTGGGTATCTTTGGCGTTTACCTTATAGTTTTAATCTGGGCCAGAAAGGCGGACCTGATGGACAAGAGGAAGGTGAGTACGACACCAGTGAAGTGTGGTTGATTTTAAATTACTTCTTGTAGGCTTTAGACCTTCGCCAGAATTTCGATCTTTGCATCAGTTCCATTGTTTAGTACTCTAAAACTGGGATTCCGGATACCATGCAGTTGAAGTTATATATATATGTTATTTACCGGGCGGGAGGTCCGTATGGGAAAAAACTGTGCCCGAGGTCTTGAGAACGGCCCGAAGCCGAAGGCCGAGGGCCGTACTCAAGACCAAGGGTACAGTTTTTTTCCCATACGGACCGACCTAGACCGGTAAATAACTTATTTATTTTTTCTGTTTGTTTCCTTTTTTTTTCGCAACAATTTCAATTTGCCGCGAATAGCGCGGATAAAAATCCGGACCGTGGTCCGTATCGTAAAAAGCTGGACCGGTTACGAGCGCGCGATTAGCCAATCAGATTCGAGGATTTGGGATTCCGGCCCGCTGAGATTCTGGAGAAAAAAATAATACAAGTTATTTCTAACAATAAAAAAATGGAGACAGATATAAACTCTGGAGAATTCCGTGGTAGCTTTGCGGTTGTGTTACATTTAGTACTAATGCATGTAACCGTATAGAGTCGCTGCACCTAAGTTAAGGAACAACCTACAGAAAGAAATACGGTGCATCAAATAGCTCTTAGAGCCATAAGATTTGAAATCGATTTTCTTAAAACGGACCGTGGATTTGAGTAAGTGAATGACAACACAAAAAGATACGACGTATACTTTCAGATCGTGTCGTTTTACTATCAACATAGCTATTCAATTTATTGGAATTGTATTGATTGTACTATACATTTATAAATAAAGTAAAGTATTATTATTGTTATTATGATGATGATGATGATGATGTGTAAGCACTCCTTATTAATAGCTTGGTCCAGTAGTTCAGATAACAATGTCGGCCAGTATGGAGCACACCTATGAAGTGACTATTGTTACGGGCGTCTGGAGAAACGCTGGAACCACAGCAAACGTGTTTTTGACAATTTATGGCACGGAGGATGTGGTCGAAGAATTAAACTTGACGGAAAGCGCCCCAGATGGAAGGGAGTTGTTCGGAAGAGGAAACATCGATAGGTTTTCGTTATCGTTAGGGAAATCCATTGGAACGGTTGTTAAAATTGATGTTTGGCACGACAACTTCGGCAAAAACTGCTCTTGGTTTCTCGATCAAATTCGCATTATGAAAACGAACTCAGGTGATAAGTGGCACTTCTACCATCGCGACTGGCTTGCACCTCATAAAGGGACTGGTACGAGTCACGTGACTCTTCAAACCTCTGACCCAAGCTATCACGGGCCTGGTTTTAAGAATCTGTTTCATTCCATGACGTCAGTAGACCTCGCTGATTATCACATCTGGGCTTCAGTCGTTACCAGGCCACCTCGTAATCCATTTACGCGCGTACAACGGTTGTCTTGTTGTTTATGTTTTCTATATTTGGCAATGGTAAGCAACGCCATGTTTTATCAAGTTACAGGGGTTTCGGACGAAGTTATTGAAATTGGACCATTGAAAATGTCCTTGAGGCAAGTTGTTATCGGAATCGAGAGCGCACTTGTTGTCGCGCCCGTCAACATCATAGTAACAACGTTATTTCGTCGGCGGCGGATGAAAACAAACAGTAAAAGCGCCGGTGCCACAGGTGTTGCAAAGTCCCCTAACATAAAACCCGCTAAAGGGAAAACCACTTTGTTGTTTCCTCATGGCTTCGTTTACATTGCTTGGATGCTTTGCATGGGTACAGCAACTGCCTCCGCTACTGTAACTGTGTTCTACAGTCTCCAGTGGGGCAAGGACGTTGCTGATCAGTGGCTTGCATCAGTGGTGGTGTCTTGTGTTAAGGACATCTTCCTACTGCAACCCTGCAAAGTTTTCGTTTTTACTTTGCTGTTAATCATCATCTTCAAAAGGCCGAAATCGTCCGACGAGAAAACGATCTACGGCGGAACTGCGTTTTCGGAGGAGATGAGAGAACTGCGCGCCTACGAACGACAAAAGGCAAGATTTTTCCGTTTTGCACGCGAGTTTGGTGCATTCATGTTCTTCTACGTGTTGTTAATGGTGGTTGCCTATGGAGACAAAGATCACCACAGATACCTCATGACTAAAGGAACACGTGACAGCTTTACTTTCTTTGATAAGGTCTGTGGTACATCAGTTTAACTATACTTTGTTTTCGCAAAATTACCCATCTGAGAAAGGCAGCACTAGTGGTGGACGCGGGGATGGGGGCATGACACCTCTGTTTCTCAAGTTTAGCATAACCCCCCTGGGAATCTTAACTAAACCTGTCCCCGGAAATCTGAGGCATTTTTATGGTTAACATATGTATGTTGAAAGACGAGTTCTAGATAGATAAATGGATAGATAGATAGATAGATAGATAGATAGAGGATACATCCACAGATAAAAAGTCTCTTTCCATATGTCGCAAAATTATAGCATTGAGCTTTCAGATAATATTCGCTCGGTAAGCACGGAGCCCTAGCACTTATGTAAGTAACTAAGATCAAACACCCATACTCTATATTGTATACAGAGCTAATATTGTACTTAATTGATTTTGATTTTGTTAAAGATATTAGGGCTCAAAAAACTCGTGATAGTTTTAACAAATCTTTTTGTTATATACCTAGACATTCGTTGAACAAAACGAGCACTGATTGTTTGATATTTAGGCACGTGCCCCTGATCAAATTCAAATGTATTCCGTATACAATTGCGCAGTTGTTGTCCGCGCGCCAGTTGTGCTGTCTTTGTTTGTTTGTTTTTGCTACATGATTGTTTAAGGGAGTTTAAAGGGACACTGTCACGGGTTGACTTGCGCAGTAGAGCGCACTTATGTTGACACGCTGGGACGTTTTTTTCGTCCGCCATGATTGAGTTGCCGGCAAGTGGAAATAATTTGCATCTATTTTGCATTTTACCGGTTCTTTTGAAATTCTAGTGATTGAGGAGTCTGTTTCCTTTGTTTTGGAAGCTATGTCTACTTTCTGCAAGTGTAAAAGTGCTTCCACTTCGAAGCGAAAGGAAAATAGTTCTAGCGGATTCCCTTGCGAAGGAAGAAATGTGCTTTGCGGCATCGATTGCAAATGTGGAACCACAAATAAACCTTGGAGAAACATGGTATGCATGCAGTTGATGATTTTTAAAAAATTCGCTTCTCTGTTTTTTAAGGCTGGGAAAAAGAGAATTTCTTTATAATTGTACTAGCTACATTTTCAGGACTCGCAAGATTCGCCTCTGCAACCGATACACGTGCACGAAGAGTGAGACCAAGAATTGAAGGATTTCGTCTCCAATCAGGTTCTTTGGACGTTGATACAGAGGAACAACAAAAAATCAAAGAGAATAACGATGTGAAGGTACTTTCCTCTTGCTTGGCCTTTTTTGACGCACTGATTTTTATAGATTTTATCTGAATACTTATTTTTATAAATACTGATTCACAATAATTTCTTACTCCATTTATTGGTTTGTTGTTTTGCACTGATTTCATGCAGTTTATTCTGCTTTATCAGTCGGTAAACTAGATATGTCCATTGTTTTTGCATTTGCCATGGGCATGAAAGCACTGTATAATCCCTAAAAGGACAGTGGCACATCTGCATGTTGCGGGCAGTACATTTGCAAGTAAATATTTATGGTATAAATTATGACAGTATTTTCTCCTGTCAACTTTATGACAGTTCACTGGAATAGTAAGTTTATTGTCTTTCCGATTGCTGTGTTAACATGCATTTGAGTTACCTGTAGAGCTACACATTGCTACTCATGCATTGCTACTACTGATTCTATTATAATTATTTGGATTATTTTGTGAACTTGATTTTAATGAAGTCTTTTGAAATACCAACAGGAGTTCATTTTCACCCTGGATGATGCAATGATAAGCTGAGGTAACCCAGACAGCTACAGCTACGGCCAACCCTGCCCCACCACTGAACACAATGGCAATAGCTTTGTGTGACTGTGATATGTACAGAACCATGTCACAGGCCATAGACAACAAATGCAGTCAGCAGAGCAAGTGCATAACAACCACATCCCACTTTGCAAAGTTATACCCTGATACTGATGTCCTTGAACTTGCTATTAGAAGTGTAGGTGACATTAAGAATGACAGCCAAGGCAATAGTACTTGCACATTCAGGAAAACTGCCTATTGTCAATTTATATTGGCCTGACATAGTTATTTGGTCAAAGAAAATAGGCATGTGTGTCCTTCATGTGTTGTTTTAAAAATTAGAGCTTGGAATACCCATAGTCACTGGGATTTATATGGGGTATTGGGAACATGAACTGTTAAGAGAGCACTACTTGCTTGTTACAAAGTCTTCCAAAACATGTTTCTTGCAGTGAAACATGCTTTTATTTATTTCAACATGCTTTTATTTATTTTTCTTACCAATTTGGTATAATGTGCACTTGGTCATATCGCATGTAAATGAGTGCATTCTAGATATTTATATTTATTATTGAATAATTATTACATAACTTGCTATCCCAAAATCAGATTTGGGCAATCTCTTATGTATTGATTTATTTGAATAAATGGAACATTAATAATAAGCATAGCTATGTATTCATCAGTAATTTAGAAAATCTTATATTTATAAATGTGAACATGGAACTCTGACATTGACTTTTGCTCAAATTGTCATAACAATAGTGAATATCAAAGCACAGTCCCTTTTGGAAAAAGTATTTATTGGATATTAAAGGCTTCAAAATATAACATAACCCCCATGATGCAGGGGAATTTCTGAAAGGGGTCTATACGCTGCAACTACAAAGGATAATATCTGCACATTCATGCAAAGTTTTTCATTGTCATGGTGCTGTACCATTTTGCTGTTGTTTGGATGGAGGGTTCTCACTACGTTCCTCTGTGGCACTTGCTGCAGGCTTGAAATGCAAATCAAACCTACTTTGGTCCTTTGATGAAGGAGGAGCCTTCGCAGCAATTGTGGGTGCCAAGAGACGTGGGTCGCTTGCATTGAGTGACATGTTTCCATGCTCCTCCTCCATACTTGCTGCAGTTGTTTTGGTTGCAACAATGGCAACAACATCACCCTGATTTTCCTGACCATCACCAGTAGCCACTTATGTATCAAGTAGCAGGAGTTCATCATCCTTGCCATAGGCAAATCAGTATTTGTGCTGTAATGCACACTGAGAAAAATAGAAACACAAATACAGTGTAAAGAGGGGACCACTGTCATAATAACCATACATAATAAAGGGTGAGTAAAAATAGTAAATACTAAATCATGTGAAGATTTCACTAAAACTGAATTCCACCCATTTTTACAAGTTATGTTATTCTCATTTCACTTATTCAAGCCTAACGTTGCACGTTTAACACAACAATTCTTCAAAGAGGTATGAAGAAAAAATTAATACCTACATTGAAACATCAGAGTCACTTTCATTTTCATCATCCTTCTAACAAATCAGCATTTTGATTGTAATCCACACTAAGAAAAAATGGAAACACAAATACAGAGTAAAGGTGGAGGCACTGTCATAATAACCATACATAATAAAGGCTGACCAAAAATAACAATAATTATCATGTGAATATTTCACTAAAACTGAATTTCACCTATTTTTACAAGTTATGTTATTCTAATTCACTTATTCTAGCCTAACATGAAACATCTAACACAACAGGTCTTCAAAGAAGTATGAAGGAAAATAGATATTTGAAACATCAGAGTCACTTTCTCTTTCATTTTGATTGTGAATGTTGGCTCAGTTCTCTAATGGCAGGGTCAAAGAGCTCCCTAAAACGTATTGGCAAATATAACATTTTTAATAGATGAGCAACACATACAAAACCATTACAAACATGCAACTAATATTGCAGAATAATTGTCATTTTAAATTATTCACATGTTTTAATAATGTAAAATGAAACACCAGGACAACTGTGATCTGTATTTCCACATGAAGCGAAAATAATTTTGTACAAACCTTCAACATGCAAAATACATACTAGGATACATTTATTAAGAAAATATGCCCTTTTTACGAGTTGAAGGTTTTTGCAAAACATATCATATATACACTCTACATTTATTATATTTTTCTTTGGAAGGATAGTAACACTTTCAGCAATCGTACGTGTTACGTACGTGTTGTTTTCGTTCGCCAAACGCAGCTGTTGAGACACTCAAAATATCTTCCATTTCCCTGAAAGAAAGAAAAAAACAATAACTTGATAACGTAAATGAAACTTTACAAGGAACATAAAACAAACGGTAATGAACGCAAGTCTTACCTTCGACGATATTCGAGAGACAACAAATGCGCCGCGAAGTCGCTATTACTGGAAGTCTCGTAGCCTGCATTATATTTTGCTTGTAGCCACGACTTGAATATCCTTCCTTCCAAAAAATACACTTGTGGTTCCTCGAACACGCTTTGTTATATTCACCTCTGTCTTGAATCTTTCGTTTTCGTCCCGAGTTACGTTTACCACCATGCATCCGGCACCCATCCGGCCCCTCAACTTGTCGACGCCATCTTGAATTTGTGAATGCAGAACTTGAAAAAGTCAGGCTGATCGCCCGCGCGAGCATGCGCAAACCGTGACAGTGTCCCTTTAAGTCTAAATATATAACAGAGGACTTATGTGTGGTCCCTCAGGAAACTAGTTAGTTTTGTTTTCCCGAGAGTCCTGGGGCAGGTTGTTCGAAGGCCGGTTGGCGCTGATTCAGGGTTTTCTTTTTTTTTTTTCAGAGCATACAATCATCAAATTGTATTCAAAAAGAATTATACTAAATGTGCTTTTTAAGCTCTCCTATCTGTCTTTAAATTTCGCACTACCCCTTTGTATTGTTTTAAAATTCCCTTTATTTCAGGCCAATACAGGTGAAAAATTATGGATTTATATGCTGGGAAAGTTTATTCATGATTCGTACGCCGGTGAGTGGTACAATGGCCAGGTGGAGCCGACACAAGAATACATTGGTGACAAGGTGTCCATGCTTCTTGGAATGCCGCGGCTACGTCAGTTGAGAATACTAGAGGGTAAATTCTCTTGGCTTTGAGCTACAACTAGAACCGTAAAATGAATTATATAAAAATTGGGTGGTATACCGAGTGGTAAAACTGATATCACACATGTACGGATATAATTGATATCAATTCACACATGTGTTGGTATAAATGATATCACACACATGTTGATGTAAATGACATCTGCACGTGTGTTGATGTAAATGATATCCGCACATGTATGACATGACTTTTTGAGCGGAGTTTTTATCGATTTGCTATCAATCGGGACTCAGGGTCGGTACACCACTAAAATTTATATAATAATAATAAAAAAAAATACACGGTCTTTTGGAGATACGAAATTTCTCGTGTTGGAAAGTATTTCACTCTTTCGCTGCGCTCTCTCGAAGAGAAATTTCGTGTATGCGTGCGGTAATGTATTATTCATCAACTAACCCTTTCCCGTAAAAAAAATATTTTTAGAACAGGCTTTCCCGCGAAAAGACATTGTTTCAGAGGAGGTCTGCATCCCCCACACGCTTTCCGCAATTGTTGTCAAAGGTTCTTTAGAATAAAAAAAGCATATGTAAACGAGCATGACTGAGCTGAGCTCTGATTGGTTGACTAGTTATTACGCATTAGGGCGTGACAATTTTTCCGCGAAAACTACTCCACAAATAACTTTTCATCAGCAAGGGTTGACTCCAAGGACTTGTATGGGAGATAGAGGCTCCTAGTAATCGGCTTCAGTCTCTGTTTAACTTTCGCCTTTATACGTGTTACGCAGGACTGAACCACAACAGCCAAACGGCACCAATTACTTTGGTCCCTTTGAATTTGCAGGTAGAATTTGAAATCGGAAGTGTTCGCTTTTTTTTTTTGGAGGAAATGGAAAACCGGTGAACCAGGAGGAAATCCAACACGGGATTCGAACCCAGGTCATAGAGGTGGGGGTGGAAGGGTGGGGCGAGTGCTTTCCCCATTGCGCCATCCTTGCTCCACTTCGCTATATCTCTTAGGCTTGTCTAAATAAGTGTAGTGAATCATGTAAGCCTTAACAAAATATCCCGAGATCGCCTCAGGGGGGGGAGGGGTAATCAAAAGATCTCGGGATATTTTGTAAAGGCTTACATGATTCACTACCCCTAAATAGGCTCTCCCTTGCCTCCGCTGTCCGTTGCAAGACGGCCCTCACCACAACAAATGTGCCTGGAAGGACCTTTTAGATTGGTTATGTTGGCTTTGTGGGGAGTGGGGTGGGGAACACATAAAGGGTTGTTATCCTCTACCGGTCAGCATTTCGGATAAGATTTGTATTATTTTTAAAAATGTCAGGTTCTTGCAAAGTTGTCCCGGAATTCAGAAGCACCATCCAAGAGTGTTACGACTATTACTCCATGAGAGAAGAGGACACTACACTTTTATACCTGCCGCACTGGATTCATTTATCAGATTCGCAGCTCGGTTGGTCTAATCTGTCACAGCTCTGCCCGAGACCATGGCGATATGTGTCAGCTGAGGAGCTCAACAATATCCCTTCCTGGGCAAAACATCATATCTACGACGGCGGGGGCTATGTTCTTGACTTAGGCTACGATAAACCAACGGCAATACGCATGATAGAAGATGTTAAAAACAAAGAATGGATTGACCGAAGAACTCGAGCAATTTTGTTGGAGTTCCAAGTCTTGAATCTCAACACAAATTTAATGAGTATCGTTACGTACCACTATGAGGTCCTTCCAGTTGGGTTTGGCCTCACCTACGAAAGAATCGACACGTTAAAACTGTTTAACATAAAAAACCTGTCATACGGGTTTTACATGACTTCCCAGTTGGTATTTGTATTTCTTGTGCTCATATACGCTAGTATTCTCTTCATACGATTTTATCGCAAAGGATTCGTTTGGTTTAAGGATATTTGGAGTTGGGTAGATGTTGCCCAAATCGCTTCTGCTTCTCTGGCTATCGTCTTTTACGTTATCAAAGCCATATTTATGCACGAAAGCATAAAACAACTTCGTCAAAATCCATTCATAACAGTAAGTTTCCAACTCGCAATATTTTGGACCGAAGCTGAAAACGCTGCTCTTTCCATGGCCTTGTTCATCGCCACGTTCAAAATTCTCCGATTCATACGTTTAAATCCGCACGTGCAAATTCTTGCATGGACGATAGTGAACGCCAAAGCTGACATATTCTCCTTTTTAGCTCTGTTTGGTATACTATTCATTGCGCATGCGCATTTTGCCTTAATGGCGTTCGGAAGCTCTGTGTTTTCCTTTTCTTCGTTCATCCGCTCGTTTGCTTCTGAATTTGAGATGTCTCTGGGTTCGACAGAATATGTCGATGCGACAAGGAACGTGAACCAAATCCTGGGTGCTCTCTTTACGACAAGCTTCATGGTAACCATGGCAGTTCTTGTGAACATTTTCGTTTCCATATTGGATTTGTCGCTTCACGAAGTTAAGGAAGACGAAGAGATGCTAGAGGAAGCGTTTGGAATTGAACAGTTTATTAAGACGTTTTTGTTCGGTGTAAATAACAAGAAAACAGAGCAGCGAAACTCAGCCAAAACAGTTTAAAATGGTAGAGAGGTATTACGATGCGACTACTCGAAACAAGGCCACCAAAACAAATTTTGATACAAATTATCCAATCACGATTGTGAATCTAAACAGTAGAAACTGTACGAAACATATCAAGATTGAAAAAGAATCATCTTAGTGGGTAAAAACCTGCCACAAATCTGTTGTTCAGCGTCCAAAACAGACATTCAAAATTTTCGTGAAAAGTGTCCATGGTTCGAGTAGTCGCATTGTAAAAGGAAACTTTAACCAAGACAACACATTTTTTTTTTCTGGAAACGAATTAAATAATAATCCTTTTGGAGCCACCACTTATTAAACAGTAAAAAATCAACATAAGGCCTACTCTGGGACCTAAACTCGCCTTAAGTCGCGTAAAGTCGCCTTAAGTCACCATGTCTTTTCTTTTGTCAATTTTGCTTAAGTCGCTTAAAGTCGCCTTAAGTCGCGTAAAGTCGCCTTAAGTCACGTAAAGTCGCCTTACGTCACGTATAGTCGCCTTAAGTCACGTAAAGTCGCCTTAAGTCACCATGTCTTTTCTTTTGTCAATTTTGCTTAAGTCGCCTTAAATCGCCTAAAGTCGCCCAAAGTTACGGCGACTTTAGGTCCCAGAATAGGCCTAACATTCTCTCAGTTTATGTTACATTTACTCAGTGAAGGCGTTTTAAGAAATATTAGTGAAGTCGTCAAAAGCCATAATCTCTGATGGTGCCGTAGATTAGTCGCACCTGCGATTTTAACTAAAATTTACGTAAAACGGTGCAGCTTAGACCAGGACTTTTACAGCACTGTGCATATCGTTCATTCGACCACTTTCTTGCCATGAAAATTTGGTCGTATTGACTGGGTTGGCATATTAACTGGTTGTGCAACTTTAAACGTTTCACTCGAAGAATAATCAAGACGCAATTTCTCATAGCAGTAAAAACACGCTGTCAAACAAAGTAGTGATGAGAATTCCAAAGATTATGAACTATAGGATATTGAATCCACCTAACTCTGATTAATTTCTCTGGGCGCTTAGATTAAAATAAATTTTCCTGACTGACTAAAGAGAATTGTCTTAAGACCTTGAGAGTGAAAGGGTTAAAACACAAGTTGTTTTCGAGTGCCCAAAGAAAACTAGAAGTTAATTAACTATAGCCTGATAAATGCCGCACTTCCATTTGGTTTATACTCGTATAGCAAACGCAAAAGTTGAACTGGGTCAAAACTAAAAGAAAGCGAAAACGAGAGACGGCGTATTCTCACCTGAGACCGACCTCTTTCGAGTGCAAAATAGCTACAACTCTTACTTCAACCCTTCCTCTAATTCTAACCCTAACCCCGAGATCTATCTCTTGCTAAAAGCTTGGCGACAATCCTGCGCTGAAGTGACCAGGTAAGTGCCGAAACAATGAGCTCTTGATTAACAAACTCGGGCCAAGCTATAGAAATCCACGAGGCGAATCTTTTGATTTTTTGGTGTTGGTTTCACGGATGTCTACTAGAAAAAGGAAAAACTGTGAACATTCAAATATGTTGGATGAATAACAGAACAATTACTGGTTTTGGCTTTGTGTTTCATGAAGCATTATGCAGGTCTCGTGGGGGAAGGGTGGGGTGGGTAGATGGGTGGGTATAACAGACCTTGCGATCTTCAACCTTGTCCATATCACACACGGTCCTGTACAAAAATCATTAACTATTAACTCCTTTCATTTTAAGGGTTGTCAGTAAAACCCCGACTTCAGCCTGAGGGCTACGATTTGGGTCTCCAGGATGTTTTCATTTGGTCTATTTTTTCCAATTCTCGATATTCTGATTTGATGGTATAAATCAAATTTTTTCTCTCTATTTTCAACCAATCTTTGAGAAGTCATACTCTTCAATTCTGGCAAACCTTTTGTTAATCTTTTTTTTAAAAGGAGCGGATTACCTTATTGAGCATATTTAAACAATATACATGACACTGGTCCGACCCCGAGTCGGCGGATTATTGATCGGCATAACACACTCTTTAATAGAAAGGCACAACTGCCTAAGTCTGTAGCCTTAAAGAGAGAGACTTTAAGGCTTACGCACAACAAAAACTGCCAATTAATTCGTGGTATGTTATACTTAAATGACTTTCCTATGGTAAGTTATACTTAAATGTCTTTTTTCCTATTTTAATTTTTTAACCCACAATGTAAATACAAGAAAAAGTGGGGCCTCCGTCGTTCTTCCAAAAGTGAAACTTGGCTTTGCACGTTAAAGTTTTTATTTTTTAGGTGCTTTAACTTTTATTAGTATAAATACTCGGGTGATTATACAAAACCGCGCGCTCTGATTGGTTCGCTATCTCGGATTATCAGCCGATAATCACCTCGACGAACAAAATGGCTGCCAGTCGTTCGCGCGCTTTTGATGAAAAATAATTTTTTCGTGTTGTACAATGCTTTTTTTTTTCTTTTCTTGAAATAATCATCTATGTATTTATACTAAAACAATTATTCGCCTCAGGCTCAGTGATTATCGATGAATATTCACCTCGACTTCGTCTCGGTGAATATTCAGCGATAATCACTTCGCCTTCGGCGAATAATTGTTAAATATTTTTTTCCTTTAAAAACGAGGCAGATTAGCAGTAGGGTGTTATTATTTAGGGAGTCTCTAGAAGAATTTTTTAGTAGTGTAGTAGGCTAGCATAAAGTTACAAAGTCATTTTTGTCTTATTTTTCAGCATTTGCCTTTATAATGTTTACAATATTTATGTTTATTTTATTTTAAACAGCACCCCATTGATAACAGTACTTTGGCACTGAAGGACTATCCTGAAAAACATTCGTTATTATTATTGTCTTATTTCGTAACATTTTGTGTTGTGAACAACACAATGCAAATGAACTATTCTATAATCTTTCGTTCGCTACCATTCTATTTACTGACGGTTTTTAAACTAAATATCGTCCTGATATAATGGGTGAACGTCTAGTAGTTTTAACAGTGCAGGTGTATCCCACAATTTCAAGAAAATCCATGATCCAAGTTAGAATAAATATGGATATGAAACACGAGCTACAATTTTTCATCAGATATCGAACTCGGAGAGCTCGCGAGAAGAGAGTTGAAAATATGGCGCGTAGCTGAGTAGTTTTGACAATATACGAGGTGTTTAATATGCCATGAAACACATTCTTCTCGAACAAAATGATTTGGAAAGAGAAATTAACGATGCAAAAACGAGTCACCCTTCACCAGATATCCAACTATGCCAGGGCGCTTGATATCCTTCGTTTTTCATGGGTTAATGATGAGTTCGAGAAGCTTTAGTTCTTCGTTCAAGTAAGGGAATGACCTCTTGACATCCCTGTATGTAGTGGCAGTACGAAAGAGCAAACTATTACATAAATTTGCTTCTATTTCCTCTGCTGGCGAAGTTTAAAGATGATTTACTGCTACGCGGTGTCTAAACTAGTTTTCAGTATCTTCTCTTACAACACTCTCGCCTTAGAAAACGAAAATAAGAAATTATTTCACCTTTCCTTTAGTGGTAAAATATGTGATCACTCTTCAAACTAAGGTTCCCTACACACCATAGACCACCATACACGTACCGTGAGAGTGAGTAAGTACGGGAACAGCTGGGATCCGTGCAAGATTTACACCTCTTATTCACACTGAGGCGGTTTTCGTATTTCCATGTGTCTACTCTATACCGATCCACAATCGCTAGAAGACAATGTTTAGGCGTTTTTGCCTCTACACCTGTGCGCAAAATGCACGGAAACTTCAAAAAATGGCGTCTCGGTCCGAGAACAGAACCTAATTAACATATTCACACTGTGCCGGTACAACCTGACGCCGTAACGAATCCAAAACTTTATTTGCGCCTGGAGCAGAGATAAAACTTGCACGGTTAGGCGGTACAAAACCGTTCCGCTACAGTGTGAATGGAAGGCCTACCTGTGCGATTTTAACGTCGGATCCCAGGCGGATCCGTTACAGTGCGGTGAATGCAGCCTAAGGATCGTCTTGATTGATTACAAGATAGGGAATCATGTCCAGAAATTCAGCATCCTCTTTAAGACTGTCGTCATCTATAATGTCTGTTAGACGGATCAGTTCGCCGATTCGCATATCGAGCTTTTCTAACCTTTCGTCTGTGAGCTGTAAAACGCTTCCAGAATTCAAACAGAATGGCTCAGCTTCGAAATGACACATATTCTCTGTAATTGCCTCGTCACAAAATAATTTCTTTAGATCAGCTCGTTCCCGTTTGCGTCCGACTAATTCCGAAATACGTTCGGTAAAGAAAGAGACCATTTCAAGATCCTCTGCACTGCCTTCTAGGTCTTCCTTGGCGCTGGTATATGAGTCATTTAGCATAGAAACAAGCATGTTCATTAGGAAAATCGTCATAGTTATCGTGTAGAGCTGAGCGAAAGCAGGACCGAGAATACGATTTCCAGCCCGGAGTTCCTCTAAGGGAACCGCCTTTCCCAAAAGGAATTCAAACTGCGCAATGACTGTCCTCAAGTAGCTGGAATACATATGAAGTATTCCACCAAACAGTAGCATACCTGCTAAAGCAAATGCATGGAAGACTATCACAAAAATTACCGCGAAGGACACTTGGTCCCAGAAAGACTGACGGAAAGATGAAAATAAATAAACTACATGACGGTTCAGGCGAGTTAGATTGAGAAGTTTTAACGTTGCTGTGAATATTGCCAAAGCAATCGATACGTTTTCCCACTCAGCGAAAGTAAGCGCGGCTTGGAAATTGATGACCTTATAAGGATTCGCTTGAATGGCCTTAATGGTTTTTAGAATGCTTTTTGCTTTTAGCATGTAGAGTGCTACAGACATTACAGAGGAAACAAGTTCGATAAATTCAATCCAATTCCATGGGGACTTAAAAAAGGCGGTGCGCTGCCGATAGAGATCAATCAGCAGCACTACAAGATAGACGAAGACCATAAGAATAAATAGAAATTGACAAATGAGGTAAAACGCCTGCGATCCAGACTCAGTGGTGTATAGGGCCAGAGTGTCTACTCTTCTTGTAGTGTAGGCAGCTCCCGTGGCAAGTACCTCGTAGAAGAAAACCGCAATGCTGATAAGATTCGTGTTAATGTTGAATACGGTAAATTCAATCATAACAGCTCTAGTTTGCTTGTCAATCCACCCTTGTCCAAGTGTGTCGCCTAATACGCGATCCGCAGTTGGTTCGTCGTACCCTAAACCCGCTATGTAACCACCTCCTTTATACAAATGGTAGGTACCCCAGGTCGGAAGATTCTCGTCCAACTCGTCCGGACTCTGATAACGCCAAGGCTGAGGGCACATTTCCAAGGCCTCAGGCCATGAGGTGTTGACCGGCAGCAATCCCCAGCCGGGTAGACTCAGGGGTGTTGTTTCTTCGTTCTCAAAGGAGTAGTCATAGTAACAATATTGCGCGAGCGCTCTGAGAGCTCCGCAAGAACCTTCAAAGTATCAACAGGGAAACGTCGTAAGCACGGGTTAAAATGTAAAGTGCATGCGCGCTACAAAATTAATGCTAAATGGGGGGCCTTTATTCAAGAAAGCAACAACTGATCACAAATAAATGTCTCGTTACAGCGGTTCCTTTGTAGAGAGGGAGATGAACAGTGGCAAAGAACATCGTATTTTACAGTATGTCTTGGTGTACCTATGCGATGTAATCATGTAACAACGATATTGTAGGTCTTGTCCAGTAGGCATCGAATTTTAGTTATTGTAAATAACAGTAGTAGTGTGTAAGTATGAGATTATGTTAGTAGTGTGAGAATTGTCAGTATTGAAATTACCTTGTAATGATTGTAAAAATGTTATTAAAATCATTACATATAAACAGGAATTAAGATTGCTATTTGGTAAAGTTCGTCTTGTGATTGGGACATGGAAAGGTATGGCCTCTTTTAGGAAAAGTCTCAGTTGTTTATTATATATTATTCTCTCGTATAGTAGCTCCTTTCGCAAGTGCGTTTTGTCTTGCATGGGTGAAAGATGCAAAGAACGCAAACAGTTCTTACTTTGTTTAACTCTGAGCTGTCGCATCCGAGGCATCCCAACTGATATGGACATCTTGTTTCCAACGTAAATTTCTCTTTCTTTGTCTCCATTATACCAATTTCCCACGTAAACATTCGGCGTAAACCGTTTTACCATCCACGCCCACAATCTGTGAGAATCAGTGACCTGCAAGGCAATGCAATTGTTATGAATAAGAATAAAATTTAATGGTCAGTTTGTCAAACACACTTGCCCTCGCTTCCCGTTGACAAGAGGACTAAGTTTAAGATTCTGCTCTCAACTTAAAAGATCATAAACAGCCAGCCGGTCTACAGATAACTTGAAGCCTCTAATTCAAGTATATCATTCATTGCAAACTTAACCCTTAACAGCCCGATATCAATATTTAGTTTCTCCTAACCGTTCTGAGAGGAGAATTTGGTTTAAATATCAATGCAACTCTTTTCGGTGATCATTTTCGTTATTCTCATAATCTGAATGATTGATAAACAGTGAATATATGTAATGAGATATTGGACGCTGGTCACTACTGGGACTTAAAGGGTTAAAGATCAGAGTCACGTTCACTACTCTGTCCTCAAAAAGCAAGAACCAAAACTGTGGAGCGCCTTGCCAGAAGAGTTTAAGGAAACAAATACTATTAGCTGCTTTAAAAACAGTCTGCAAACATTTCTTTTTAGGAAAACCTCTTCTTATCTTCATAAGATTTATATCATTAGATAAGGGCTTCTGCTCCTATTTTATGTAGGTGTTAATTATTGTAAGGCGCATTGAGTTTGTAAAATGTTCTGTAGAAGTCTTTTTTATTATTATATTATTGTTAAAATGTGATTAGGTAATCAAATTATGTCAATAAACAATAAAACTTTTATTCATTTGGAATTAGTCAATCCAAAATTGCACTCGAAACCTTTTAATTTGATTGCTTGTTAATAAAAAGTACAAAAGTTCAATGTCCAATTTCTGCGCCAGCCGTTAACATTTTGCACTCAATTCAACTTTGTGCACTCCTTGGGAGTAGTTGGCATGCTGTCAGCCAATCAGTGCGTTAAAACTCTTGCATGTACAGTACTGAAAATCACAAGTTTAATTTCAGAGCATGTTCCAAACTATCAAAAGTTCCTCTGATATAACTCGTTGGCCCAAATATTTCTGAAATCTTCACTCCCGCCTTCCCCGCCGCGTCCCTGATCGAACTGATTCATAAACTTGTAATCGCATAGTGCACAGTGAATAGCTGCTTGCGATAACCACTGATTGTGAATAGAATCTCTTTAACAACAAAACGTCTCTTGAAAAGCTTGTGCTTTAGGCAAAATAGTTGAATTATTGCAAGAAAGTGGTCGATATGATTCGCATTATAGAACTACAATTTATCAATTTCGAGAAAAAGCGTGATAATCGTCAGTGAAAACATTACTTGATTCCTCTTCTGGCAGGTTTTCTTTTAACTTACTAATGCTGAATTATATTTTTTGTTTTCGAGTGCATGCTGAACGTTGTGTCATTGCATTTATCAACAGTAAAAATGAACAGTACTCACTGTCTCAAATTTCGAGTGTGGATCCTTTATGGCACTGGTCATCAAGAAACCATGGTAATTTTGGCTTCCATAGCAAACGATAGCCATCATAAACATGAAAAGGAAATGGAATATAATTCCTTTCACCATTTTCCTTAACTTGACTGCCTTTCGTTTGTGTTCACGCACTTTTTGCAGCTCATATCTTTTCAATAATTTGTTGTGATCATCGTCAAATATGTCTACGTCACCATTATCGGAGGCTTCATTTTCGTCTGAGCCAGTTTTCCGTCTTCCTTTGCCTCTGCGTAGAAGAAGCGATACCACCACAACAATGAATATTACTTTCACTGGTTGTAAAAACAAGATATCCTGCCCAAGAGATGTTAAAATGGAAGCAAGCCACTGTTCAGAAAGTTCTTTTCCCCACATTAAGCTGTAAGACAATGTGAAAGCCGCCGCCGTTAAAGTTGTCACCGTGCTTAAGATCCATGCAATGTATACGCAGAAATGTGGCAACGCGCAACTTGATCGTCTCATTGAGCTCACAAGGTGGTTTCCTTGATTATCCGCTTTATACTTGTCCTCGACTTTTCTACTTGGTCTGCTGGAGCGGAAAAGGAAGATGATCAAAGCACTGACAGGCACAATGATCAACCCACTTTGAACTCCAATAACGATCTGTCTCCACGAAAACTTAAACGGGCCAACTTGTATCGCTCCGTCGGTTTGGCCTCCAAGGTTGTAGAACATGGCGTTCGCAATCATGGCACTGAAAAGTATTGACATACAGCAGGACGAGCGTTGCACGCGAGTGAATGTGCTACTGGAGGCCTTACCACATACAGACAACCATATGTGACTGTCTGCGAGCCTGCGGGGGACGCGGCAACGTACGTGATCCGCGAAAGGAAGCGGGCTGTTTTGCTCAAAACGTTTAACTGTAGTTTCTATTTGTCCGTCGTCTCTTTCAACAGCCAACCATCGATGAGCGGGGAATGACCATTTCTCATCTGTTTGTCTGTCTTTTATCACAGCGGTTTCTAAAAACCAGGACGGACCATGCCCTGAATTGTCGTGACTGAATGTCAATTCTTTTAAAGGTCCAAAAGACTCATTGGTGACAATGACAAAACCATCGATACCTCCACGCGCGAACGTTTCGCCTGATTCGTCCAGGGATCGTAAGAGCAGTCCTTTAGTTTCGCTTTCCTCGCCTCTTATTGTGAGAGTTACATTCGCTGAAGTGCCAGCCCCCTTCCACACTCCCGTGCAAATCACCAAGTCGTATAAGTAAGATCCGCCCTGATCGACGGTGAGTACGCTTGGAGAAGCAACCTGAAGGAAACAACAAAGCCTTGTACCTCACTGATTATGTATATGTTATTGACCGAGCGTGAGGTCAAGATGACTACATAAAAAGCAAGGCCAGTATCCAGCTATCTCAACCGAACCAGCTCGGTCAATAAAGGATTTATTACATGGCCATTTCTTTTCTCTTGATTCAAGGGACACAGTGGGCAATCAATCCCGAGCGGGCAAGTTAGGCCCGTCTTGCCCGCACGGGTAGCCAATCAGAACTCAAGATATAGACTCTCTTGCCCGCTCACCGAACCAGCCATATAATAGAAGTTGTTACCAAAATCATTCTTAAAGGAAACCTAATTCACTGTTACATGTTGAGGACATTGTGAAGTCCATCTTGCGTTGCGAATCTTTATACACATGCAACACCTGAAATATGTGAAACATTTTGCTTTGTCGAGCTCAAATGCAGTGGTCACTACTAAAAAAGGATGCTGTAAAAATATACCATCGCAATCCATTGATAAAGATATCCGAACTGCTACAAGCGCTTATCGCGCTAGTAAAGAAGATGACACAGTCGAAAGAACAATTCGTCAAGTTAGGCCATCAAACTGGGTTTCTACTGATGGCTTTCTTGAGTTTGAGTATATACGAATTAAATCATATATTTGTGTATTAAATTTCGATCCGCAGTGCAGATATACGATTAAATTCAAATCCTTGATATCATTCCTTACATGGGCGTACATCAACCCAACATTGACCTGCTTCCGTCCGTAGACCGGCAGCTGGTTTAGCTCCGGTCGTAGAACACCGCCCCAGTATTCGTGAAATCGTGGGTTTGAATGCCATTGGATACGGTTCACACAATAAGTTTCTTTCTTGTTGCTTGCATTTGATTTTGAACTCCTTGGACAAACAACTAACAGAACATAACCCCGTCTGATATGATAAGGGGACAGAATAAATTTTTTAGCGCGGAATCTATGTATATCTCGTTCCATGGCTGCGCGGTTTCAAAATGACGAATTGAAATTACAGCCACGTAATGAGAAGGACATCAGCCATTGATCAGTTAAAATAGTTTCCGGATCTAAAAATAGACTCTGTCCCCTTATCATAGTAAGAGAACTCAGTATGGAAGATGCGTTCTCTTACCTCACTTTCTATTGCTAACACGCTAGCTATCGTTCTAGTCTACCGTAACTATGCCTAATCATGGTAACTCAGTGATTAATTTCTCCTTACCTTGCTGTTGTCCCTCTTATCGGCTCTTCTTGCAAACACAAGAACAATGAAATAAATAAAGAACGCTGTTGCGATCGTCACAAGCACTGCAATATTTCCAGTCTCACTCAGTCGTGTAAACTCGACAAAGACTTTGTCAAAGTCGATTGGATTTGGGGCCTGGATAAAGCTACCTCCAAATGACGTCAGGTGATTACAAAGGCATTTTAGGTGTTTTTTGTTCGTTCCTGGACCAACCTATGAGAGCAAATGATGTGGGCAACTGAATTAATAGCTATAGGATACAACAGATGTGTTGTTCTAACAGCAATTTGCATAGACAAGCAAATGGTTTCGAGTGCAATTTGAAATAAATGAACACAAGTAAATTTCATCAGAACAGAAAATTTACGAGTGCTTATTTGTATAAAATATCACTCGAAATCATTTGATTGCTTGTTAATAATAAATACCAGGAGCCGATTACTGCTCCTGTATACGTACAAAAATTTCATTTCAAATTTCTGCACTCAATTTCAACTTTCTGCACTCAATTTCAACTTTCTGCATTGTTTGAGATTAATTGATGTACTCTTGGCCAATCAGCGCGTCCATATATTTGCGCGTATATTAGCAGTTTAGGTGATTAAATATTTTCGAGTGCAATTTGGAATAATAGGTTCTGCATATGCATGCGTGTCCTTTACGTCACTAATAGAAGTGTTCCGCCGACGTTTCTTCAAGAGTTCAATTAACCCCTTGGAGTAACTTCAGAACACGAGTTAATACAACTCTAAGAAAAGGAATAAATTAATTCCCTAAAATAACTCCAGAAAGGAGTTTGCTACGACAAAGGGAAAACTAAAATCATTGTACATTCAAGACTTTGTGCCCTTTTATAAGATTTCCGTACTTTTTTTACCATCATTGATTCCACTTTCTTCATACATGTCATAAGCAATGTCAAAAACGTGTTGAAAATATTGTACATTTTTTTCTCAAGCATCCGAGCGGGCGGAATCCTTAATCCTCGAATTTGATTGGCTAATCACGCGCGCGCAGCATTTCCTATCTCTTTTCTTACTTAAAAAGAAGACAACCAAAAATAAAAAATAAATAAGATATTTACCGGGCAAGGTCGGTCTGTATAGAAAAAAACTGAGCCCTTGGTCGGAGGAGTTACTGCCCGAGGCCGAAAGACCTCTCGGGCACAGTTTTTTTCCCATACGGACCTTCCGCCCGGTAAATAACATATATGTATGTCTGGTACAACACTGTGAACGAGGTGTGAGAAAACTCTGCGTGAGAAGTTTCCTTGGATGGACAATATCTTGTTTTTCTAAATTATACAAAAATTGACGCAGAGTAGGTTAATCATCCCATGAGGTTTTGTCCACTATTGCAGTTCTATTGAAAGAAATTTGAGGATTTGCAGTAACAATTTCATAGTTAAAATTTGATAAGTGGTGATCCTTTCCATTTTTTAAACATCTTAAAAGAATTAACAGTGCAATACCTTGCAGCCCTCAGATGCCCATTTTTCTTTGCTTGTTGACCAATACAAACAGGACGCCTGACTGGTAGATAGTGTGTAGTTAACATCTGTTTCTGGGTCGTATTTTGGTACAACAGTTTTGTTCGTTCCTTTTGGCGGAGGATCTTTAAAACCAACACATGACCGTCTTTCTCTGCCATTGCCGAGACAAGATCTCCGTTTTCTGGCGTGCTCCGCCTCATCCTTCTCTCCTAAGAACAAGAGACCGACGTAGACCACGCCCTGTTTAGGTGGTACTACTGTTAAGGTCGTAGAATCTTCGCTGCAGTCTAACGTTTGTTCTGTTTTCTCCTCACATGATAATGGGAACGTAATGGTAAAGGTCTTATCGAAGTCCTCTAAGGTAGGTCTGGAACCGAATCTCACCAATACTTCCAAAGCAACTTCGTGATTCTTCACTCCTAGTTGAAGTGATACTGGCGAATTCGCTAGCTGAGCATAATATGTGCGAAATGTCAAAATATTTGGTTTCAGGAATGAAGGCTCCACGAGGTCAAAATCAGAGTTATTAGAGTTTGTTGGAATAGTTATTTCAATGTTCGTTTTTAAATTGGATACATTCATGTTTTGCTTGGCACCATCGCTCTTAATCTCCAGGCGGCATACACTCGACGTTACCTTCTCGCTGCTCGGAGACCACTTTACGGGATTTGATCCAAATGCAGTCATCTGCAAGGGAATTAATCACATCTTAGGGTGAGTTACTTTGGTATGATCCGGATCTGGATTTGCGATGACATTACTCAGATCATGGCCTAACAAAGGAACCGATGAACCCTTGCAATGATCTTAGTGGTCTCGAATCACAAATCAGTGATGAGCGTCATACCAAAGGAAGGCACACATAAATCACAAATGATATAGCAACAAAAAGGGTCTTGAAAGTCTTATTTCAATACCTCGTTTGATCTCGAACCACTGAGACTTCAGAAACATTCAGATTTTAAATTTATTTAGCCTTTGCCTGTATGTCGGGTAGGAAAAACACAACAGCTAAATGGCATTGATAACTAGGGTTTTTAAAAATTACCAGATCAAATGGGAATTAGATGTGTCGGTTTTTATGAAGGGAAGAAAACCGGAGAACCCAGAGAAAAACCCATTGGACAAGGAGACAACCAGGTCACAGAGGTGGGAAGTGATTGCTCTCACTACTGCACAAGACTTGCTCCTTCATTTGCGAAAATGGGCGCCGTTGCTGAACAGTTTGTAGTGGCAGAATTAGCGTTTGGTAGTTTAACAAAATGGAACAGTTACCAGTGACCGCGGAGGGGGAGGGGCTGGTAGGGCTATAGCCCCCCCCCCCCCCACTTTTTTGCTTGGATTTTGTTTTCTAGGGCAAGATAAGTGGCGAAACACTGACATTTAATTTGGCTTGCATCGCCAAGATTTGATAGCCCTACCACTTTAAAATGGTCTCCGCGGTTCCTGGTTACCTTAATTGGTTGAAACCTAGAAAGGAATGCTGTTTGGGTGTGAGTAGCCGAGGCTATTACCTTTAGGACAACGTTGCTTCCCTGCCTAGCAATATCAAAATCACTTGGCATTTTAAATTGCGTTTTCCCTTCACTAATTTCAAGTTCATTTACATCCAGTAAGGTAACTTTCTTCAGTGCAACAGAAAGGTCTGGCATTTTAAGTGTCAGACTTTCAGAGACAACCATACGCGAGGATAAGGCATCACTGACAAGATCCATCTCCTCGAGAGCTTGGTTTCCATTTGCCTATCAAAATAAGATAATTAATAACAATACGAGTCCATTACCAGTGGCATTCCTATGTGAGGCGTCCATAGCGCAATAGC
Source organism: Ricordea florida (assembly GCA_949710005.1). Classification (NCBI taxonomy): domain Eukaryota; kingdom Metazoa; phylum Cnidaria; class Anthozoa; order Corallimorpharia; family Ricordeidae; genus Ricordea; species Ricordea florida. Next base: position 24,035,958 of record OX453284.1, read on the forward strand.
AAACAAGACCACTTTTAGAAGTCCTTTTTTTTACGTGAAACTCTCTTCCAGACAAGAAAACAAAGAAACGTCGGAGTAAACTTCAAAAAGATCGTTGAAACTAACCCAAACAAGTTTGCCTGCTTAACTAGGGTGCTATCTGTGGCAGTTTGATTGGTGTTTGTATTCATTCTTTCAGTCTTTTATTTTGCAACCTTGAGCAATCTGATTGGCTCTCCACCTCGGGATATTCAACACTATTCACCTCCTACAGTGTAGGAAGTGAATAATGTAGGGGTTTCTGTGTAATCCTTGTTTCAGTGACCTTTCGTTTGGAGAAAAACAAAATGGCGTCCAAGCTACCGATATATGGCTGCTGTCGATTTACGCTACTTAGCTTTTTCGAAGATGAAACGTTTACCAGGGCAGGACCAAATAATCAGAGCGCGAATGAACAACACAATAAAAGTGTACATGCAAAATAAAGTCCGGTAACTTTCTTTGTTGTGCGAATCACACTTCGCCAATTATCTTTTTCACTGGTTGTGTAATCCTTGGCGTCGTCATAGTGTTTGCTTAAGCTCCGTACTGAGGTTGCTTCATTGGTATATACTAAAACAGTTATTCTCTTCAATCTCGGTGAATAGTGTCTTTAAGAATATTCTGTCACTGTTCATCTCGATTTCTAAGAATAACTGTTAAATATTCGTGATGTGACACGCCTCAGTTGTATTGAATTGTGCCTTTTAATTCCTCAGAAAAATATTAAATGAATCAAATTTCTGTAATTACTAGAAATACGACTCCCGCAAAACCTCGCGAAGCTAGTTTTTAAAGAACTCATGATGGTTTTTCCCATGAGGGATTGAACCCCGATTTATGTATTTACTTATTGTTATATCATTATCACTTTTTTTACTTTCTCATTTCTTGTAATTAATATCATGATTATTATTGTATTATTACCATTATTATTATTATTATTATTATTATTATTATTATTATTGCTGGTATCGATATTATTATTATTGTTATTTTTTTATGTTTAACATAATATACTGTTATGGGGTGGGGGTGTAGCTCCTAATGTGGGTAAAGGTATTGTTCCTCTACTACCACAAGCAATTCAGTTTTCTTCTGAATAGGGTTTGTATCAGTTGTGGTAAAAATTACTCATCTCTGAACAATACCATTTCTTCTTTTCAGCTTAGAATCTAGTCATGGTTGCCACAGCCACTGGATCTTGAAATTCCCTTACTTTTCCCTGACAAATGTAAAATTTCCCTTACCAACTAAATAAGAAAACTCACAAATTAGTCCTGGTAATGGCCTCCAACCTCTCCACCCATTTATTTAATATGCTTTCAGAAAGTCACATACAGTGCATATGGATTGATAGTTTCTTAAGGTAACAAAGTCATGGAAAAAGGATTGATTTTCTAGAAAGATTGCAAAAATTTTGGCATTACAAACTTTAGTCTTCCTAATGTAAAAGGTCAACTGTATATTGCAGTTATTGTTAAATATTTGTATTTGACATCATAAAAATGAATTAAACGGCATTAAGGAAAAGGTTAAGATATTATGCCTAGTTTTGCAAAGTAGGGCTTAAATGAATTTTTCATTTGTGGGAAAAGTGTGGGGGCTTTGAGAGTAATTCCCAGGGATACCTGGAACTCAAAGGTAAAAATCCATAAATTTACAAAAGGCTATGGAACTTGTCAGTCCCAACGAAACCTTTTGATTACTTAATACATATATGTAGCAAAGATATATAGCAAAGAGAAATACTACTCAGAAGTCAGTAATAAATACCATCTGCTTTATTTTCAAAGAATTGCATTGATCACTGATAATATTGCAGAACCAGTCACTAATTGTTAAGTATCTTTTCTGTTGAAAATGCTGAACATAAATGCTACAACAGACAAATCTATAATATATTTTCACTGTTGCAATGATATCAGATCACATAATTAAAAATAATTGCTATCACAACTGCAGTCTCTGTATTGGGAATTCCTTCCAAACGGATAGCTATCGTTTTAGTACAAAAAATACCTACTTGCATTCTCATTGCTGTGTTAAGACTATGTGACTGTAATCTCTCATTTCTTTGTGGTTGGTTTCTGTTTCCCCTTTCCTGGCACTTTTTTCACGATGATATGGCAATCTGTTTTGTCGTTCGTCTTCTGACTCTGTCTGTATGCTGTTGCCATAATTTGCCTTAAATTCTGAATGCTGTATAGCTAAAACGAGTCTTTGTTTCTATCGATAACAAATTCATTTTCCAATCTAACTTGATTGTATTCCTGGTCGTTTTCCTTGCTGTTTCCTTTGCCTTTTTTGAGCGAGCAGTTGTTGTCTTTGCTGCGATGCCTCTTATTAAATTATCGTCTCTTAACCGTTGTTTCTCAATCTCTGCTTTGAGTCGCCGCTTCCCGTGTGCTGATTTTTGCGGCATTCAAACTTACTCGTCAACGATCTCTTGCCACTCTTACTTGTGCATCTCGGAGATCTTCTTGCTAGGATGTACTTCCAGGATTAGAAAAATCGGTTTCCAGAAAATTCACATTGTTTTCAAAACATCATTCACGGAATTCGTAATGGAGGAAATTCATATGAAGTAATGTTGCCAGGTAACCTGGCCTGCGAACGGACACCTTTAAAATATATATATATATATATATATATATATATATATATAAATATACATATATAAAAACTCTCGGCTCGATTTACTCGGGCTTGCAAGCCACGTGGTCTGACCGAAGGTGACACAATTAGTAACCTCGCTTCGCGAGGAATAAGAACGATCTATAAATATTCTTAAGTAACAGACAAGTAATTAGACGTTGTTGCAGGGGGTAGGGTGGGTGACTAACCAAATATTTGTACCAAGACAGTTAATGGGGATCCTGACTAAGATGATCATTTTCGGTTTAATTTAAATTTAGATTAAAATGAGAAATGCTAAAAATTAATTTTGTAGTGAACTAACCTTCGACACCGCTTGGCTGTCTTCTGACGCATCGTTCTCACTGGAGGCGGAACCGGACTGGAGAACATTTGACAGACATCCCATGATGCTTTTCGCAGTATCTTCTGTTTCCTCAGAGACCGGTTCTTCCAGGTCAGCGAGGGAGGCTTTCAATGTTTCTGCAGCTTTGGCTGTAAGACTTGCTGCCTGAGCAAATGGAACAAAGAGGAATTTTTGTCACTAAAAACTATGATGCTTCTTAACTTAGCTCTTCTCGTTTTACAGTGTGAAGCCGGTTAAGACAAGAACTTCATTGCAAGCCAGGCTGACATATAGTTCCAATTCAAACAATAGGGATTTGTTGTTGTGGGCAGAATGTGTGTCGGTTTTAAGGGGTTAAATCAGTCATCGTAGTGAATGCCTAATGTTATCGAGAACACACTACCATGCTCGTTGATGTGATGTAGGTGGCAAACTAACCAGTGAGTGCAACACTGTATATTGTTTCTCTTTTTGTTTATCAAAACATAAATAGGCTCATATTTTGCAGCAAATATTTTGGAAACTCTGATCTAAAAAATGGTACTGTGTAAAATATTTGAATGTAAGTAAAGTAAATGAATGTAAATGTAAGTAAAGTAAGAGACTGGAAAGTAATGTAAATGAATGTTAGTAATGTAAGTGAATGCAAGTAATGGAAGTGAATGCGAGTAATGTAAATAAATGTAAGTAATGAAAGTGAATGTAAGTAACGTAAGTAAATGCAAGTAATGTAAGTAATGTAAGTAATGTAAGTGAATGTAAGTAATGTAAGTGAATGTGAGTGATGTAAATGAATTTAAGTAGAGTAAATGAATGTAAATAATTTGAATAAATTTAAGTAATATAAATGAATGTAAGTAATGTAAATGAATGTAATGTAAGTGAATGCAAGTAATGTTTGTGAATATAAGTAATGTAGATTAATGCAAATAAAATCAAAGGCTCCTTCGAGCTACCTCATGGTATGTGGTAATTATTCCATGAAGTGCTGTCCTTTCCCCAGACCATAAAGCGTTCATTCCGAATAGTTCGTTTTGTGCACTCTTGCTAGGGCTGATCGATTACTCGTCGTCCAAATTGGAGACATCGTCACTTTTAAGACTTTAAATCAGATTTCTTTCCCCTTGAGCATTCTTGAACACATTTCCTGTTCGTTCGCGAGATCTTCAAAAGTGTATTTTGATCAAAGATGGAGCGAAAGGAACGAAAACCCGCCTTGACAATCTTTGCGTCTGGCTCAATACAACAGACGCCATTTTGTAAACATGTGCTGCTGCTTTGTCTCACCCCCTCCCCCCACATATGTGAACCTAAAACAATAGGATGACCTTCTGGACAAAACCAAACCTAGTAGAGGAGACAGGGGAGAACCTGTTTTATTCACATTTAATGCGGATTTAATGCATAAATTAATTGTCTAACGGGAATAGAGTGACAAATCCCATCATTACTACACCTCATGGTATGACATACATACCATTAGGTAAAAAGATAAGAGGGAACGTGAGGTGTTGTTAAGATTTTTGTTTGTATGAAGGTTACATACAGAGCTTTGTGAAGCCACAGCTTTGAGAAAATGGGAGTGAACTGGATGGGTGAAAACGTTCATGTGCATATCAGGTAAAGAAAATTGTTAGTATTTTAAAATTACCATGGTCGCACAGATATCACATGTTATATCTTTATCTGCAATTGCCTCTTTTACTACGGACAATATTGAACGAGCCATGACAAGGTTTTCAGGAGTAATAACAGAGAACTTCTCAACCAGTGCGATGACAATCTGAAAAATGAAGAGAGAATAATGCACGTGCACGGGAAGGTATGAAATGTGAAGACTGATGAAAAAGAGCTCTTAGCCACCATGATCAATCGAATGCGAGTAGAGACCTGTACTAAAGCTGTTTTACAAAGCCAATAAAACTAATTAGCAATGTGAAACGTTAACATACAACTTAAATGCTTAAAGAAATGTGAGGTTCTATTCCTAGCTGTTTCCACTTTAACTCCTGTCACTGCCCAAAACATGAAGCCTGCGAAACGTTGCAAAATTATTGTATTGACATACATAAATTTATCGCATTTCTATTTGTGTTTAGATACAATATTTCGCAGTAAAACACTGTCGTTTGTGTGATAAATTAATTCATTAAATTGTGAAATGGCTTATACACAAAAACACAAACTTTTTAACAAATGTCTGTGATTCTACATTAGCCAGAGTACTTACAAGCGTTTTTGTTTCCACAGTTAAAGTCTGCCCACATTCACTTTTTTGTCTGGTGGACTTTAGGACTGTCAAACCCAGTTGGACAGCTTGGCTGACTTCCCCTTTCCTAAGAAATTCGTCTAGTTTGCTATCTTGTGTTAACACTAGGCTTTCTAGTTGGATAAATATTTCTTCAGACGATGAAAGGCAGGGATCAAGTTGAGATGAAGGCTTCACCTATTATATATATGTAAATATATATGGTGAGGGAAATGGCACTTGTTAACTCAAAGTTAATTTCTTGCCATCAAGTCAAATCGCAGTCAAACATATGCAGTCCAATGAGCCAATCAGATCATTTTGTCAGTATGAAAACGCGAGAAAACGAGCTAAGTCACTTGGAACATTGTTAATCATATCGTGGGACTAGTTATGAAAAGCTGGAAATTTTCAAAAGCAAGAACAGTGCGGACAAAATTGGATCTTGAATCGACCGCGACCCTGCACAATCTTTTGTTTTTGTTTCGCATGTTACTTGCGAATATATCAGTCGAAACTTTTGATTGGTTATCCTTCCGAAAAAAAGTGTGTTTTGTGACGGTTCAACGCCAAAAAGGCGAACAAAAAAATTAAACAAAGAAACTTGTCGAGTTTCATAACCATCTACATATAGTCTATGCCTGCATGGACTACCACTTACTGGTCGAGAAAGTGGCGACAGTGGTTTGTTAATCACCTAAGTATGCCTTCAAATTGGAGCACAAATTGCACCTTTGAAAGTGAGCGAAAAACGGAAAACGGAGCAAGTATTGTGAAAAAGCCAAAAAAAAAGAAATGCTATTTAACTGTTTTTTCTTGTCGATGAATAAAAGATGCTTCATTTGTGTCGCGATGTTTACCTTCACTATGAAGCTGTTCATGACAGACACGCCGACAGCATTCGTGATGACTGCATAAATTTCTGTTTGATAATCATTCTCATCAAGTCCCGGAGGTAAAACAGTCGGCGATGATGTTGGAGAAGCTCCGTAGGATATCGGCCCTTCGGATGATCGGAATTCATAGGTTAGTTGCCCAGTTTCATCCTGCCACTGAACACACTCAAACTGGAATGGAGTCTCGAGCGACACGCCTTCACTAACAGATGCGCTGCAAGATCCGCTGTGTGGTTTACCAGCCGTCTTGAACATGAGCATGGCAAAACCCTCTGTTTTCAGTAAAGAGGTGACGTAAACCTTTAAGCTGTATTCGGAATTGGATTCTAGAGAGTTTGCCTTGATAATGATATTTGTAGCGTTCAGCAATGTGGCAGTCATGTCAGCGAGATTTTCTATGTTCTGCCACGCGTTTGAGATAGCATCTTTCTTTTCCAGGATCCAGTTGTAGGTAGCGCCATTACATGCGGAGTTGAGACACTTTGTTGTCACGCGTAACTTATTTGAGGCGGAGATTACTGACCCACAATCAACAGAACACCTGGGATTTAAAAGTTACAAAATAAAAGTACAAGTTACGCTTTATGCTAGTAAGATAACATCTGCCCATGTAGTTATGAATAAAGTAGTCGAATTAAGGTAGAAGCGTTCGTTTTATCTTACCTACATGTACTTTATCAACTTGTTTGATAACCAATAATTATTGCCTTAAGAATAGTCTGCATAGATGTCACGTTCCAAAGAAAATCCCAAAAAAGGTCGTTTTACGAATTTTAGCAGCCTTCATAGATTGAGGAACATACAGTACAAGCCTTTTTTATCAGGTAAAACTCTGATGCCCAGGAATAACTACAAGTGTTGTTAAGCAAGTAGTGAGCTTGTCATTTCGATATGATTTCATGTTACTCAAAAGTACGTTTGTCAGGATTCTACACAAGCCCATTGCTAGGAGCGTTCTTGTTCCCTCTCCTGTTTCGCGGCAACAATGCAAAAGGCTATTCATCCAACAATCAAACTGCTCCACATAAAATCCTTACTAAGTATACTATTGTTTTGGGGGGTTAGTTTTAGCGAGAGGTTTGGAGTTTCCTCCACGGTACCACGTGTTCTTGTCTGAAAGAGAGTTTTACGGGAAAAATGATTTCTAAAACTAGCTTCATTTTCTACTGGGCTGGGAACGCCATTCAACACATAAGAAGCCCACCTGCCAATGGGCTCCTTGATGCTTGGTACATCTAGTGATGGTTACCTTGATGATTAACTCGATCTAACTCTGTTCATATCTCATTGGTCAGTTACCTTGGATTCACCAGCGGTACTCCCTCTGACACGATGTTAAACTGTATCTCAGCCGTAGCACTTCTTTGGTCTTTAGCTACCACCATCCTGAGAACAAACGTCTGTCCAACTTGAAGTGAGCCCGTGTTCACAAAAACCCAAGCAGAATTATCCATGGATTGATCAACAAACGAACCAAAACAATCAGGACTCCAAGAGTTGTTTTCCGTTAGAAGACAACAGGACCAATTAAAAGATAGTCCGTCGCCGTGTCCTGGACCCAGATCACCATCGTAGCTCAAGGAACCGTTAACGGGTACAGTTTCGTTCGACCCCCACCGAACGGTGGTCCCGCTATCAATAATAGGGACCAAAGGACCTGAAATAACCTCGATAAAACCATAATCAAAAGCGTTCAAATTGGTAGAGAATAAAGAGTCACCGATTGTGAATGAAGCAGAGAACCTGACTTGATATATCCCAGCATCTATTGAGCGCCTGTTAATGGTCCACTCAGCGGTACCTTGGTTTATTAACGTCCCCACCGCGGACTCCGAGGCTGCAAGTTCTGTTTCTGTAACAATATGCCATTCTAGTTTACTGTGTAAGAAATTAATTCCCACGGGAAGACCAGACATTGATGCTTCAAGGAGTTGTTTGATGGAGCGTTTAATTGGCGTGGCGGCATATTTGTCTTTTGAAATGTTTCTGATCGTCGCAGTGAAGTCGCCTGTAAAAGAATTTGTTAAGTGCGCTTCACTTGAAACCATTCAAAGCTTTGTGATTGGGTGGGGATCGGGTCTTATTTATTTTTTGTTTATTTATTTATTTTTCTTACGGCGCCCTTTGCCCGGGTCTGATAGTGCTATGACCGGTGTGTGCATTGGCAGAGCGACATGGTGATACTTAGAAGGGCCCGAAGTGCAACGGACCCAACCCAGTACACCCCGCAGGACGAAAACGACCAAGCCACAAGGCTGTCGGCCGAAAACCCTCTCAGATGACTAGCAAGGGTGTACCCGACTCAACGGGGACGATTACGAGCGGTAGATGCAATGTTCGTGTCACCATTCCACGTCAGGTAAGTATTGAGTTTTATTTGTATGGAAAGTAAGAGACCCATGCCGTAGAAATTAAATGTCGAAATTTGTCTCAATCACTATGGTGACGATAACGATAATGATATTGGTGATGAAAACAAAAATGATTATGTTAAGACTTACCCAGAGGTGCACAGAAATATCCATCTCCTGTATAGCTTTGCCGGCAGGTGCAAACAAAGGAGCCGGGGATGTTGTCACAGTTTGCCACTCCGCTGCAGTTATAATAGTCTGGTCGGGTCACACATTCATCCACGTCTGTAAGCAAACGGTCATATCACGTTTACAGGCAGTCGAAACTTACTTAGCGCCGTCTGTATGACATTAGTGTAGGAACAGCGATGGCATATAAACATATGTAAATTTCACCCGCGGTGGAACACCAACATGGCGGATACCCAAATATGGAAACATATCTGACGTCACGTGCAAGCCAAGAATAGCATGGTTTGTAGTGATATTTGGTATAAATACCACGAGGGATATTTCAAAATTGTTGTACGTAATTTCAAGAGCCGTTAGGCGAGTGAAATTTGAGACAATTTTGAAATATCTCGAGTGGTATTTATGCCAAATATCACGTACAATTCATGCTATTATTTGTTTATACTACTACTCGCAAAAGGTTTGTAATTTTCACATGTAGGTATTTCAAATTAAGCAGAAATACCACTGCTCTTACCCAATCAAATTACAGAAATTTATTATGTAGTAGTATAATAGGGTTTACTTACAGCCGATTATGCCGAGAGCGGGTAAGGAAAGTTTAAATTGGTCAGAAACATTTTTAAAAGACTTTAAAGAAGAAACAATTTAAACTATACTTATTTAGTTCTGCATGGCGTTAATGTTGCATCTTGGTCACTTTTTGTCACTTGAAAGCAGTTTTTTTTTTGTTCCAAGACAAAACACAAGTTGCGAAATGACAAGACGGCCATGAAATTTAACAGAAAACACCAGGAAGTGTGATCGAGGGCCATTAAATATTGTTCCAACATGCTATCTCTACCGGCTGTAATTATCAGCATTTACAGTTGCCCAAAGCACCGAAACAAGAGGTGTTCACAATGTCCAAAGCATAATGAACGACAGTGGTTCAAAGAGGTCTGGTGGAAGACTCCTTACCAAAACATGTCGTTCCATTTCCGTCGAATCCTTGATTGATTGCGCATTTGATCATATTCACATGTAGTTTGCGCAATATAAATGTTAAATTATTATTATTATTATTGTTATTATTATTGATTGCACGTGCAGTTAAAGGAGCCCACTGCATTCCTACATGTCGCTTGCTCATTGCAGTTGTCTTCTTCTCTCGCGCATTCATCGATATCTACAATAAACGCGTCGGTTTAATCCGTCTGGGTCTCCAAATTCCAGCGTAACGGTTATAAATATGCCATAATTGAATCTTAAATTTTGTTACACGTAGAAATTTGGGTGCTCAATCGCGAATCATTTCAACTAAAATGGTTTGTGATGACGAAATTGGCAATGAAATTATGTTATTGATTAAGTAATTGATCTCTTTATTAATGACTTTATTAGTTTCAAAAGTCAGGACTGAATAGTGATGGGCTGAGCAACACTGGAAATAGCTAGTAGACCTATTAAACTGATACAATCGACTGTTCATCGTCATCTTTTACCTGCCTTGGTTAAACGCACTGTAATAACCTCGTAAAGCAAAACGGCAATCTGAACTACCTGTGCACAAAACACCATCTCCTGTGAACCCTGAATTACACTGACAAACAAAAGCTCCGTCAGTATCTGTGCATCCCGCGTTGGCATTGCAGTTGTCTGTTCCTTCTGCGCATTCGTCGACATCTAAGAGTCAAGAAGAAAATAATATCACAACTACGATATCTTAGGCTCTATTTTGCATCAATATCAGGAACCTTAACTTATCTTTTAATTACATTAAGATGAACCTGCTATTTTTATATGCAATAGGACTACATGCTATCCGGACAGTTTGCAAAAAGTATTCAATTATTTTAAATTTGAACAGTTGGTAAAAATTAATAAAATATTTATTATATGGCTTGTGCTTGTAGGCGATATAACGCGCGCTCTGATTGGCTAACTGTCAATGAATTGAAGGGCATTATTCTCCCGTAATGCCCACGGGCCGATTACGGACTTGCAAAAACAAAACAAAAAGGAATTAAAAAACCATCGATTTTTATTTGTCTCAAAATTGTAGCGGCTGAGAATGAGTGACGAAGAAGAACACTCTGAGAGTGAATTTTAGTATCCGGACGAATTACAATTTCAGGACAACAGTGATTTGACAGAACGAGTTTGCGAGAGAGAAAACGAAGGAAACAGTCAAGAAGAAATTAAAACTTTCGTGAAGGAGCAATTATGTGACAACACAACAAAGAAAACAGTCAGCGACATGAAAACATTTCAACGCTATTTGACATCAATAAACAAGGGCGCTGTAGAAGTTTTGGACGTACCGGCTGATGACCTTGACCATTTACTTGCAAAGTTTTCAAGGACTTGCGTAAAATTAATGGCGACGAGTACGAGCCTGACAAGCTATCGGGTTAACAACGAAGCATTCAGAGATTCCTTTCCTATGGGAAATCTCCATTCAATATTCTTGTGCAAAAGGATTTTGAGATGTCACGTAAAGTTCTCGCAACCAAACGGAAAAGTTTAGTTATGAAAGCCGGCAAGGGCAACAGGCCAAACGCCACCCGCTCGTTGACAGATGAAGAAGAAGACAAACTCTTCAAAAGAGGCCAGTTTGGTGCTTTCAGTCCCGAAGCCCTGCAGAGAGCCATGTGGTGGTTTTTGTCCCTCCATTTTGGCTTCATCGAAAGTGATGAAGAAGACTGAACATTCTGAACAGTGCATTCCCTGTAGTATATTTTCAACGAGGCCGTTGCCATTTTTCTGTACGTATTGACTTTGGCCGTTGATTCTCAAAAATATTGACGAAATTTTCCTTGTTGTAACGTGACCATAACATTCCACATGAACTTTTTACAGCTGCACTATAAATTGTGACGAAAATAAAAATTATTTTAGATCGAAAGACGCGTTAGTTCACCTGATTTGTGCAGTTAGAAAAGATGAATGAACAGGGAAGCGCGCGCACTGCCGGATGTAAAGTGATCACTTCCGCTGCGCTAGCTTTGGCTTTTTTGCTTTATTTTTGTTTTTGTGCCATATAATAAACAACTTAATAACCTCGACCGTTCGGTCGTTACGGGAAAATCTCAAACCTCGGCCTACTGTATTGACCTCGCTATCGCTCGGTCAATACGGCGAGGCCTCAGTTTGAGATTTTCCCGTAACGACCTCACTCTCGGTTATTAAGTAGTTAGTATTTGTTGACAAAGGGTCATAATTAGGTTTATTCTTCTCCAGATTATCTGTTTCCTCTTTTATAATGCATTTGTAGAGTATTCACGTTTCTGTCAGTCTTGTCGGTATTACCTGTACATACAGTGCCATCTCCAGTGTACCCATGACTACATGAACACGTGAAAGATCCCTCGGAGTCAGTGCAGACTGCATTAGAATCACAGTTATGCGTTCCCTCCGTACACTCATCAATATCTAAAAGTAGGATTAAACACTTTATGTCTTTTACTGTAATTACATAGAGTTCCTTAAATTTCACTAGTTCCAAGGCAGAAAACTGTTACTTAAGGGGCTGGCAAGCCAGAGAGTGTACCTGCCTATGTAATATTACTTATGTCTCGTTGAAAGTTAAGTGCGTTTGTTAAGTCATCAAATAATTAAAACTACCAAAGTTTTATATAATTGTTTAATTGATCTCTTTATTATTGAGCTTTATTAGTTTCAAAAGTCAGGAATGGTGATGGGTTGAGCAACACTGGAAATAGCTAGTAGACCTATTAAACTGATACAATCGACTGTTCATCGTCATCTTTTACCTGCCTTGGTTAAACGCACTGTAATAACCTCGTAAAGCAAAACGGCAATCTGAACTACCTGTGCACAAAACACCATCTCCTGTGAACCCTGAATTACACTGACAAACAAAAGCTCCGTCAGTATCTGTGCATCCTGCGTTGGCATCACAGTTGTCTGTTCCTTCTGCGCATTCGTCGACATCTAAGAGTCAAGAAGAAAATAAAAAACATTACAACTACGATACTCTAGGCTCTATTTTTACATCAATATCAGGAACCTTAACTTATCTTTTAATAAGACTAAGATGAATCTGCTATTTTTATATGCAATAGGACTACATGCTATCCGGACAGTTTGCAAAAAGTATTCAATTATTTTAAATTTGAACAAATGGTAAAAATTAATAAAAGATGTATTTCTTGACAAAGGGTCATAATTATGTTTATTATATTCTTCTCCAGATTATCTGTTTCCTCTTTTATGTTGCATTTGTAGAGTATTCACGTTTCTGTCAGTCTTGCCGGTATTACCTGTACATACAGTGCCATCTCCAGTGTAACCATCACTACATGAACACGTGAAAGATCCCTCGGAGTCAGTGCAAACTGCATTAGAGTCACAGTTGTGGGTTCCCTCCGTACACTCATCAATATCTAAAAGTAGGATTAACACTTTACATCTTTTACTGTAATTACATTGAGTTCCTTAAATTTCACTAGTTCCAAGGTAAAAAAAACTGTTACTTAAGGGGCTGGCAAGCTAGAGTGTGTACCTGCCTATGTAATCTTACCTATGTCTCGTTGAGAGTTAAATGCGTTGTTAAGTCATCAAAGAATTAAATTTCCAAAGTTTTGTGTTTAAAAACGAAAAGCAACGAAACGTAAAGCACGAGTTTCGGACGTGGCTGCTCTATTGTGCTTAGCAAGCCATGTACAGGGGAAAAGTTCCCAATCTTTTTGGCACTTTGATATACATTTTTTTGATGTCGACGTTACCCGTACAAACAGTGCCATCTCCAGTGTACCCCTGACGGCATACACAGGTGAAAGATTCCTCAGAGTCAGTACAGACTGCATTAGAATCACAATTGTGTGTTCCTGCAGCACACTCGTCAATATCTAAGAGCAACAAAATTTTATGAAATTAGTTATGTGAGCAGGTGTAAATCCTTTTTAACTACAAAATATTCTCAGTGGAAACACGAAATAAAACGATGGCTTCTAAATGTTAAAGAATAGTTACAAAAAAGCTGCACCAGATTTTTATAGGAGATTTAGGGAATCGTCGACTTAATTTTGAAGTTAAAATTTTCCATCATTAAAGAGCGCGTATTTTTGTAAGCTTCTTTAAATTTCCCTGATCGCCATCGTTTTGTGAATTTGTAGTATCTTCAGTTTAATGTGAAGAGACAGTAGCGCTGTGGTTAGCTTTGTAGGTCTTAATTGATCTCGACTAGGTCTCGGTCAATAATTGAGCAGAAACGTACTAGGCCAATATACAGCCATCTTGACCTCACTCTTGGTCAATATGCAGCCATCTTGACCTCACTCTTGGTCAATATGCAGCAATCTTGACCTCACGCTTGGTTAATAACACATTGATATGATCGAAAGTGATAGTTATAATTAATTAAATCGTTATTGTACCTGTGCAGATTGTGCCATCTCCAGTGTACCCATGACTACATGAACACGTGAAAGATCCCTCGGAGTCAGTGCAGACTGCATTAGAGTCACAATTGTGCGTTCCATCTGCACACTCATCAATATCTAAAAGTAGGATTACAACACTTAAGTCTTTTACTGTAATTACATAGAGTTTCTTAAATTTCACTAGTTTCGAAGTAAAAGAACTGTTACGTAAGGGGCTTGCAAGATGGAGAATGTACCTGGCTATGTAATCTTACCTATGTCTCGATGAGAGTTAAATGCGTTGTTAAGTCATCAAAGAATTAAAATTACCAAAGTTTTGTGTTTAAAAACGCACAGCAACGAAACGCACAGCACGAGTTTCGGAAGTGGGGAAAAGTTCCCAATCTATTTGGCACTTTAACATACATTTTTTTCATGTCGGCGTTACCTGTACAAACAGTGCCATCCCCAGTGTACCCCTGACTGCATGCACAGGTGAAAGATGCCTCAGAGTCAGTGCAGACTGCATTAGAATCACAATTGTGTGTTCCTTCCGTACACTCATCAATATCTTAAAGTAGAATAAATGCACTAATAATTATTAGAAAACAGTCCCAAGAAAGTACGCGCGCTGATTGGTTAGAAATCGTGTTTCTATAACTCGATAGAAACACAGAACTAGCACGAGCTGTTGACGTAATGATGACGCGAGCAAAGAGAATTTACATTTTGATATTCAAAGTTAACAAGTTGCTTTCCTTTTTTTCCTCGCAGTGTTTTCTAAAAGAAATAGAAAACATGTTCTTCGTGTTTCTATCGAGTTATAGAAACACTCGTGAAAGTTTGGGAGAACTCGAAAAAGCTGTGGAAACACTCGCCTGCGGCTCGTGTTCCCACAGCATTTCTCGTTCTCCCAAACTTCCACTCGTGTTTCTATTAAACAATTAGATTATGAGCTCGAGATTTCTATCGCGTGATAATTGACGAGGGCGCAGCCCGAGTCAACTATCACGCATAGAAATCGAGAGCGAATAATCTAATTGTTTTAGTATAAATCTACTAGTCGTTCAAAACTTTGTCTTTTCCGGAACAGCCTCGACCAGTAAACTGTCTAAATCTTCTTTATGGACACTTCGAAAACGTGAACAAGCGGCCGCCATTACGCTACTCGCTATCTATCACAGAATAGATAGTGAGTAGCGTAGCCAATCAGAGCGCGGCATTTGTGATAGAACACTAGTAGATTTATACTAAAACTCGATAGAAACACGGAAAATGTTTTCTATTTCTTAACTATTAGGAAGTAAAGGCGCACACAAGCCTGAAGACCCACTCGGCCGGAGCTCATCCCGGTTTCAGTAGCATGAGACACCTGGGAGTGTTATTACTTCCCCCTGGATGGGATGTTACGGTCCTACGCCGAGCTACCCCCTGCCTTATTGCGCAGGAACCCATTTGTACTCCTGGGTGTAGAGAGACAGTGGAGTTCAGTTTCTTGTCTGGAGAAACAAAACAGTGCCATCACCAGGGCGCGAACAATGGAACTCGGAAGTATGACACACTAACCACTAAATTAATTACAAGGTAGTCTTCTACCAAAAAGGCCTACTCGATTCTGTTAGCAGTCGTTAGGAGTCAAATGCGTTGTTAAGTAATCAAAAAGTAAAGCAAATAAAAACAGTCAATGTAATAGTTGTAGTCAAAGTCAGTCGCAGTCAAAATTATAATCAGCCACAGTTGGAGCTATAGTTATAGTCATTGTCATTGTCAAAGTCAAAGTCAAAATCAAATAAAGTCAAAGTGGTCGTGGTCGTGGTCGTGGTCATGGTCATTGTCATAGTCGTAGCCAAAGTAATACGTATTGGCAGGAGCCTGGTATATGTACAAAATACCCTCTACCAGTCTGTATGGAAGATTTGTTTGCAAAGGATCAATTTTTTTGTTTTAATTTACCTGTACAAGCAGTGCCATCTCCAGTGTACCCCTGACTACATGAGCCCAAGAAAGATCCCTCGGAGTCAATGCAGACTGCATTAGAATCACAATTGTGTGTTCCTGCAGCACACTCGTCAACATCTAAGAGGAACAAAAATTTTATGACAGTTGTGTGAGCAGGTGTAAATCCTTTAACTGATTCGCAGAGGAAACACGAAATAAAACGCTCACTCTTGGTCAATATGCAGCCATCTTGACCTCACGCTTGGTCAATATGCAGCCATCTTGACCTCACTCTTGGTCAATATGCAGCAATCTTGACCTCACGATTGGTTAATAACACATTGATATGATCGAAAGTGATAGTTATAATTAATTAAATCGTTATTGTACCTGTGCAGATTGTGCCATCTCCACTGTACCCATGACTACATGAACACGTGAAAGATCCCTCGGAGTCAGTGCAAACTGCATTAGAGTCACAATTGTGGGTTCCATCTGTACACTCATCAGCATCTAAAAGTAGGATTAAACACTTTACGTCTTTTACTGTAATTACATAGAGTTTCTTAAATTTCACTAGTTCCAAAGTAAAAAAAAACTGTTACGTAAGGGACTTGCAATATGGAGAATGTACCTGCTTATGTAATCTTACCTATGTCTCGTTGAGAGTTCAAGGCGTTGTTAAGTCAGTAAAGGATTAAAATTACCAAAGTGCTGTGTTTAAAAACGAACAGCAACCAAAAGCAAAGCACGAGTTTCTGAATCGGCTGCTCGATTGTGCTAGCAAGCCATGTAGAGGGGAAAAGTTCCCAATCTATTTGACACTTTAACATACATTTTTTTTCACGTCGGAGTTACCTGTACAAACAGTGCCATCTCCAGTGTACCCCTGACGGCATGCACAGGTGAAAGATCCCACTGAGTCAGTACAGACTGCATTAGAATCACAATTGTGTGTTCCCGCAGCACACTGGTCGATACCTAAGAGCAACAAAATCTTATGAAATTAATTGTGTGAACTGGTGTAAATCCTTTTTTTAACTATTTTATTCTCAGTGGAAACACGAAATAAAACGATGGCTTCTAAATGTTAAAGAATAGTTACAAAAAGGCTGCACTACTGCAGAAAGTAGAACTCGAATCTCGGTACATGAGCTAATTAAATTACGCGCCGAGATATGTACAACGAAATTGACTGGAATAAATGTTTTATTATATCTCTAGACCCTCGATTGTGAGAAATTGGAACTAGTTTGCATGACAAGAATTGACTTTGTTGTTGTTTGTAAACAGAACCATGTTGTTGTTGAGCCGACATGTCGAGCCTAGGTGCAAAAAGGTGTCAAACACAAGCCTGGCTCGTTCTTAAACATCTCTTTAATGTACTTGCAATTTTTTTTGAGTTTTCAAGCCATTGTGAGAATTAAAAGCGAAAAAAGTTAGCGGAAGTAAAAAAAAACCTCAGTTTACGGGCTCCATGGATGTCTTAAAATTGCGGCTGTTTTAATAGAGTTTCACTTTAGTTTGTAATAAACAATTAAAATCGGGTCAATTTCGCTATATAATTTGCTCACTTACCGTCGAATAATTTCATCCCATAATATAGATTTAGCCAAGCCTAAAAGCGGGGCTCCCGTTAGTACTTTCATTTCACTTTAAACTGTAAAAGCATTCTAAAATATTGCGAAGGAATTCACAAACGTTTTTAACTATAGTTAAGTGTCAAGGTCGGTTAACTTGCTATGATTTTTGTCTAAACTTTCGTCTGCCATTAGTAAGGTCTTTCTACCTACAAAGTCATGGAGTATATTCTACAAAAAACACAAATTATCAATGTACTATATTCTATTCCTGATGAAATTAACCATTCTATTTGCGTAAATGTATTTAAAAGATTTGTACACGCTACTGGGAAATGCAGGACACAACTCTTGTCATTTTCGTTTTAAAACGAACACCTCGGTAAAATAAATGTTTACTCCAAGCAGGGTGCAAAGAAAATTAATTTTACAGATTGCCCTTCGGGCAAGCTGTAACCAACATCTACCAGCCCGAAAAACATTTTTCACGAGAATGAAAAAATAATTATTAATTATTCTTTTTTTAATTACATTGTAAGTTTAAAAAATTACTGCCTTCATTTATTCACTACAATCAGCTGTAGTTACTTAACAAAAGAAATAAATAACCGTAAAAGTGTGAACTATAAGTAGACCTGGTCCAACGCAACACGTGAATGACTAACATACATTTGAGACATTTTACAATTTAGAACATTTTTTACGAAAACAACGGCGTTGAAACCAAAGTTCTCAATCGACACACTAAATGACGACGTCGACAACGCGAAAAGCTGCCAGTGAAAGGGCTACATTCTGCAATTTGCCGCCAAGAGAAAATTCCCGCGGGAGTTTTCTTGGCCGTCGACAGGGGAGATGTTTATATGATTAAAGGACATAAAAATTTGAAATCTTTCATCAGTTTGCTTCTCATTCAAAAGTAGTGCATTCAGAAGATCATTTTTCTGAAGAAGGTTTGTTTAGAAGTCGGTTTTCCAAGTCAAGTGTCAAGTTTAAGGGAAAGTGGAAAGTGCGAGTGCTGAGTCACGCATCAGTGAGCAAATATTATGCAGACAAAACTTATGCAAATTTGTGGTCCATAGCACGGAGTCTTTCCACTTCTCGGCTTTCTTCGCTACAATTTTGTCTGTTTTCCACAGCACGGAGTCTTTCCGCTTCTCGGCTTTCTTCGCTACAATTTTGTCTGTTTTCCACAGCACGGAGTCTTTCCGCTTCTCGGCTTTCTTCGCTAAAATTTTGTCCCGTTTTCCACAGCACGAAGTCTTTCCGCTTCTCGGCATTCTTCGCTACAATTTTGTCTGTTTTCCACAGCACGGAATCCTTCCGCTTCTCGGCATTCTTCGTTAACATTTTGTCTATTTTCTCGAGCCCGGACTCTTTCTGCTTGTCGGCGTTCTTCGCTATAATTTCGTCTCCTTTCTCTTTCCCGAGCGCGCCTTCTTTGGCGATCTACTTCGCTCATTCTTCCTCAGTTAATTCTTGCTCTCTTTCCCGTTGCTCTTCACCTGAACCCTGTGTTCTGCAAATTATATTTTCCCTGCTATTGTTTGTTGACATAGCAATAGAAATTGTTTCGTTTATCCTTTAGTAAAACTTTAACAGTGTAGAGTAGTAATATTGTCAGGGGCACCCAACGAATGATTTCGGTAAAATATCTGTTCGAATGTAAGGTCGCCTAAATTTTTCGGAAAATTTCTCCTCAAGGGAAAGAACACGTTGATTTTCGGAAAAAAAATTTCCCTAGAATTTGCGTAATTTAGGTGGTCGAGGAAAAGTTGTCCAAGACTTTTCATAAATAGATAGTCAACAGAAAGTTACCCTAGAATTTTCGTTCGAGTTACAACTCGCAATTTTTGGACGTCGTCCGCAAGTTAGGGATGTATAACGCATGGGTGCAGAAAATCGAAGCAAGATTTATCTGAGAAGGCAGTCCAAATTCACCAAATCAGAACGTCTTTGTTTAACGTGGTACTCTCGTACTGACTTGAACGACCTGGTAAGCTTAATTCTCAGTCTTTATGCTGTTGACCGACCATTCCGACGCGATAAAACTTAGGTCATCCTCATATTTTTTTTTTCGTTTAGCATCGAATGCGTTTTCTGATATTGGGTCGGTCGGTCGGATTGAAAAAAAAGAAAGTTAAAAAAAAAAAAGTCATAAGAATTATTTCAAGTGAAAAATGGTCCAACTACGTGCTGAGTTACTTTTTTTTAAATGCCAAAAATTTGGGTCGGTCGGACGACGCTAAACGGAGAAAAAAAATAGGATGGTCTTAACGCTTATGGATAAGCTGGATATGTTTATACTAGATTTGTTTTCTCCTTGTTTAAAACGCTTTTCCGCGATCAAATTAAAAACTGGAAATTTTATCGGTTTCAAACATGTATAGGTAATAATAATAAACATTCACCTTACATCTAACTGATCTAGTAACCTTTGGATAATAATGCTTTATTTTTCTAAGTTATGGAAGATATGGTCGACGGTAACGTCGGCTTCTTTGTCTCTGTTCAGTAGCGTGTGATTTCTTCCCCTAATACTTTCGAATAAAAAAGTTACTCCCCTGCAATCTTCGGATGCGCGTTACGGTTTGCCTAAAATTTTCGGAATCTCTTCATAGACGCAAGCTTTTACAAAAAGGTCTCCTAAAAATTTCTAACGACAGCAATGCTAGCACGAGTTCTTCATTTTTCGAACAGACCTATAAAGGTAGCTAAAACTTTCGGATGAGCCAAAAAGGCCGCCTAGGATTTTCGAGACGAACACAGTTCCCCTAAGAAATCCGAACAGATAAATAGTTTTTAGGGCAGCTCCAAATTAATGAAACGGGCTTCTAAAGCATAGAAAATTCCATTTAAGGCACTTCTGAGGTATTTGGAAAAATTTGGTCGTTGGGTGCCCCTGTATTGTGTCTCAAAAAGACAATGAACTGAAAATTTCTTTTTCAGTCGTCAACGCAATTTCCCGCCAAAAATATGCGGGTTACCAGAACAGCTTCCAAATAAATCACGTCACCTCGATGAGTTGACACATGAGCCCACAATATGGTCATGTGATGCTGGTCAGTGGCTATCGCGTTTTGACAGCTGTCAATTGACCATATTGTGAATGTCCAATATAAAAGATGTGGATTTGCCAAGACACGCCTGAGATACCTCTCCCTTCCTTTTGATAGTCTCCCCTACCCTACCCGTACAATCTGTAGACGCGTACGTACGTACGGACGTACGGACGTACGCTCGGTCAGTCACGTGACAACCAAAGGAAAAGAGGTTGACCATATTCCATGAGTATGGGGCTCTGCTATTAATTTGCTTGGGTAGTTTTCTTGGTATATTCTTTTCAAGCAAGATTTGAATTTCGCCCCGTCTAATTCAATCTAGAAATCTTTTCTCCATGATGGCCGTTTTCCGTACTAATAGGATATGAGCTGATAACATGTGATCATGAGTAGGGAACCATGCAATCAAAGCGCGCGTTTGCTCATATCCAGGAGTTGTACCCCGACATGGTGAGCCAATCCGATTGCTCAAGGTTACTGAGTTGGTATACTCATATTAATTCAACATATTCGATTAACTTGAAGAGGAAAATTTGTACAAGTGCACGTACTTTACACATATTTCACTTCTTTATCGCCAAAGGGTTGCTTTTTACCCTTTAGCTATTTAAGGTTCTGTTAAAGAAACACTTAAATATGTACATAATTGGTACGAAGATGGTATATATATAGTCACTTTCTGTGAATAGTTCTTCATAACATAGCTTTGGGAAAGCACGCGCTATGATTGGCTAATACGTTCGAGCCATTTGCCTCTGGGTTGCATGCTGACGCGAGATTGTTAATTAGTATGAAAGGTGTGAAGTCAGATGTCATAAAAGAAACGGCAAACGCAGCAGCTGTGCAACCATCTAGTTACGGACGCACTCGGGAGGTTTGCTGAGCACTCAAGAAACTAGAGGTGCTCTCGGCGGCGCCTCCAGCATCTCTTACGCTTCTTCTGTGCTTAGTAACTTCCAGCGTGTGTCCATAACTAGATGGTTGTACGCTTTACGTTTACCATTTCTTCATAATGCTTTTAAGGAACTTAATTTAACACTTTGCAATAACTGAAGATTTAAGGACCTCGAGTGCTTATCTCAAAAACATCGTACAGAGTTTTTAGTCCCAATTGTAAGAATATTAGTCGAAATGTAATAATTGAATGAAAATATAAAATATATTTATTTCAAAATATTATTTCACTGAAAACGCAGATTTTAACAAAAAGTAAAATGATAAAAGGAAGTGAAAATGAAGATAATAATGACGACAGCAACAGCTACATTAAATACGATAATGATAATGATAATGACAATGATGAAGACAACAATAAGGATAACCATAGCGGTAATGATTATAGTAATGATAATGAAAATGATAATTACCGCCAGTGGCGCAGTATCTGAGGCTACAACTCGGAGTAGGACCTAGTTTGTAAACGAAGAAGCCTCCGCAGTTGCGCACTAGAATATTTCTGAACCAGTTGCAGCATTTATTGTCCCAATGAAAGCAAACGTTCCTGGTCGCTTGTCCCTCTTCAACGGTGGGATGACCCATTTCCAACCAGGCTGGCGCATGCGTAGAACATACGCTCGTGCCAGGACAAACATCAGGCAGTTTTGTTCCAGCTGGTTCCTTAAAACGATACCAGTCTTCAAGCAGAGCGCTATCGCACAAAACCGCGCTGCTTGAAGTACTGATGTTTCTGTCAGGGTCATCGAGATATTGGTACGAGCAACACTCGGAAGGTAATGCTGCTTCTATAATGATATTGAGAAAAGACTTTGTTTTAAATATAGTAATAATACAATTCACCTGCGGTAGTTTACATTCTTTTCTTGACTCTAATGATGACTTCTGCTCAGGTTCTCGAAACGTCAGTCAACGTGAGAACTACATACACTAGACTTGTAACAAGTCTTGTGAAAACGGGATTTGCAGGACCCTACTCCATTTTACATCTTGGTCTTTGTTTATAAAACAATGCCAAGTAGGTGCCAAAGCAGAGGACACTGATTATTATTATTATTATTATTATTATTATTGCTATTATTATTCTACCGTTATAATTATCATTGTTTTTGTTACAATTATTATTATCTTTAATATTATCTCGTAATTATTTTCACCAATATTATCAAAGTCTTAAGCGTTGGAGCTGGGTAAGATTCTCTTTTAGTCGTACAAAAGCAATCTCAATTCTTTATTCAAGTTCCTGTTACTGCAAGAGATATATTCCCTTCAAAACGTCCATTGAGTTATTTTACGTCCGTGCAAATTGAACTTGCTTACTGGAGGCACATTTTATGGAGTATTATCCGCCAGAATTCACTTATTTCATCATAATTAACGATGTCCCTTTCAAAAAATAAAACCCAGCAATCATTGGAATCAACGAGTTTGACAAAACATATTTTTTTTGTAGTTTCTCATTTATGATTAACTGTAGAGGGCGCACGATGCTTGCCGTACAACTAATGGCAAAAAATTAAGACTTGTAGGCCATTCCATGGGCCTTAACTCCTTGTGTAACATGCATGGAGAGTTCAATTAGGTAATAGGGTGCCTGTTATGCTGAGAACTAGTTTATCTCTTAAGGACTCCACCAACTTCCTAGAATCACGGTGGATTATATAAAGTACTTCTACAGTTGCTAGCATCGCAAACACATTCACGTACCTATAAAAATATACCGAAATAGCCATCTGTGAAATACAAACCACAGAACGGCAGCTACCTAAAAAGGAAAAATCCTGAAGTTGAATCCTGGTAAAAAAATATATATGAAAGAACATCGACAAAGTAATCTGAAAACAAACCTCCAGTAGAAATATGGCTCTCTTCATGATCGCATTAGGTTTTATCAAACTAAGTGGAAACACTGCGTCAAAGTTTCGAAGCGAATTCTTTATCGTAGCCCAGTGAAAAACGTAATAAGACACACATTGAGTAATTGGGCTATTATCTGGAATCATCATCCCGCTGTGAATGACGGTTACATTTTCTGAACACCAGTGCACTACTTAACCAGCTGTCCTGAACAGATCGCCTGTCCGGCCACAGTATGCATGGCTTCCTGGTCACCAGATATTCCTCACCTTCGGGACAGTCTTCATTTCACGTGAAAGTCGTAACAACTACCACAAAACCCTACCTTTTGCAATTGAACCTAGCAAAAACAAAATAGTTCATTATGAAAAAAAACAAACCCCTAAATCTTTGCTTGTTTTGGCTGAGGAAGGATGGTTGCAGACTTATTGTTGTGCTAATTTCATGTCTAAGTTGGTCGTTTTCAATTCTTCAGGAACTGTAAGAGAATGTGAAAGGAACATTGCTAGCTTTAATTCTTTCAGCGTCGAACCATATCTTATTAAAAGAAGAGAAAATGATTTGTTACTGTAGTAAGAGATACACTTGGAGGAAGAAGTTGACTAATTCTTCTTGACTCCTAATGGAGGGCAGGGCCTTAACTAGCGCTTTATTTTAGAAACCTTCAGTCGCTTGCTGTGAATGATGAATGACTAGGTCAAATCTGTTTTCTCCTTAACTGAGTGAATTAAAACAAAAATGTGCTTGTTTGTAGCTCGCTGTATTGGACTAAATATATTTGCGAGCTTTTTCTTTTTGCAACCAACAACCCAGACATGATCAATTCTGTTGATGCATTATATAAAAATTAATGCTGTCGATTTTACCGTACATGATTTTTTTTTTAATAAATGCAATTGCAAAGTAAAGCATTTGATTTGTTTCAGCTGCTCCTAAATTACCTGCTGTTAGAAACAGGTCCTAAATAATAGTTTTGTGATTGCCAATGGATTAAATGAGAAAGAGTTTCGATATCTATTATTGTCTTACACAGGGTATGGTTTCGGGTTAAGTGTTTTAAACAGGGTATCAAAAATCGGAATTCTGTCTTAAACAGGGTAGGAAAATCAGCGATATTTGTCCTAAACAGGGTCAGGGTATGAGGGGGCGCGCCGCACCTCCCCACCCAGGGATATATCGAGTACCCCCCCGGGGCTTAAACAGACTAAAATTTGACCACGAATTTTATATAGGAGTGATGTCTCACTTACTGCCCGTCAAACGGTTTGTAGATCTTTCATTCTTTACTAATTATTCTCAACCACAGACCCGCAACAATTTGCAAAATAACCTAGAACATTGACCCGTTTTGGGGAGCCAGTATTGTATCCATTATTTATCACAATATAGCTGTCTCCTGGTCCCATCACATTCCTGGTGAAGCAAAATATTACCCACCTTAAGACTCGAACTGGCACGTTTGACATAAAAAGAGGGAGGGGAAAGATTGCATACTACCAAGGATTTATGCCATCAGTAATAAAGAAAATATATTGTTTTTAATTTTGAGGTTCTCAGCTATTTTGAAATTTTGGCAACTCTAGGCGTATTCTTACTGAACTGGACCCCAGTTTCCACGTTTCCATTGACACAAACGTTCTAAGAAGGGCCCATCCTCGGTTTAAAAACCTGTTACGTTCACGAGTGACGTAAAACAATGAAAACAAAGGAGACAAAACAATAGGGACTAGGAAAATAATATTGAATGAAAACAAAGAAAAACTCCACAGGTTTTTACACCGAGTAAAACCCCTAAAAGGACTTTCATTTCTTTTACAGTTCGACTACCCGAACCAAGGTAACCCAAATCAATTTTCTTACAAAACGTAAACGTCTGCTTTTGACGTTGAACAACAGATTTGTGTGGAGTTTTTACCGACTTAAATGATTGTTTTTCAATATTGATATGTTTCGTATAATTATAGAGCAAATTATATCTATTTTTTTTTATTTTTATATCTATTTTTTTTCAGCAGAAAATTAAAAAAAAATCAGTTGATGTGGGTGTTGAACGTTTTTGGAAATAAAAGATTACTATGAGCTAAAAAAATAGCGGAAAAGCTCTAAAACTTTATTTGATTTTATCCTTGAAAGAACGAAACACTGTACCCTAACTTTGGCAGAAACAACCCCACATAGTAAGTTGGTGCTGGTTGTAAATGTAGGATAACCGATGACGTCAAAAACTCCAAAATTTAACTGTCAAAAATTTGCTGAGATTCTACGCCCAAAAGTCAAAACACCTCTTCTTTATTGAGACCATCTAGGTTGCTTTCATTAAAACACAAGTTACAATTAATTGTGTTTTATAAACATCCATTCAGATTTTAATGAACTGACCTCATGGACTAAAAATATCAGGTTCTCTACGAATTCATGGAAACAAAGTTTATGTGATTAAAAATAATTGATTTTGATCGTCCTGGTGTAAGTAGTTCTGAAAAGAGTTTTTGTTGATGATGCGATTACTGTCGACTCCAAGGAGCTCGAACTTAATTGTGATGATTTACGCAAAAGTATTGGGCGTAACTATATGTACCATCATTCAATGGAATTGTCGCATTTCTGATATTAATAATTGAGAAGACCATTTAGTGCACGTTTTTCCTTATTCTGCTTAAGTGCGCAAAGGTCCAGGCCTGTGAAATTATCAGTTTCTACCACACCTGTATTATGCAAATGAATATATGAAAGACCATGTATTTCAGTGAACTGCGGAGTAATATGTAGTGACATTAATTGATCATCGCAGTTATGTACACAACTTAAGCAGCTGTGAAATTAAAGCCTGAAAAAAACTCGGGCCTGAGCCATTCTTCTCCATCTACGGGTATATTACAAACTCACAATGTGACCAGCTCCCAGTTAGCTTGATAGCTCAACCTAAGATGCACACTAAGCGCTTTTCCAATATATTTATTCAATCTTTGTCTAAGCGGTAGAACTCTTTCATGCAGCTTTGTTGAAATTATCTACGGCGGCCATCTGTAATTTTTATTGTTCCTTACGAAGCTTAGCCGAAGGCCGAGCGTAGCGAGGTTACTAATCGTGTTGTTTCCGGTCAGACCAAGTGGCTCGCAAGCCGAGTAAATAGAGCCGAGAGTTTTTATGTATGTATATTTATATCAATATTTTCAAGGTGTCCGTTCGCGATCATGTGCTTATAAGTAAATACGTAAATTGGGGTTTATCCCTGATAGGAAAAATCATTACGAGTTCTTGAAACACTTGCTTCGCGAGGTTTTGCGGGAGTCGTATTTCCAGTATAAATAATGATGATGATGATGATGATGACGATATTAGAAATAATAAGAATAATGATCAGGAGCCTATGATGGTCTCCTGTGATGTGTAATGACAAGATGAATACAATAATCGGGTTTTTAGCACTGATAGGAAAAACCATTACGGGTTCTTCAAAAACTACCTTCGCGAGGATTCGCGGGAGTCGTATTTCTAGTATATACTGAAATATCTATATATGAATTATGAGTTATGAGTTAGTGATTATTATATTCTCGTACATCGAATACTGTACAAATAACGCTCGAAATTAGTACAAATATCCCGCGATATTTGTACAGTTGGTTATTTGTATAGTAGGAAACCTGTTTTACCGGTTTGCCACGATGACTATGAAACGAAAGTTGATGAAGAAAATTTAAAATGAACGTTATTTTAAAAATATTTGATAACTTTAATTAATTTACCAACGATAATGAATTAATTTGCTCGACTATACTGCATTAAAAGAGGAAGCCATGTTTCTGACGCTTACAACAGAACCCAGTTTAACGCTGGGATACGCGAATTCATCGAGATTAACAAAATTAATATAGTGACATGGCAAACAAAACCAGGACTGACCTGAACGTCGTAAGGAAATGTCGTTAGATGTTCCCCAATTTTCCGAAGAAAAGAATATGAAATCCATCGACAGCTACTCGACAGTTTCGGAGAAGCAACGAGAAAATGACATCATTCATGATCTTAGCCAGCGCTCGAGTCCGCAAGAGGTCATGAAATCAGGCAGCTAGTTGCAGCAGCAGTGCTTCAGATACGAGAACCAGCCAAGTTACTTCAACTTTTTTTATCCGATCCACATTTTTATCACTCCACCAGTTCCTATGACCAAGCGTCGTTGCTATGATAAACTAATCCGGCGGTGGAAATAGAGCGGTGCCGGTGTAAATACAGTTTATTTCAGCGCAGACGTTTGTCGTTTCTTCCTCAAGACGATTTGTTTGGGGAATACTTTTCAGTCTGGGCATGTTCATGTCGAGCAATAACTGTAGGTTCTCATTGAAGAAATCCATAATTTTGGCACTTACGAAACGTTCCGTCTTCAACTTGTAATTGCATCGGATGTTTGCGTAGTTTAGACAAGTCCGCCTATTTTCCCTCCTTTTGCTTCGAGTTCCCCTTGTAGAATGCTACCGTTATTTGAACTATTCATGAAAAACTTAGCATTTTCTTACTTACAGTTCTTCAAAACGTGGTATATGTTTTTGAAACCAGGTTTGTGGTAAAGGAGTGAACACACAACGCAGCCAGTTGACAAGATATCTGTTTGCAGATGTTGATTGACAAGATGTTTGTTTGCAGATGTTGATTGACCAGAAGTTTGTTTGATTGATGTTTGATTTTCTTATCGTGCGTCACGCAAAAATTAAATATCACACATTCCTTGCAACAACTAATATATTTATTTGACGGCAAATAAAAGATTTTATGGCTCATTCGAACCTGATAGTGGCTCAGCTGTGTCAATAGGTTGACAGACGGGGTGGTGGTGCGTCGCATTATAGATAACAAGCCACGGTAGATTGCCGTAAGAGTTCAGTCACGAGTTACCGAAAAAAATTAGTTGTGCACTGGACTTGTGAAAGTCATAAGAGCGACCTAAATAGCCACACGATCCTCAAATGTGCGCCTGTATTTTCAAATCACTGTAGCAAGCAGTTTCAGCTTTCACTAGAGAAGCTTGAATTCGAAGGGCTGAAAATCGTGTCCTCTTCTTAAGATGTCGTGTAAACGCCATTAATTTTGAACCTTTAGAAAACGCGAGATGCAAAGAATCGACTGGGACTCTGCTGATATACAAAGTTTCATCACATATTATATGAATAATGCCGAGAAGAGAGTTGAAAATACGAGACGGAGTATCTCTAACTATCTGTTTGATACATGATGAAACGTGTGTATCGGGTACTTGCTGGAGGTACTCAAATGAAATCCCGAAATCCTTGAATGGGACAAGTCCACGACACAAAAACAAGCTCGTTTTTGCATCGCTTATTTCTCCTACTAAATCATTTCAATTCGTTTGAGAAGTTAAATCAAACACTCGAAACATGTGTTTTATCACATACCAAACACCTCGACGTTCGCCAAAAATACTACTCAGCGAGTCGTATTTTCAGCTCTCTTCTTGATCTATTCATCAAAATTGCAGCGAAGGGAAGGCCTTGGATTCATTCCAGGCATTCACTTACGTGAGTGGTTAGCGTTAACCTTCCAGTCTCCATCAATACACTAGGTTACAAAGCTACGAAGCATGATTCTCAATAGTGACGCGAATAACGCTATGTTGTTCATACTTGAAGCCGCGCCACTGTTACTAAAGAGAGGTCGTGTGGTGCCATTACAGAACGGATTATAATCTCCCCTTAATGTCTTTAAATCCAGCAAGTTGAAGGAGCAGTAAGAGCGCCGTGCCAAATCAAGACAAGTCTTGGCATTTTCGTACTCTTCACACACCAGTGAGGGAACTGATAAAAACGTTGAGCGAAAGTTCTCCCCGCAAAGGGCGGCTTCATCGTTGTATTTATCAGTGCAGGATGCAACGTTTTTCAGAATTGGAGGAAGGTCTTCAAGAGCGAGTTGTTTTGTGGGGTATTCACAGAGTAATTGAAAT
This sequence comes from Ricordea florida, assembly GCA_949710005.1. Lineage (NCBI taxonomy): Eukaryota > Metazoa > Cnidaria > Anthozoa > Corallimorpharia > Ricordeidae > Ricordea > Ricordea florida. The sequence goes on from OX453284.1 coordinate 24,065,359, forward strand.
CCCTGAAGGATTTGCCCTATCAGAAGACTGAGAGCTGTTAGAAGAACAGGGTTCTTTGTTGGAGTGATGCATGATTCAAACTTGGATTGAAAGCAATTTAGAAAATCTTCGGCCATGCCGCTAAAAAAGTAAGAATTTAAAATAATCAGTAAGTTCATTATTCAAATGTCAAAGCAAAAGCCTGATGTGTATAGGATTTTGTGCCGACACGATTTTTATAACGTCTATTTATTCAAAAAATGTAATTATTCAACCATACTCTTACAAGAGGGTCTCAATGGGGTTAACGGTTAGCCGTAAAACGGGCAGAAAAAGTAGCCGTTGGGCGTAAATATTGAAAAATTTTAACCGTTAGCCGTAAAAAAATATTAACCGTTAGCCGTAAAACAGCCAAAAATATTAACCGTTAGCCTTAAAGCAGTCAAAAATATTAACCGTTAGCCGTAAAAGTCATCACCCCATTGAGACCTTCTTACAACAATTAGCTCTTCCGAATGATTACAACACTAAGAAAATTACATATTACAAAGAGCTCATTTCCGAAGGTATATTCAGCCGAAGTTGCTTTTTTTATGTTCGGTATTCGGGGCCTACGGAAAGAAGCCCTAGGTTTGACCTTACTGACTGTCCAACAGGACCGAGGGCATACGTACGTTAATTTTCTCCAGTACGGTCCCGAACAAGCTTTGTCAATAAGTGTTTCATGGGGCCGGCATTTAAAGTTTGAATTTTATACTGAAAAAAAGTATTATCCTGAAAATTTACTGTTAACTTTTGTATAGAGATAGAGGACATTACACGATGGCGAGAAGATATGAATTTTATGTTCGAGTGGCAAAAAAATATATCACGAGTGAGCACAGCGAGCGAGTGAGATATTGTTCTTGCCACGACCATAAAATTCATATATTCGAGCTAATTCGTGTAGCCGTTATTTAACTACACTGATGTGGCCCGGGGTGAAATCTCAGAAGGATGCTGCAAAGAGCTTCAACGTCTACAAAACCGTGCTGCTCGAATTATTCTTCAAAGAATAACTTCAAAAGAAATATTTCTTGTGCTAAACTGGTTGGATTTAGCTTGTAGAAGGAAAATGCATAAATGGGTATCTTAGTATTTAAGTGTCTAAATAATTTGGTACCAAAATACTTAAACCAGTGTTCAGTATCCAAGAAACAGGGTTCTGCACGAACACGCAACAAGGAGTAACGACCTACACCCACCAAAGCCCAAACGCAACATGAGCAAGAAAACTTTTAAGTACACAGGAACGATATATTACAATTCACCACCCGAATATGTTAAAAGTGTTCCGTCCTTAAATAATAAATAAGTATGCTAATTAGGCATTTTTATCGGTAAATTAGTTTTTATAATTTATATGTTTACCATTTTTATATTGTACATAATTTTATTGTTCCAGGGCCCCGATGGATACCTGCCTCGTTGCTGAATGGGCCACCCTGGTTAAATTAAGTTTCATTACCTTACCTTACCTTAACGTGTAATTTTCTTTTTATTATATAAACAAAAACACATTTAACGTTCGTTTGGCAGCTTTATACACTAACTGAATCGTGCAAGGCGGGAAATGACGTCGTCGATATCCTCACTAGTGGTCCCGGATGTAGTTTCATATGAAAATTTACGAGTGGTGTAATTCCCAGTAAGACACTCGCATCCATATAATTAATGGCATTAATTTGCATTAATAAACAAATTTTACCTGCAATTTGTGTTTATGTCTCCTTGTAAGATAGTATCCAAGAATGGTTTCTCACACGCAATTCCCATCTTTAGCGAATCGTATTTATCAAAGTGAATGTATAACGTTCTGATAGTGGTACTAGAAGAGAGAGAGAGAGAGTGAGAAAAAAAAAAACAAAAGTAAAAATGGTGTAATCTGAACGGTTTTAATTAATAAGATTAGATAAGATAAGATAAGATAAGAACTTAATTATTGTGTCGAAATCGCTAGCATACAACGTGCATTAATTATGGACTCTTAGTACAGTTCGTTATTTAACAATTAATAAAAATATGAAATATATGTACATCTACAAGTACTGAAAAACATATAACACAAACAATGAGCCAGGCATTAAAATCATTCGTTAGTTGTTAGATAAAAAACAGTCTTAACAAATTTTGCCCGGCAGGCTAAATAAGTCAGGTTATGTTTGCCATAAGCAACAGTCCGAAATCTGGGTATAGCGAAAACAGGATTTCTAAGATGATTAGATATTTAGTAAGGAGAACTTATCCACGGAGTCGCCAGTAAGCCAAGTAAGGAAAAGAGCAGATCCACAAAGTTTGGCAGATCGATATTGATAACTTCTGTATTTTCTAATGGGTCTTATATTACAACGACAACAAATGAATGTGAATATATTTATATATTTATAAATGAATGTGAACTGCGTACATAACTGTGGCGATGATCTTTCAGTGACAACAGATCTTAACATACCCGGGGCTGGTGGAAAGCTCAATGGGTCCATGCCGTCAGTACAAAATGGGTTATAAGGGTCATCCTCCATGAGATGTCCTATAGCACATCCACTCTGAACAGCCATTATAACACATTGTTTTGCCCGAGCATATTCTCTGAGAAAAGAAAAATTAATAAAGGCAAGGAAAAAAAACTCGGCAAGATCGGACAGTGGAATCGGACAACTGGCTATAATCGATCATTGTGATTGGACAGTTACATCAGCCAATCATATTAAGTGCACTCAGCTAAATCCACCAATCACAGAATTGATGAATTAACCGTAGCAACGAGCAATCGCCCCAGAAAAACAGTGGAAATTTTCCAAAATGGGATAATTTGCAATGGTTTAGTTAAGGAAATGAATGCAGTTTAGTTGTTACAACGACCTTTCTCGTTTTCTTCCAGGGTAAGGAGGTTTTATCCATGTGACTCTCTCTATTCCCGTAGATAAGAGAGGAAACAATTGCTAACTAGAGCAAGACAGGGAACACCACTTCAACCTTGAAGAAGATTAATCTTGACAGGAGTGTCAAAGCGTCGGGTCGAGGAATAGTGACTTTTTAAAGTTACATTCATTGAATTAAGCAGTGCTTGTAGCATGATCAAACTGCGTCTGATCGTGCACCTGGTTGTAATGAAAACATATAATTAAACAGCGGACAATTTTGTTTACAATGGTGTGACCAAACTGATTTGATCACGGTTAACGAGGCAGAAGAAATGCTTTATGGAACGAATTCATAAGTAATGGTAATAGGACTGAGTGAAGTCCAACTCGGTCTGTAATTAATCAAAAATTCTCCATTTTGAAGAAAGGGCCAAGTTAGGAGTCTGCACACTGTTTCTATGGCGACTGAAACTAAGGTTGGATTGATTGATTTAAACTACAACTTTGAATGTGATTGGCTTATTGAACTGTCTGATAACAAACTGTCTGATGACAACTTGGCAAGTGAATTAGTGAAAAAAGAAGTTACTACATACAGAGGTATATTACTCAGATGCAGAGGTATATTACTCACATACAGAGATATATTCAGTTACTCACATACAGAGGTATATTCAGTTATTCACATACAGAGGTATATTACTCACATGCAGAGGTATAGTACTCACATGCAGAGGTATAGTACTCACATGCAGAGGTATATTACTCACATACAGAGGTATACTACTCACATACAGAGGTATATTACTCACATGCAGAGCTGCTTGTCAAATGTGTTGAGAATAAGCCTCAACCGGAATTCGTCCCAGCACTGTACAGCAGTTTTAAACATATTTGCTTCACAGTTCAGCGCTTCCGCGATAAAAGGATTGACTGAGAGTGTTTCAGCAGTGAGATCACCACAGTGGTACAGTACAGATTGTGTTAGCCGACGAACATCGTCAGTAAAGAGAGACAGTGAAGTGTCAGACAGACAGTTGATAAGCACTGACGACAAACAGGCATCAAGGCTTTTATATTCCTGACTGCAAATAAAGGAAGAAAGTCTAGTTACACTTCATAAAGGATTCGGAAAACAGACATAAACTGTAGTTCCTCTAGTACAGAGATCTAGATTGGTGCAATTACTTTCATTAACCTTTTTATATGGATTTCTAAAGATAGTTAAAATATAAAATAGTCAATAGGTTTTTCAGTGTCACATCCACAGAGTGGTTCAGCAATCTTCGTCCAGTGATTCCGGTCGAATTGGAATTTTGAAATGTTTTGGAAAGAGGAAAACTGGAGAAAAATCCTCGAAACAAGGAGAGAATCAACAACAAACAACAGTTTGTTTGGAGTCTTATTGTGTCATACCTACAACTGAATTTACTATTTCAAGCTCCTTTCTCGTATCTAATTAGTTGAAGTACATGAGGATGGTCAGGTAAGAAAGCAGAGTTGAGTAGCAATGAACTCAGTCGCACTTAACGCCGGGATTTTTAGGCGCGCAAGTGTGGAGGTACAGTAGTGTAGTGGTTAGTGGGTCGGACTTCCGAGCAGAAGGTTTGGAGTTCGAGCCCTGGTGCTGGCACTGAGTTGTTTCCTTAGAAAAGAAACTTTACTCCACACTGTCTCTCTCCACCCAGGTTTATAAATGGGTACCAGCGATATAATGCTGGAGGTAACCCTGCGGTTGACTAGCATCCCATCCAGGGGGGAGTAATAACACTCCCAGCTTTGGCCTTGTGGGCCTTAAGGCCCGTGTGCGCCTTTACCTTGCCTTTTACCTTTTAGTGCAATCACACATAAGTTTTTAGGCGCACAATTAAAAATCTAGTTGCATGTGCGACAAGCTGGTTGTTCACTTTGACCCCTTTTTTGTACGCTTAGTAAGCCAGCTTAAAACGAAACTTTGACAATATGCAGATATGCATGATGGCCAAATTACTTGCAGGTCCGTCTAACGTCTTCGTGTACTTCATGTACAAAAAAGTAAGACAGTCAGCTCCAAGAGCTTTCAAAATGTTTGGCACACTGCATGTTTTTGTCGATAAAATTTATGGTGCATTTGCTACAGACCCTAGTCTTACTGAGGGGGTCGCTCGTTTTCATGTTCCACTCCTAGCTTCTGATTGGACACTCGCAGTTGCAGGGAGGGACTGAGTTAAAAAAGACCATGCCGATGCTTAAAAAGAATAATTTAATCATACCGGCACGTTGATGAGTCAGCCTTCGCCAAATTTGTGATTAATTCTCTTTGGCACTGGTACACAGATGACGCAAAGCTTTGAGAACTGCAGCGACCAATCATTACGGTTGAATTTGATTCTGATGATAAAGCAAATGAAACACAAAATTGAGAAATAAACAAAACAGAAGCAATGTTTGATGCTTCGTTCGCTCAATTTAAACCTGTTTTCCTTTAAAAATATGAACGAATGCATCTATTTCAACTCTTGCGCTAAAAGAAAAAATCAAAGGCTCCTTCGAGCTACCTCATGGTCTGTGGTAATTATTCCATAAAGTGCTGTCCTTTCCTTAGACCATAAAGCGTTCATTCCGAATAGTTCGTTTTGTGCACTCTTGCTATGACTGATCGATTACTCGTCGTCCAAATTGGAGACATCGTCCCGTTTAAGACTTTAAAACCCACTTCTTTTCCCTCGAGCATTCTTGAACACATTTCCTGTTAGTGTATTTTGATCAAAGATGGAGCAAAAGGAATGAAAACCCGCCTTGACAATCTTTACGTCGGGCTCGGCACAACTGACGCCATTTTGTAAACATGTTTTGCCGCTTTGTCTCACCCCCTCCCCCCACATATGTGAACATAAAACAATAGCACGACTCTGTGGACAAAACCAAACCTAGAAGGGGAGACAGGGGAGAACCTGTTTAATTCACATTTAAGGTATCAGCCAACCCAAAATTGACAATATTTCATAATTTTGGATTTTTATATGATTTGATAAATATGAGGAATAACTTTCGTTTAAAAAAAAATCCACAACAAAATGTTTTTCGTACGGGAAGATATCAAGCGAAAACAATTCTGCCATCTTAATTATTCTAATTTGCCGCTGACAACTCTTGTCATCGCGCTTTCAAATAAGGAGAGGTCCCATGACAGCTAAGCATGTATGTTTGTGTTTCACAAAACCATGCGATTCGCAATCTTGGAAGCGCGGTGAAGTCTACGAATGTCTTTGAAAAAGAAAAAAAGATCGTGTCCCTTTTCTTCGTCCAAGCCAAGACCGAAGAAAGGGAAGGAAGTATTTAGCTGTGAAGTGGCAACAGAGCTCGCTTCAAGCGACAAAGGTTCTTTTTTCAAACAAGACGAATGGTTACGAGAAATTGAAGAACAAGAATGCAAAACGGATGCGATTGAGAAGCAGTCGGTTGAAATGAGCGCAAGCCGTTCTAAAATGTCTTGCGGTGCCGGACTGTTCGCTGCTGCTCTTGATCGCTTTCTGGTCTTTGGCATCTTTACAAACCTAGTTATAATTAAAGATAAAGTCATCAAGATGTTTCCATTGCAGCGCGTAATGTGAACTATTTGACAAGTCAGTCAAATGAATTGGCGTTTACTAACCTCAACAAATAAATTGTTGGACCCGTCTTGGAAGCGGCTCAACGAGAGTTTCCCACCGCCGCGAAAATTTGTATGTTTCTTGTTACCTGTCAAACTACTATTGTTAAAGAAAACTGATACTTTCTTTTATCCATCAACACTTTATTTGCTTAACGCCTAATCTCATTACGGTCGAAATTCTATTTTTCCATTTTTCTCGAAACGAAAATCTGGGCGAGTTGTGCATGCATTTTGAACTCCAAGTCGCCAGCCCCTGGACCAATTTGGCTGAAATTTGGCCAAATTGTTGTCGGATAGCTTATCTACAAAACTCTGTCTGCGAATTTTAATTCTTCTTTTCATTTCAAAGTTATAGCCTATTTTGCACTAGTGTCGGCAATAATTTCTCATCCCCGAATATATTTGCTTGTAAAAATAAAACGAAAGCAGATATCAGAAATCTGAGACACGGTTTTTTAGGCCAACGTGTGAAGAAATGAAAGCCGTATTAATCGTTTTCTTCCGTTTGTTTTTGGTGAGCGTGGAACTCAATGAATGAAAACACTTAGTTTTGCAAAAACCTCCTCATTTTTTAACCGCATTAAAGTTTTATACTTTTTAAAGGGAATTAGCTGTAATTATGATTATTCAGCTTTCAAAAAATATACGGTTTATGGGGGTTTGTGTTGAAACAAAGAGCGCTAGAACGATCCGCACGTAGACGACCCCGGTGGGTTGGCTGATACCTTAATGCAGATATAATGCATAAATTAATTGTCTAACGGGAATGGAGTGACAAATCCATCCATCACTATACCTCATGGTATGAAGTACATACCATGAGGTAAAAATGAATAGGGGGAACAAAGTGAAACGTGCGAAAAAGTGTTGGCTGTTTTGATTCGCTGTAGTTTGAAAACCTCCAAAGGAAGAAATATTTCTGGCTACTAATTTAGAATTTGCTTTGTAAAGCAAATTCTAAAACACTAGATTCCACTTTTTTTAAAAAAAAATTGTAGCGTCATTTAACTGTCTCCTGTACTATTTATTGGGGAAAACGAAACAGTTAGCGCTGGTTGCAATCGGCGGGGTTCAATTCAATATAACTTTTTCAAATGTTATTTACGCGTGTAGCTATTGTTTCAGAGGCACAGCTAAAGGGGGAAGGGTGGGGGTGCCCGTGACCCCTCCCCCCTTGGGAGGTAATTGTTTTATGTTCTTAGAATTCAGGTCGCGAAAACACGCAAATCCAAAGAATCAACATACAATAAATCTTTTCCACTGCTATATAGTTATATCTAGTAAAACACGGCGTGGATGTTGTCATCTCGACATGCCAATCTGTTGAGTACCCAGCATGCAGGATGTGACACAGTGTGTCCCCCTCCAACCCTCCTTTAAAAAATCCTAGCCAGGCTCCTGTTGTTTTAAAGTTTGAAAAGAATAGCTACTCTTTCAAATCAAACTTCTCAAAAGCTTAATTGAATTCATTGAACCCGAGTCTAGTACAAGTACAGCGTGTTTCCTTTAACGTTGTCTATTTGCCCGTCAACTTTTGGTTTATAGGTGATGGTGATGTAACGGTGTTAAAAATAGGTCTGCAATGCGTACATGTGTGGCTTACTAGATCACGTGACTCTCGTGGGCAAATAAATAGATAAATAAATCCGATCATGCCAAAATGTGGCTACACAGTTTGTGAAAGCCACACAAAAATCGTGACTATTAAGACATTTAAGAAGAATACATACCTGACCCACCCAACACTGGGTCTACATTATACGGACAGAAGGGATTGTACAAATCCCGGTTGAGGTATTCTCCTATTTCGCAGCCAGTTTTAGTGTCACGGATAACACAGTCCTTTGAAACAGCGTAATCTCTATTTACAAGAAAAAAAAAACAAGTGATGATCCAGCTTCCTGTAAACACCTCCGGATCATATAACAACTTTCTGGGCCCGATAGGTTACGGGGTCCTTCGAGAAACGGGCCTGTGGAAATTTGAAAAGCTCAACCCACCATGCCTAAGTATTAGGGAACGTTCACTTTTTAAGGGATAGGGGGGGCTGGTGGGATTTGGGGGAGTGTCAGTGGGAAATTGAGTGACCCCCCCTCAGCTTGCCAATTTTTTCACATGACCCCCCTCAAAAGGAATTTTTTGGGATGACACCCCCCCCCCCCCTTGGCCACCTCGAAAAGATGTTTATATTTCGTGAATAAAGCAGGAGAATTTCTCATCAATTTATGAAAATTTCATACCACTTTTTTTCGCTTGACCCCCCTTTTTCTTCATTTTTATGGGATGGCCCCTCCTTTGAAGCCATTTTTTTTCGCGTGGCTCCCACTCAAATCCCACCAGCCCACCCTATCCCTTAAAAAATGAATGGTCCCTTATGTTTGAGAAACAAAACGAAAAGAAGAACGAAACACGAACAATTCACTTACCTACAAAGCTGTGGGTCCGACTTGTTTGTATTCAGTCTAACACGAAAATCATTCCAACACTCAACGGTTTTTCGAAACACGTCTTCCTTGCACTTGATCTGGTCGAGGAGAAACTGATTAATCACGGCAGGATCGACTTTGAGGTCACCGCAGTGATAGAAAATGAGCTTTAATAACGCCGTAACAGCAGGAGCAATACCATCAAATATACCAGTCAGACACGAACTTGTATGGTTTGTTAAACAGGAGAGCTGTTTTTGGTATTCAAAGCTGTAATTGATTAAGAAAAAGACTAGTACATTAGATATAAGCTATACGAGGAATAACTGAAAAAAATAATGGAATAGCAGATACAAGCTGGTATATAAAACATGAGTCAAAAAAATTATGAGATAGTTGAGATATCAATTAATGACAATGGACAGTTTGACAGATGAGATGTCATGATATGGGCTATCATACCACGTTTAATATGGTGAAAATAAATGCTAGTGTTAATTTATTTACCTGCAGTTGGCATTGGCCTTGTTTCTGAGATTGGTGACCATAAGCCTTTGGCATAACTGTCCTCCTGACGTAAAATGCGTCATGTTACACACTCCAATCATTGGATCAGCAACCGTCCATAATAAATCTAAGAGCGGAAATTGAAATCATTAGCGAAGCATTAACATACTTTTCGTAGTTGGGTCATGACATATGTATATAGCAACCTTGGCATTTTGAGCAATCGCATTGGCTCACCATCACAGGATATTCAACATTAGTATATACCAACTCAGCAACTTTGGCATTTTATGTAATCTGATTGGCTCACTATCTCAGGATATTTACTATTCAATACCCAGTGCCATTGTTCTCTCTCTGCACTAAATCACTGATTGCAGTCTTGAAAGATGCTAAAACTGTCTGAGGAAAACGGGGGCGGTCTTTTCTGTTGGCAGGGAAATTATCAGGGGTAATATATACTAAACGTGCTAAAACAAACAGGCTGCAATATTTTTAATATTGCATCCTACACACTGCAATATTTTTAATATTGCAGTGTGTAGCTAGGCTGCAATAGTACCTGTACACGAGGACACAACCTCTTCTATACTTTTATTTTTCCAAATGACGCATTTCTTAAATTAAATTTCTGAAATTTTCCGTGGCTACATCTTCATTACGGTTACAATATTCAAATGAACTACAACTTATGCTCTTATTTTCTGACACTTGTTTTGGTGTTTTTGGTAGATATTACAATTTTATTTTCTTCCTCTTTCGTTTTAGAGGTTTCTCCTTCCCCTTCATTTTCTACGTACTCCTGCTTTCTAACCTTACAAGTTGTATCTTCTTCCTTTTAAACGCCCCTGGACTATTTCACTTGCCTTTCTTTTAAAAGAAGAAGTAGTAAGTTTGTAACATCGCGAACCCTATCTGTAGACCTATAAACAGTTGTTTCCTGAATTAACTGCTCAGGAAGACCTTAGTCACATAATCGAGCAGCGCATGTTATTCGCAATGAATGATTCATTTGGTGCAATACCCTTCAAAACCAGCGCTTTTCATGACTTGAGCAACAACGTTGCCCAACGTCTCTCCTGCTTCTATCCAACGTCCTGCTGCTATCATGTAGTACCAAATTTGTCCTTTTGCCTGTTTTCAAGGCCTTAAAGAAAACGAATTATTATCAAGATACGCGGCCAAATTGAAAACCGCCCTCTTGAAAACACGCGCTTTGCGGGCCGCAAATGACTCCTAGCGGGCCGTTAATGCATTAACGGCCCTGCAGCTGAGTCTATTGCCTGTGAACGGGAAGACTATTATTTTTTTAAATGTAAACTGTCTTTTTGCTAATCATTGTTACCAATCTTTTTAAAACTAGATTATATTTGACATTGTATTGTAAACAAAAAGGAATTTTATTTGGCTCTTGTTTAGCTGATCGTATTGTAGAACAACTTTCCATACCATAGTTTCATGCTACATCTCTGTTAAAGATTTTTTTCTTATTAAATGAATTTGTACGATTTGGCCTTGTATCTTGATAATAATGATAATCACATGACTTTTGTCGGTCATATAGTTTATTTGTGTCCCTCGTAGCATCATTTGCGCCCTTGCGCTTCGCGCTCGGGCGCAAATGATGCTACTCGGGCCACAAATAAACTATATGCCCTCCAAAAGTCATGTGATTGTCCTATTGGCGGGGACATCTTCAGGTACGTGAGCCATATAGTCCTTGTAAAGTTGAACTGGACATCTTTCAGGCTCATTATTATTTTCGTGCGGCCCTCACAGTTTTCCTTTTCAAATGAGCAACACAACAAAACGGAACTCTAAATACTGCATGGCGAAGATTCACTTAAAGCTGGTGGTTTGCTCGTTCATCCTCGTCTGATGTAGAACTATTGTCATACACTTCTTCCCTGTATGGTAACAACTGAAGGAAAAGTTTCGATGCATATGAAAATACCCCGGTATTTCTCATTGTCTATTTTTTCCGCGTGGTTCGCCGAAAAAAGAAACAAAGAGACCTATTCAAATTATCATTAGTGCAAAACGTACCCGCATATTTCGCACAATGCACGTTGTTTTAGAATTGTTCAGCAAGCCAATCGCTGGCAAACATCACAGGTTCTGTCCTCTTGTATCGGTACACCAGGGAATAACCATTGTATTTTCTTTGTTTAGGAGTCAGTGTTTAGTTGTAATGCATTGTTTGGTTTTTTGTGTCGGCTCTTGTCACCCGGTACACGAGGACAGAACCAACAACACATGCTGGAAAACAAACAACACAAACTGCAAATCAGCTATAGCTTCTATATCAAAAATATAGTGAGGAACGGACCCCATTTCAAACACTGCACATTGTTTTGCAGTAGTTCAGAGACCTTACAAAACACAATGAAATATTCACACGCTACCGCAAGGCGTTTTTGTCACCAATTCCCAGATGAGCTAATCAACAAGTGCTAATTATATTCTTTTGTGCGTTCAGGAACAAAGCACGGAAGGGGCGTCTGTAATCAGTGATTTAGTGCAGAGAGAGAACAATGGCACTGGGTATTGAATAGTAAATATGTTGGATAGTCACTTCGGCCGGCAGCAATATGTGATATATTGCTGTCAGCTTCGGGCTACGCCCTCAGCTGACTGCAATATATCACATATTGCTGCCGGCCTCAGTAACTATCTAATACATATTCAATATTAGAATATACCAATTTAGCAACCTTGGCATTTTGAGCAATCGTATTGGCTCACCATCACAGGATATTCAACATTAGTATATACCAACTCAGCAACCTGGCATTTTGAGTAATCTGATTGGCTCGCTATCTCGAGATATTCAACATTTTTATCTTTCTAGACTTTCACTCAACTACATAGGGACTGCCATTGGCTAATTCGTGATCACGTGGCCTTGACCAAATAAAAAAAGAAACAAAACTAACTGGTTCCCTTGGGACTTGATATTAAGTGCATACTATCCATCTTGTGTTATGGAAAAGATTGTCATTCATCGTGGTAACTTCAGTGATAATGAAAATTAGTTCTATGGTCTCACGACAGAGTCACTTGGGTCAGGTAGTGGCGACGTTTCGACTGCTTGCTGCTTACTGCTTGCTGCTTGCTGCTTGCTGCTTGCTGCTTACTGCTTGCTGCTTACTGCTTGCTGCTTGCTGCTTGCTGCTTGCTGCTTACTGCTTACTGCTTGCTGCTTACTGCTTACTGCTTGCTGCTTACTGCTTGCTGCTTGCTGCTTACTGCTTACTGCTTGCTGCTTGCTGCTTACTGCTTGCTGCTTGCTGCTTGCTGCTTACTGCTTGCTGCTTGCTGCTTGCTGCTTACTGCTTACTGCTTACTGCTTGCTGCTCACTGCTTACTGCTTGCTGCTTACTGCTTGCTGCTTGCTGCTTGCTGCTTACTGCTTACTGCTTGCTGCTTACTACTTACTGCTTGCTGCTTGCTGCTTGCTGCTTGCTGCTTACTGCTTGCTGCTTGCTGCTTACTGCTTACTGCTAGTCTTCTTCAGGCGATGAACAGCTATCCACCTTCTTGTGCAAGTGAGTTTTGCTAATGTATAGACCACTTTCATAATGGCCGGCAAACCAAAAATTCTTTTGTTTTCATGGTAATGAGCCTAACTGGCCTCGCTAGGATGTGCAAAATTCAATAGAATTTTTGTTCCAAATTCAGGCTAGTGGGTCTAATTAACATACATACAAAAGAATAATAAATCGGCCGCCATTTATGAAAGTGGTCTATAACGCTGCATTTTTGGAATGAAGTTACACAGTCACTTTGATGTGACGGAGGTTGCTTCACTGGTATATACCGAAAAGATTATTCTTTTTAATCTCGGTAAATAATAGCCTTAGAAATATTCTGCCAATATCCACCTCGATTTCAGAGAATAATTGTAAACTGCCAGTAATGAATCTCGGTAAATCTCGAGCCCGTTAAAATCTGAATTGTCGAGGAGTTCAGGAAATGAGGTAAAACAGAGGTTAAAGCAATGTTCTTGTTGCCAGAAGTAAGAAAATAACAACAACAGTAATATAAGTTTATGTTAGAAAAATGCTTAAATATCACAAGTTTAGCCAGAATGTATTTGAGTTGGAAACAACTGTTATCATGCTTTGTTTCAGTACCAAACACAAGAATAATTAACATTCTCTGAAATCGAGGAGAGTGGAGTTATATAAATGTTTCCCGGCAAAGTCACTATTCATCGAGATCGAAGACAATAATTACTTAAGTATACGCACACCAAAGAGGCAATCTCAGTCACATCAAATTAACTGTGAAACTTTACTTCAAAACGAGGCTGTTACACATTGGCAAAACTCACTAGCACAAGGTTTTCCCTGAACCAACGAGCAGGAGGTAAATGGCGTTGAATATGTCGAGATAGTGAGCCAATCAGATTATTCAAAATGCCAAAGGTGCTGAGTTGGTGTACACAGCACAGTTGAAGTCCTAACTGATGGTAACCTGTTCATTAAGTCTGGCCCAGCAACACGTTGTACAGTTTATATGAACCCCGCTCACATTACTTTTCATTTCAACAGTAGACGGTCTAATTAAGTTCAACAAGGAATGATTTGGCTCCTTCTCCGTGTACCGGCACAGATGACGTATAACAAAGCCAGACAATAACAAAGATGTTACTGAATAATTTTACACACAATGATGAAACAATGCGCTACGTCATCTGTGCCGGTACACGGAGTAAGAGCCAATGATTTCCGTACAGGTCCCTACTTTATTATGCATGCTGTAGCCATATTGTTTCATTCTGCAGTAACAAAAAATGTTTACATGTGAACAATTCATCTGGTGCGTGCACAATGAGTAGGGACCGGTGTGGAAATCTTGCCGTTCAACAAATTAATGTTAATTATCTCCACTAGAGTTCAAGGAATGATTTACGCACAGGTCCTTACTTTATTATGCATGCTGTAGCCGTACAAGAAATGTTTGCACGCGCACTTCCCAAGACAATTCAACTACAGCATGCATAATGAGTAGGGACCTGTGCGGAAATCATTCCGAATTCAACACTGAGGGGTTCTCAGCGGCTCCTCAGCTAGAGCTCATTGCCTAGACTTGAGAAAGATAACGAAAGTTGTGCATCATGTTTGATCACACAACTGACTCAATTGATCAAACCTCATTTGTAAGACTAGTCATAGTTGTCACTAAATCTGCCCCCGACCTTGTAAAAACTGAATGAAGACTGCATGTGGTTGTCCATGTATTTGTTATGAATCTTTGAAATGTAGTTTTCGTTTGAGAGTTTGTGAGTGCAAATTCCTTGTTGTGTTTGTGTTTTGTCAATTATCACACTTTGCTTCTTGGGTTAATGGAAATCCTCATACATATCGTGTTTAGGATGGGCAATGGTATTTTAACATGTCATACTGAGTTCAATCAACAAGGCAAATGTAATAGAACGCGTGTTAAACAACAAAACGATCTTTAATTATTTATTTCTAACGAACAATAGAAATGTAGTATAACTATGAAAAATGTCGTTATAACGATGAAAAGTTATGAAAGCATTTGTTAATATTGCGTATAACAGCATTCAAAATGTAATATTCTGTAAAAAGAACATGAAGTTGTTAAATATAAGGCAATACAAAATGTCCTTACAGTAAAAGGGAACAATAATTAAAGGGCTCTTCCAAAGACAACTGAATTGGTTAATAATGTAAGGCAATGCAAAATGTCTTTGGAAGAAAACAAAACAATGACTAAAGGACGTGGTTAAAACACCTGGCGAAAAAAGAATTGAAAAATTATAGGCACAAGTCAAATTCAGTATGTTTGGAAGACGTTCAAAATTGATGAAAAAGGAACAGGGTGTTTTTGCATGGAGGATTTCAGATTGTTTCGATGCAGTGAAAGTCAACTGTTTGAAGAACAATCCTTTTTGTCCTTTGATGTTGAAAAGGTTGAAGTGTCTTTTAGCTGCAAATGACTGAGATGTATTGGTCAAAGTATCAGAAAAAACTGCATTATTGGTTGGATCACCTTTTCCATCCGGAAATAAAGTTGGAAAAGCCATTGATGCTAAGAATTGACAACTAAATTCATTCAACGGCTCATCACCAATATCCCAATTGAATGATTGTGGAACATGAAGAAATTGTTCATTAATAATTTCTTTTTCCTTTTTGGAGTCAATGTTGGTTGGAACAAAGCTATTCATTTCAGTTTCTGCATTATAAACTTTCTCATCATCTTCAAAATGAACTGGTCCAGTGTCAATATCCATGGCACATCTTCATTTTCATCTGATTTTTCTTCACCCTCTACTCTCATAACATCTGAAAGGATGTCATTTTCTGGCAAATTAACAAGAGTTTCCCTATGTATCTTCACATTTTTGTACAAAGGATTGTTTGTTCCCCATTTGCATTTTTACCAGTTAACCACTAAAGTGCCTCTTCCACTTTTTTGCGCCTCACTACAAAATCCAATGAAAAATTGTTATCTTTACCATTAACAGTAAAAATAATCACAGGCAAATCTTTTGGACACCTAGGAAGTATTTCTGCAAGTTGTTGTACATCCTGAGGCAAAGTAAGCACATGGCCTTTATATGCTCTTTGACCACCCTTTGGTTTTGTGTACACATGCATAACAGGAAATGCTCTTGCAATGAGCATTTCTTCAAATTGCGTCAAGCCTTGTAACTTTACTCCTTGGGAACTGGAGAAGGTATCATAGAGTTATCGGCTAAAAATTTTTTGGGAACACTTTTGTCACGTACACATTGAGAGCAAATGTAATTTGCAGAATTCTTTGGTTTTGTTTTCAAAGGCCAGGCTTCATGACAGACACGGCACTGAAATTGTAAATTTTAATGCATTATGAAATCTTGTCATATTTTCCTTGGACGATTTTTGCTGATGAAGTTCCCCATTATATGCTGTTGGATTTTTAAAATCAATTTCGTTCATCAAAGGTTTGTCATCCTTATCATGAACATCAGCAAAGGGTGATAGTAAGGTTAAATTGTTATCTTCATTTGTTTGAAACTCAGAAAAGTAAACTGATGAATTCTTAGAAGGTTGCACAGATTCATCAGAATTCTTACTTCTCTTTGTTATGTTTGCAATTGCCTCTTTCTGTGGAATCTTTCTTTTTCTATTTCTTGTAAAATTAATGTTTTTCCTTGTTTTCTTTTTTTTCTGATTGTGCACAACTTTAGCACCTGAGAATGATAGAGTATTACTGATTTTAGCATCATTAGTATTCTCCAGGTCTACCATGAGGGAGTTGTCCAATATTTCTCTTGCACCTGACTCACATGCAACTCTTGGCCTAGCATTAGGTTTCATGTTCATACATGTATTGTAATTTGCAGATGTTTCTGGTGTGCAGTGGAAAATTTCATCTTGTTCATACTGTATTTCCATTTCTCTCAGCTCATAAATTGTGAAAAACCACCCTTCTTTATAAACTTGTCGCATTGAAGAAAAATTTGCAAACTCTTTTACACTAAAACAAAGGTCATCAAAATAAGTCCATTTACTATAACTTTCAACAGCACAAGTGAAGTGGTTATTGTTACAACGCACAACACCTCTTAGTTTGTAATGAACTCCAGCAATTTCAATCAACTCAAAGACATTTATGTCCTTCATCAACCCAGGAGGGAATTCAATAAACAGGAATTTAGAGTTTGATACATTACTCAAAACAGGCCTAGTAGTGCGAGTATTACAGGTGACACAATTCAGTTGTCCTGGGTTTGTATGCACATCAGAAACAAACTGGGGCCACATATTTTTATCTAAACCCAAGTGTTGTAATCCATGTTCAGTAACTACTGTCAAAATAATTTTGCTATTCAAAGTCACAAGTTTTGCACAAGTGTTACAGAAAGAATCAAAAGTTCTTAAAGTCACAAAAAGACTCTCTTCATCTACATTCATATTACCAAGTGTTCTTTACTCAAATATTTGACTAAAACAGGCACTACAATCTCTGACTACAAATGAACTACAGTGGTCAATGATATATGACCATACATGTTCGCGAATTTCCTTCAACAAGGCATTGTCTTCTCTCGAACAGATGTAATATGAGCAAGTATTGAAAAGCAGCTCCGTGAACTCATTTTTAGCTGGCAAATTTCATAAATATGGCATAAACAAATGTGTACACACTTCCAAAAAAGCATCAACTGCGCATGAATAAATGCCCGGGTCAGTGAAAACCGAGTTCGTAAAGTGTCGTCTACGAAACGCAACGAACGACTGCTTTGGCTACGAGTGTGACATTCTTGAACTTAAGATAGAACAAAACCTATATTTGAGCTATTCCTGATGTGGTTTGAATCGAGTCTGTAGATCCACGTTGCTGATTTGTGTCTGACAAATCAAGTTCAAAGTTCTGTCGATCGACGTTGCTGATTTGTGCCTGACAAATCAAGTTCTTTAAAACTAAAGAATTCCAGTACTGCTGAATAGCTTTTTGTTAATGATGTGATACTCAATGATAAAAATACTCATCTTATAGCTTGGAATGAAATAAGAAAGCTTGGAATGAAATCGTGACGACTCGTTGCCAAACTTGCCAAACCCAGTTTGCGCGTTTGCTGAGCCAGGCGCACATGCTGAAAATTAACCGGGACCACCGTGCGCGCCTATTTTCGTCAAATCGAGAAAATTTTCGCATACTAACACTACGACCATACGATACTTCTTATTTACGCGGGGAACACTAGGGTGCCTCCTCGGGTTCCGGCCTCTGGGCCGGAACCCTGCGGGGGCAAAAAAAACAATCCTGAATTAGCTTTGTACATCGATTATCTAGCAAGCGGAGCTGGAGGTTAAGTAGAAATTTACGTTTGAGTACCACAAAAACGATATGATGTATATTAACGTTAACTTTATCCAACAAAATATTTGGTTTTATCAACTTGTTAGTGCTTGTAGGGCACGTATGCATGATCTGTTCTAGAACGGAGTCGTGAATGGTTCCTATCGCGTAACTGATCTGTTCGTTTTTACAGGCTGTACTTCCTGCTAGCCAGGCTGCAGAGATGAGACACAGTAAACGCAGCAGAACCCTCATGATTTTGGAGTTCGCGAAATTACGCAAATCTTAGATGCTTTTGGCCTGAGACGCCACGAACAACCCTCGACCGTAACGTTTTCGAAGGATTAAGCAGCGCCATGTTTAGAAGTCTCGAAGCAGACCAATTATATTCATTTGTTATTCAAAACAGCCTACAGCCGGAATAAAGAGAAACAATACATCGGTTATTCTTTTCATTTGCATACTGTTGTATCTGATCGATATCGCGTTGTCACGTAGTCTACATATCCTAAGAAAATACCACAACTCTCAAAAGGATCGTTGAACTACGTTACTGAAATAATATTAAGGAATGTGCGACAAGTGTGGGAATCTGCTCTCCGGCATCTTAGGTTCGAGTAAGTTGTTTTAATTCGTATGCGGTTTCCATAGCAATTTTGTGATCCAAACTCGGATTTCATTAGCTGTGGATCGTTTGTAAACAAGTCTCCAAATCACCGATACTTAAAGCACCGAACAACTTGTTTGCATACTACAACATCAGACACATCCACCAGGTGACAAATGTCATTATTTGCCCTATGCCTATTTGTTATTTGTGCAATCGGTCATACAGACACGTATGTTATGTATGCTTGCGTCGCGCCATTGGTTCTTTTTTATAGTTGAGATATTAACCTATCAATAATTAAAATATAAATGAGTAAGGTGGTTTGCGTGCGCACATATACATTGTCTGTGAATGACAGGGTGATATTATTGTCTTTAAAACACTGGTGAGCTTTATTAGCCATATTTCGCTTTTCTTCTTATTATTACGAGGAACTTGCCTGTCCTTAACAGAGTAAACAGCTTTGGTGTTATTATGGCTGCTGTATCATTCTATACGTTCCTAACCGTTTTAACAGGTGAGTGTAAATGTAACTGAGCAAAGCTTAGAAGATTGATGTGCACGTTCTTAGCAAACGTGAGCACAATCTGTTGAACACTAAGTATTTGAGCACGCTGTTATTATTCTTTGGAACAAGACGATCTGATTGATTACGAGAAAGCAACACGCAAGTTGACGTTCTTTCATCACTGAACTCTGAGTTTGCAGAGCGCACGTCGAGAAAGAGTCCACTAAAAATGTACAATACCGAATTAATTCTCGGAAAATTATACAACTGGAATCCTACGCTCCGCTTTAACTTGGGGAATTTACATCATCGTGTACCGGGCATTGCATCGATTTTCATCTGCAAACTCAAGCATAAACTCAAACATTAGACAATGTGTTACAATGAATGGCGTTCTTTCAGTCAAACGAAAAACAGCCGTGTAAGTACTGCATGATGTCAATTACGTTACTGTTATAATGAAATGCAACCCAAATGGAGCCACTATCATGTATCTCTGTTTCATCTCTATTCCGTCAAATCACACAGCCAGAGTTGAATTATATTATTTCTATTCAGTTAATTTGAAAACATAGGATTACCAACGGATGGGTAGGTTTCTTAAGGCCACAATCATCGAGAACGCCAACGTATGGATGGCATTCCACCCTCACGTAAAATATAGACGGGAATCAAACTGGCTTTACGTGCGTAAATAGAATGGACCATGTTTGCTTTCAAGTAGACATAGAAAGGTCACCAAAACTCAACGAATTCCGTTTACGCGAAAACCCCACATATCGTCTGTAAATTTATTTACGCTAATAAAGCCAGCTAAAGTTATGCAGTCACACATATTAATACGACGCAGAAGTGGAAATTCATCCTGCTCTTTCGTCCCACCGTCCTGCAAATATGGCCTTTGTTATTACGGCGGAATAACTCAAATGTAGTATAGTATTTAGGGGGGGAAAGGGGAAAGTGACCCAGCTATTATAACGAAGATTATAAGCTATGAATTCAACTAGAACATTAATGCAATTTGTGGGCATTTTCTTCTCGTCTCTGCTGGCTTGAAGCGCTGGCTAAGCGCTCAGATAAGATTCTACGATTTTAATGTACCTCCATAGAATTGTTATTGCGTAATCAACCTGATATTTAAGAAAAAAAAAACATTAGTTTCATACATTTAAAAACTTTTCGGCTCTGCCCAGAACATAATCCGAAAATCATGACAACAATTAAAAGCACGTAGTGAGAAACACAGGTTTGGTTAGTGGAGAAATTGTTCTCAATATCACATCTCAGTCGTCGGTAAAACAAAATTGTTAATGGTTTCAGGATCTATTATGTGTCGCCGCATACAATCAAAGTCTTCAGGGTGACGCTGCATGTAAAGGGTGCAGTCAGTCAAAATGCAAATTATTCATCGCACCGCCGCACAAAGATTATTAAACTGAATTGGCGATAATTAAATATTGTCGCTGGAAAACAAAAGGGGCGCTACAGAATAAAAGTGTTAAGAAAAATTAAGCACAGCACATTGTTTATCCTCTTGCATGTTTACAGGTCAGAGTTGACATTCCCTTTGCTTTAGTCATAGGAATGGCAGCCAGCCAAACGATTGGAAATTGTAACTTGACGTTCTTTACCTCTGGTGGATTGCTGTGCCAAAGGACAATGATCGATGACATGAAAAACGACCCGAATTTGACATGCAGGTCAGTTGAATACTCATTCGATGTCACAATATAATTGTGCGTTCCTTTGGTATTATGTAAATCAGGATGATTTGCGATCCAAGATCACCCGAAGTAGGAACCGATGAATCCATTCTGAGTGATCTCAGATCATAAATTCAGATCCGGATGATACCAAAAGAACGCACCCGTGTTAATTTCTACTGTCGCGTACATTTTACGTACGTTTACGGGTGGATTTAACTGACTTTACGTGCGTAATATTATAATGTAAGGGGGTTACGTGTAAACGTAAAAGGTGCTGTTCAACTTTCTAAGTTTATCGATCTTCTATTACAGGCGATCTATCGTGAAAGCACGATACATCGCCTGTAATTTTATTTTAATTAAAAAATGATAGGGTTGTGGGATGTGGCTTGAAATGACAACGTCAAGAGGTCAATTTTTTCATCTATTTTTTTTGGTAGAAACAGGATTTTATCCATTCTACCACTGTCACCTTAGTGCGCATACATTTGACTTTAACTTACCCTTACTACATTTTGACGTTGTAATTAAATTTACGCGCGTCAAGCCAGTTAAATTCCCGCCCAGACGTTCGTCGAATTTAGGCGACAGTGGAAAATCACCTTTTAGTGAACATTCGTTTGGGAATCCCGGATTTAGGGTTCGTTTCTTCGCTATGATCCGGATTTGGATCAGTTGTGATCCGAGATAACAACTGATCACCCAGCATCAACTGAAGAAACCGATAAATCCTAGTCCAGATTGGATTCGTCGGTTCCTCTGATGTGCCATTATCCGTGTGATCTCAAACTTGACAGAAGGGATTATCAAATTTGACGATTACGGATTATCAAATTTGAATATCGAATTTGACGATTGTCAAATGGAATCAGGTCATTCATTTTCTTTTAACTCAATGTTTTTTTTCCTTCCTCATTTTTCTTACAACTAGTGAAGCAAACGACAACCAAACGTCCTGCCTAAGGTCGCACGTTAGCGCATGCGTAAGTGGTGATCCATTGTTGAGTAACTTTGGAGGTGCAATAACAAGTCTCCTGTCCACGTTACTATACAACTGCGGTAACTTCAACTTCACCGCAGAGCCTGTCAATCCGACGATTTTGCAGATAGCGCAATGTAGTAACGATAAACTGAAAGATATTGGCGACTGCTGGAACGAATTTCACTCCACGTTCAAACAGAATCGCAATGATTCTTCGCTGTGCAGGTATATTGGGCTCTTCCTCACAAGTCGGGGAGGATTGGGTTCTAATATTAAAGGATCGTTTTCCATTCCTACATTTTGGGTTTGGTTCCTGGTTGTCGCATTTCATTGGGTTGAGTTTGTAGGTGACGTAAGGGTTTTCTCCGGTTTTCCTTCCACCATTAACCAACAACTGCGAATTCCAGTTGAATGCTGTATTCATGTGTTTACCCACAAGCAGTGCAATTGTAGTGCGTTAAACTTTTCTTGACGGTCAAACATTTTCTTAACTTTAAAAGGGTATGCCGGGGTCTTGTGGAGTCAGAAATATTCGAACAAAAATCATGCCCTTTATTAGCCTTGAAATGATCGTGAATATTAGACTTTGTGTGTGAGATATTCAGTAAAGCTTTCACTTTTTTGAGTCATAACATCGCTCCTGGTGAAACCTCGTCCGCCATTTTTCTTTCAAGGGAAAAGCCCTGGGAACGAGGTTGCCGCTCTTGGAGGGCAAATCATGTTTCTGGCCGTGGTTAGATGTTTATATGCTTATAGAACGCCTGGCCCAATAAAATTTATTGCTCTGATAATTTTTGTTGCATTCAAACATAATATTCAACTTTGCGTTTTTTCCCTTTCATTGTTTTATCTCTATTTTTGTCACTGCCTGCCATCGTAAATATACTTGAATTATGGGTCGCCATTTTAGTTATCCATAAACAAGTATAAGTTTCTCAGTGTGCGTTCACTGATTTGCTTTCTTGTATAGGAAATACGCTGATAGTAAACAAACGTGTTCCAACATCGCTAGAGAAGCTTGCGGGCTCATCTGCAACCACGTTGAAAAGGACGAGTACAATCCTTTCTGCGCAGACAAGGCGGACCCAGCTGGAACGTCAGAAATGTATGGTAGGTATTCTGCAAAGTCACATGCATAACATTAGTTGTAAAGCGATGATTTACTCACGTGTTACAACAAAACCGAGCTCTAAAATGATCATTAAAGAGAAGCTGAAAATGAAGCGATAACTTCCATTTGGAAGCGCAACAAGATATGTATATTTTTACCGATTACCGCGACCCAAGAGAAAATGAGGAAAGAGAGCATAACCCCGTCTGGTATGATAAGGGGAGAGAATCTATTTTGAGCGCGGAATCTATTTATATCTCGTTCAGTGGCTACGCGGTTTCCCAATGGTGCATTGAAATGCAACCACGTGATGAGAAGGACATCAACCATTGGTCAGTAAAAATAGTTTCCGGAACTAAAAATGGATTCTGTTCCCTTATGATAGTAAAAGAACGTAGTGTGAAAGATACGTACTCATTTAAGTAAAGTTAAAAAAACCGCAATACTGTACTTTCAAATAAAAATTACCGTTAACCGGCACCAAGAATAAAGCAAAACTGCACTACCTCATACCCTTGCGTCCCCTTCATTAGGGAGGCTGATGACCGTTGAGCAGTTTCCGACGGCGCAAGCTAACTATGCACCCGTATTCCTGCATGATATACATTCGGCATAAGGCTTATTTCAATTTATTTTGGTTTTTGTCTCGGATCAGTGGGTTTTTAGAATACCCAGGGTAAAGATATAAAGTCCGATCTTTTTTGTGGCGATTTTTACGCTGATACGTCCTCGTCCGCTAGAAATTTTAACAATGTAAATTCACTCGCGATTCGTTATAGAAACGTGTCGTTACTTTTCTAGACTGTGACAGGACACTAGGCTGTCAAGAATCACTGGTCTATGAAGAAGCTATGAAGTGCGAAATGGAACGTTTTACAGATTTCGCCAATATGACAGAGGACGATTGCAGGTATAAGTTTTCTCCCTACCTATCTTTCAAGGTTAATTTACAGTGATTATCATGCAGCTGTTTTGGAACTGGGGTCTGTTGCTCGAAAGGCCCTGCTATTGTATTTAAGAAATAGAAAACACTTTCTGTATTTCTATGGAGATATAGAAACACGAGTGGAAGTTTAGGAGAAGGAGAAATTCATTCATTCATTCATTCATTCATTTTATTTGCCATATAAATACAAAATTCTTACAATTTAAGGTTGGAATAATGAAATTAGAAAAAAAGGAAATGGCGAGGAGACCTGAAAGAAACCACGAGGCTTATAATGAGTCAGGTCTCCTCAGCTTAGGATAAACTAGTCTTGATAATATAATTACAATATGGGCTTATGATGGCTAACTTTGACCGCGAACTCACACACACACATACACACACACACACACACACACACATGCTAAATTAATTAATCTAATAATCTACTTAGTGCCATACTGGACCCATACTGAAGCTAATACGTAGTGAGAAGGAATTCTTAAAGCTTTCTTTTAAAAGAAGCAGAGGAGGACGAAGCAGTTATAGTAGAATTTAGCGAATTATAAAACTTTGGACCTTGGAAGTAAATTGAGAACTGTCTGGTCTTCGTTCTGCATAGTGGCAAACGAAATAAATGGGCATTCCTAGTATTATAATTATGGATTTGACTGTTTATTAGAAAGAGGTTATTGAATTTGGAAGGGAGTGTAGAGTTCTTGAGTGAAAACATAAAAAAACCTAATTGAAACGAATGGATATCATGAAATTTTAAAAGTTTAAGGTCCTTAAAGATGGGACTAGTGTTGGCATCGTAGGTAGAGTTGTTCACAATTCTTAGCGCACGTTTCTGTAAGATTACAATTCTTTCAAGGTTCGCTTTATAGGTGCCACCCCAAGCTAGATTGCAATAGTATAAGTATGGAAGTATCATTGAATTGTACAAGGTACGGAGAGATTGAGTTGAGAGAAAAAACCTAGATTTATGAATGATTCCTATGGATTTTGATAATTTACTGGCTAATAGAGATATATGAGGTTTCCAGGTCAGATTATCATCTATAAAGACACCCAAGAACATGGTTTCAGAAACACGAAGGATAGGCTGCTCGTTTATAAAAACTTGAAATCCAAACGATTGCCTTTTTTGCCAAGGCTTAAATACCATAAAATTAGTCTTGGATAAATTCAAGGAAAGCCGGTTTGCGGCAAACCAAGTTGACAGTTTGTTTAATTCTCTATTTAATGTATTAATTAGGTAAACAGGATCATTGTGAGAGATAAATAAGTTTGTATCATCAGCAAACAAAATTGCATCAAGTATGGAAGCGTTGTTCAAATCATTGACGTACAAGATAAAAAATAAAGGACCAAGAATAGAGCCTTGAGGCACCCCACAGGAGATCCCCTGTGGGGAAGACCTAACATTGTTAAATTCGACAAATTGTTTCCTCTCAGAGAAATAACTTTTTACCCATTCTAGTGCCAGACCACGGATCCCATAATGCTCCAGTTTGTCAAAAAGGATGACATGATTTACCGTGTCAAATGCTTTCGAAAGATCTAAAAATACTCCAATAGCATGTTCTCTTCTATCAAAAGCAGAAGAAATTTTATCACACAAATCGATAAGCGCGAGGCTTGGGGAACGATTTTTCCTAAAGCCATATTGATTATCACAGAGTACATTGAAGTCATTGAGATAATTTATGATACGGTTGTAAATTATTCGCTCCAAAAACTTTGAAAAGCAAGGTAGAACTGAAATAGGTCTGTAATTACTGAAGAGAGCTTTATCACCTGATTTAAAAATAGGAACTACACGAGCAATTTTCAATTCATCTGGAACGATACCGTGGATAATAGAGAGATTTATAATGTGAGTTAGTGGAGAGGAAATGCTGCCAATAGATCGTTTTATAATAGACATGGGAATGTTGTCATACCCAGCCGATTTTCCCGCCGGAAACTTACATGCAATATCCACAATCTCCTCCTGAGTTGCTAAATTTAGGAACATAGACTGAGGGAAATCGCCAAAAAGAAAATTTTTATGCGAAGTGGCAGATTGAATCCGTTTGGCAAGGTTTGGTCCAATATTACTGAAGTAACAACAAAATCGATTTGCAATCTCCATTGGATCAGAAATTTCTTGGTCATCAACCTTAAAAACAGAGTTGGGTTTGGGTCTCAATTTCTTATTATTTAGAACCTCATTAAGCAGACGCCAGGTGGCTCTCATATTAGATTTTGACTCGTTTAACTTCTTATCGTAATATAAGCGTTTCGCAATTCGTAAGGAGTGATTTAATTTGTTCTTATATGTTTTGTATATCCGTTCCTTCTGAGTTGAAGGATTTGAAAGATACCGCTTATATAATTTATTTTTCTGCTTGATAGATTTAAGAAGGCCCTGAGATATCCATGGCCTCCTCGGATGAAGGCGGCGTTTTAGTTTCTTCAAAGGGAAATGTTTTTCGTAAGTTTTAGTGTATCGCTCAAGAAATTTACTATAGCAGATTTTAGGATCATTATACCCGTCGAGGTTAGACCAGTCAATACAATCTAACTCCTCTAAGAATCTGGATATATTTTGTTCGCTTTTGTCACGAACAAATAAACTTTCTTGGCATTGATGGGTACGCATATGATCAAGGGAAATGGAAAATATTGGCAAATGGTCCGAAATGTCAGTTATCAATAGCCCAGACCTCAAATAACTATGCTCGACATGATTGGAAAAAATGTTGTCTATCAGAGTAGCAGTATGAGAAGTAATTCGGGAAGGCAGCGTGATTAAGGGAAAAAACAAATGAGAATACAAACCATCCAAAAATTCCCCGGTGGCGTTGTGATTTTGATTGTTCAGCAAATTCAAATTAAAATCTCCCATTAAATAGCATATTTTGTTGTCCCGAGATATTTTCCCTAATACGTCGTTCATTCTAATCACGAAATCATTTACATTTTGATTTGGAGGGCGATAAATTATACCAACAATAACGTTTCTCTCATGGGATCGAATGATCTCTATGAACAATGATTCCATCACCTCATCTTCATAAGCATAAATATCTGTGCGAATTCTAAAATCAAGATTGTCTGACACATACAAACCCACACCTCCACCCGTTTTGGCAGAGCGATTTTTGTAAACAAAGTTATAACCATCAATGTTGACTCCAAGTGACGAATCCTGTAACCAGGTTTCAGTTATCCCAACAACGGAAAATTTTACATTTAGAGTAGACAAAAGAGTCGATAATTCATCAACCTTATTTTGAAGACTTTGAATGTTAAGATGGAAAAACGAAAGATGGTTCGATTGTTCACGACTGATCATGGTTTCATTTTGGAGAGTATCGTTAAATTTATCTTGTACATAATAAGAACATCCACCATCAATATTGAAATGTATGTCAGGGTCCAGATCATCAGACCGAACTAAAAACCGTTCGAAATCACAAGTCAAAGGATTTATAGATAAGTTTGATAGTCTCTCAGGATCAAAATGAACAGGTCCATTTCTGAATTCATAAATCACCGCAGCAAATTCATTATCATCTAAATGACTAAACGGTAAAGCATTTAGGGACATATTATTATTACTAAGTGTATAATAAGGGAGTAAGTAAATAAATAAAAGAACTTAGCTGGACTCTACTCTACGTCTGTCCTTTATAACAAGTCTGTCCAACACAAAATATGCCATTTTCCCAGCTCTCTTGGCCTCCTTTAGCTTGTCAAGCTGCGCTTTCCGCTTTTCCATAGTCTCGTTTGCGACGTCTTCACTCAAAAATATACCAGGCGGTTTCATCCTTCGGGCGGCTCTAAGAATTTCATCCTTTTGCTTCCAATCACGTAAACGACACACTATGGTTCTTGGGCGTGTGTTGATACCATCAGCAGCACCTGATCTTGATCGTGTTCCAGTGCGATGCGCTCGCTCTATCACCGGTTCAAAGCTCAAGTTCAGCTTTTCCTGAAGGACTTCCTTCGCTTTTGTTTCAGTATTCAGCCAGGTCTCGTTGTCTTCTTCGCGAATTCCATCAATACGGACATTATTTCTTCGGCTTTGGTTCTCGAGATACTCCAATTTTTCTTCGTGTTTATGGAGGCCACGTTGGATGTCCTCAAGTTCTTCGTCCATGTCGTCTATGGTGTCTGCAGCTTCCTTTAAGTCGTCGATATCTTGCTGTGAATATTCCAAGCTCGCTTTCAATTCAGCGACAGATTTAACGACATTGTCAATTCTGGTATTTACGGAAGACAAAACCGACT
Organism: Ricordea florida; assembly: GCA_949710005.1. Classification (NCBI taxonomy): domain Eukaryota; kingdom Metazoa; phylum Cnidaria; class Anthozoa; order Corallimorpharia; family Ricordeidae; genus Ricordea; species Ricordea florida. The sequence continues at coordinate 24,093,754 of OX453284.1, forward strand.
CAAACATGTTCTTAAACATTCGCTCCTGTATCTGGAGCATCTCTCTCAGAGTCGCAAGAGAAA
>OX453284.1:24098816-24116316 GCA_949710005.1 Ricordea florida
AGGTGGGCGCGAAGGGTTGAAACCAGGGAGGATATTGCCAACATCTGCGTCATCATAGCTCTTGGGTGCTGGACCAGGGACAGCATCACCACGAACAGGACCAGGAGCACTAGCAGGACCACGACCACGACCACGACCAAGAACACGACCACGAGCACCGGGACGTACAACTGGGGCACGGACACGGGGACGGGGACGGGGATCACCATAAAACGAAGCAGGGGCGTGGGGTACTATACAAATATAAAATAATATTATAATTGGATGTGTGTATAATCCACAGATATGCTGATATGGGCCAAAAAATAAACTTTCTCTTGCATAAATAGTACTTATACAGTTCAAATACTGACCTGGAGGAACAGCAGGGTTAGCAGGACCACGACCAGCAGGAGCAGGAGTAGCAAAGCCATGGGGGACTACATGGAAACATAAAAATAATTATTGAAATATTTTTATCACCATGTAAATAAATAAATATGCTGGAATCATGTGCAAATGTGCAAATGAAAGTAAGAATTTTATATAATAATTTCAAATTTCTACTATTTAGGCTAAATTTATGCCAATTGAAAAATAGTTGACACACCAGGAACATCTGTATCACGGGCATCCTCCTGCGTTCCTTCTTCATCTTCTTCAATTACTACACGCTCTCCTTCTTCATGTTCTTCTTCTTCTTCAGCACTAAGATGATTACAAACACACTTTGTTTTTACTTAGCTTTATTTAAAATTTAATCACACAAAAAATAAGAAAACAAATGCCAATTCACAAACGCGTACACAACAAAATCAAGCAACACGACCCGATCGCATCTCTCCATGGAAACACAACATCACTTTAGCGTCGGCTCGTATTTCGCGTCCCCTTTTGTTAGACCAAAATATCGCTCAAAAAGAAGCTTTCCTCCAAAATTATTGAGCTGTGTACTCCCGTATATGAATTCATAGATATCTTTTATGACATAGGCAAGAATTCAGACGCAAAAAAGGCATGCTAAAGAGCATATCCTCGCATTTCAAAAACCTCTGGGCAACTGCGTCACTTTGGGGAAGCCTCGTGTTCGAAAGTTTATTGATCGCTTACCTTGATTCTTCGCTCTGATTTTCGAGCTGGCGATCTAAATCGCTTTCCTCGCCACTAGACATACCACCAGGATCTTCATCGCCATCCAAAATCATCTCTAGAACGTCATTTGGATCGACATACTCGACTCGCGCTCTCTTCGACACGGACGCCATACTCACGGTCGGAAAGTGAAAAATGAAAAATTCGTCGTGTATGGCACATTTAAGTGTTTTAGCCCAAAATCGCTCGGTGATTGGCTAAGTCTATAACCTCCCTGTTCTCCAAATATGGAGGGAATCGGATGTAACGCAATTTTTTGCGAATTTTTTTCTTCCTTGGGTATATATGTACCCAAATTTTACTTGCGTGACAGAAATGAGTTAATCTCCCTATTGCAAGATAACTGGCGAACCCAGACAAATCAGTGAGTAGCCATGTACAGCCGCACAGTATTTAGTGGGTCTCTAAACCTCTAGCTTCTTGACCGAACGTTACTCAAAAACTGAACATCTTTATTCTAGTTGAACATCGAAGACTACGTCCGCGGTTGTCTTATCCAAAGCTCTGTCAAGCTGTGAGTCTCTCCTGTGGAGTATTTAAAAAAATAACCTATATCCTTCCTCGTCTTGTAGTTGTGGCTATGGGTAACTGCTTTGTGACATGAGATGAATTCATTACATTATCGTAATGCTCATTTAAACTCAACAATATGTGTAATGTAGTTAGTTTCAAAATAAATATGTATGATTTCAAAAATGGACCCCCAACCCATTCCTTTGTATTGTGTCAACTTTATGATGACCCTTCCTATTTGGTTAAGTAAAACATTTATGACCCTTCTTCTTGAATACCTGCTGCTGTTGTTCTTGTTTCTTAACAACACAGCTTCGTTCTCTCTTTTCCTAAATTCTGGATCAGCTCTTCTCTTTTTCATGTATTCTTTCATGTAAGCTCTGTGTTTTTTATTTTTGTCAATTGGTTTGTCTCCAACTAAACTTTGAGTGCATTTCGTACCAGCTAGTACTGCTGAAGAACTGACTTTGTTTCTCTACACTAGAAACGTAATGAGTTTCACCTCTGTGTCCAATGTAAATGTTTCTGCATCCACTCATCGTATTCACTGGTTGAACAATAGTAACGGGAGAAAAAGTTTGATTTGATTCCACAATACATGTATGTATTAAGAAATTAAAGGAACTGGCCACTGCTTGAATTAATATGATTGCATCAACCCATGTTCCCTGAAATGACATATTACTTAAATATCCTTGCCAAGAATAGTCAGTGTTACTTTAATTTCTATAAACTGTTCGGGGTTATGAAGCAAATATTGAACACCACGGCTATGCCCATGTAAATGATTATGAGGATTGCCATAGAGTTGATGGGATACACCTTTAAAAAAGCAATCACCACCTCCTACATTAAGTGCATGCAGTTCTATGTAATTCACACAACCTGTTTTCTAGTTGTGAAACGGACCTGGTATCTGCACTGCAATGATCTGATGGCCTAGGGTTCTCTTCCACATCACCACTTAAAGAGACTAGTCTTACAAGACACATCATAGGTTTTAAGCCTACAGTGTTTTAATTGCTCCAACAATCTCCCATCTAAATACATGCAAAACAATGGTGAATTCTTATGCTTCGAGGTTCTCAGTCTACCAACCGGTTAGCTCAGTTGGTAGAGCACCGGACTACCATGCGGGAGGTCGTGGGTTCAAATCCTCGACCGGACCAACACTCAGGGTCTTTAAATAACTGAGGAGAAAGTGCTGCCTTTGTAATGACACCTACGAATGGTTAGACTTTCTAGTCTTCTCGGATAAGGACGATAAACGTAGGTCCCGTCTCACAGTACTGGTGTGGGACGTTAAAGAACCCACACACTGTTCGGAAAGAGTAGGGGACGTAGTCCCCGGTGTGATGGTCTATCACTTACTCTGTTATGGGGGCACCTGTGTATCCTACTATTCCCTTTAATAAGATTGTGAACTGCGGGGCTGCAATTTGCGCCTTTAATAAGCAGTCTGACAAAGTCCCCCAAAAAAAGTGTTGTAAAGCGCTTTGAGCCTTGGGATAAAGCGATATATAAATCCTGAATCATCATCAATCATCATCAGTCGCAAAAGACAGGCATGCAATTTCTGTGTGAAGTAATTTTTTGAGAAAGCAGCCTTTCGTCTTCCGCACCTGCTTTTCATGAAATGCAAACGATTGTACTCGAACTGCATAAACTTAAGCTTCGATGAATTTGGAATACACTGACCCCTTCAGATATGATTTGGCAGCAGCTCGAATTATTTTTGTCGTTCTTAAAAGTTTGATTATTTTCACGTCTTCCTCAGGAATACAAGATAGAAACATACCTTACCCGTGATCTCCTACAATTCATTTCATTTGAATGTAACTCATCAGCGCTTGTTAACTTATCAGTTGGTGTGTTACATTCATTTCTGAGAATCTTAAACTGTATCAGCTGTTTAGATCCATTTAGTCACTAGCTGGTTGAAACAACCAGTGTAGCTACTATTGTTGGAAATGAGCGCCAAATGTTGATAAAAAATGGTCATGTTATTCTTAATTTATTCTTATGTTATTCTTATTTAATTTAGAAGGCAGCCAAGGTTACTGCTCAAAAATTCAACATTCCGTGGTGCTCATCACGTCATTTCACAGCAGTTACTAAGCCAACCAAAATAAACTCGCTACAACGAACTTTCTAGTCACGTCTAATTTGCTTTGTATTGACTTCATTAACTCCAACCAATTCAAGTTGACGAAGTGCAAAATTTCCTCTTATTAAATAACTATTGTAAGAGATATTTGCGCGAGTCAAGAGAGTGATAAAATGCATCATACCAGAATTGCTTGACCACAAAATCGTAAATTTTCATCACTGTTTGTTTTGAATTAAGTACCTTGCGCTTGATCTCATTTGGTTGCGTACATGTTGTTGCGTTCAGAATGAAAAAAATTTTGCATGTCATTAAATTAAAAGAAAAACGAAACATGCAACATAATAGCTTTATGCTCGGCCGATTTCAAGCTGCGTTTTCAGTTGCACTACTGTTCTAACCTACCTCAAACTCAGTCCGCCATGATGAACAGAATAGGAACGGGTTTCGCCATTGCCCTCATCTTTACGACAGGTACGATTACACCCTTTAAGATAGTACGCTTTGAAATGATATCTAGTCAGTTCGTTCCCTGGTCAGATCGTTCCAAGTCAGATCGTTCCCCAGTATGGTCAGATCGTTCAAAAATAAAAGTCAGATCGTTCCACGATGTAGTCACATCGGTTCACAGTCACTTCAATCAATGTCAGATCGTTCCACAGTATGGTCAGATCGTTCCAAAAAAAAGTCAGATCGTTCCATGAAAAGTCAGATCGTTCCACGTTGTAGTCACATCGGTTTTCAGTCACTTCGTTCCATGTCAGATCGTTCCACAGTATGGTCAGATCGTTCCAAAATAAAAGTCAGATTGTTCCACGATATAGTCAGATCGTTCCACAGTATGGTCAGATCGTTCCAAAATATAAGTCAGATCGTTCCGCGATATAGTCAGATCTTCCCACAGTATATTCAGACCTAAAATACTGTTTTAATAGTAATATTCTGGATAACTGGAGAGTTTTACGGTAGTTTCGCTACAAAGTCATTTCGCTGCAAGTCGTATCATATCATTCCAAGACACGACAAAATTTACAAATGAATCAAGGAGAAGTGTTACGTTTACTGAGAACAAATTCGGTTAAAGAAACCTTTGAGTTAAAGAAGAAAAAATTCTGCAAATCCGAATCGTAAAAAGACTCTACCAAAACAGTCCAACCTCATTTATTGTTTGTTGACGCCAAAGCTTACAATTGGGGTACAATTTTCCCTTACGCCGCAATGAAATCAAAACACTTACGAATTTGCATACGCTTTATAGTTAGCAGCCTTCGTTTACTAATGGAAATCGTTAACAAAGGGACACGCGAAATCATCCAAAAGGGACGGAAATTACTGACTTCTCGTTGGCTAAGGATTTAATTGCGCGTCATCATCACTGAGAAATTAAAGTGATTGTACTTTAAAAAAAAAAACAAGACATCCAATTCACAGCGATAAACATGGTAAACTCGTTCCATCCACAACACAGGACGTATTTCCTAACATTATTATCGAGGGAGGTTTTCCTTACGATTTACAAGTCATACGATGTGACTATATCATGGAACAATCTGACTTTTATTTTGGAACGATATGACCATACCGTGGAACGATCTGACTTGGAACGATCTGACTTGGAACGATCTCACCATTGAACGAGGTGACCGTAAACGTAACTTGCGAAATAGCGGCCTTAATCAATGCAAATACTAGCTTTCCAACTCACCATTGTAAACTTTCCTGCAACGAGATAATTCTAGCCTCATTGGGCTAAATATGCAGGAATACTCGATAACAAAACGATCATAAAATGACGCCGCTGTATATTTATGCTAAGAAAAAAAAACAAAATTAATAAAAGGAACGAATTTACCACAGTTAACAAGACAAATTAAACTTATGATGTTTAATAAGTTCGAGTTTAATTCCTGCCTACTATGAGTTCAACAGCAGAAATATTAAGAAATTTCGCAGTGGAAGGACAAAATAGGACGACGGGAAGTTGTATTGCCTCATCCAATCTCAAAAAATCGTATTTTTTGAGTTATTGAGCCATTTTAACTGAAACGAAACATCTGTTAAATTTCTCCAGAAAATATCTATACCTTTTCGTATATAATTATGTCGAATTACCGTGTCTTTGTGACCTTTATATTTGGGAAAGTAAAATGAAGGTTTTTCAAACCTGCTATAAATCAAAACAACAATCATTTCACTGACGTTAAGTTGTAGACAAAATATACTGATACATTTATACACCATATTTGGTTTTGAACGTTGTTTGAACGTTGTGTTGGGATAAACAATTGAAAACAGTTATTTTGATGTCTTTGCAGTATTCCCCGGTGCTGTATTTTGTATCGACATAGGTCGATGCTCCTTAGATGAATTTATATTTGGAGGACATTTCTGTCTTCGAACAATGATGAGGAGTTTAAACGATGACGCTGACTTGGGATGCAAGTAATTCTAAATACCATGTACAGCATGCAGTATTTACGGGTTAGAGACTGAAATGAGTGGTTTCTTTACAAATACACGCACGCGCTGGCTGCAAAATGAACGAGAAATTGTCAATACAGTATTGACAAATTTCGAGTTCATTTTACAGCCAGCAAGTGCGTGCATTTGTAAACAAACCACGAATTTCAAGTCTCTAACCCTTTTAATATTCAATCTGAGTTCAATGAATACAAAACTTGCCATTTTGATGCCAGCCGTTGTGTGATGGCATGATGTATTCTCATTAATGCACGGTTACTAGGTGATGACGTGACGTATCACAAAATCACGTGATTGAGTTTAGCCAATCACGCGCATGGATTTAGTACATTGAATGAAAATTAAATATTAAAGTTGGTTGTTGTTTTTGTCAAGACAATAACAATATTGGTTTGTGTATAGATACTGGGGAGCTGACAATATAAGTATTGTGGGGATAGTTTCTAAAGAAACTGGTGCTGTGTCAGTGGGGAATTGACGCACAAGAAATAGGCCATTTTACAGTTTTGACCTATGGAACCTAGCCTCTGAACAGAAGCGAGGCTGGAGGTGACCTTGCTTGGTTACAAGCCTCCCTACCTTTCATGTGCAAATCATATTATTTACATATGAAGAACAGGAAGGTTTGTAACAGAACAAGGTCACCTCCAGCCTCGCTTCTATTCAAAGGCCAGGGTACTAAGCACACAACTGTAAAATGGTCTATTGGGTAAATCAAACGAATTGATAAAGTAAGTTATACCACCGTAAGGTAAAAGGGAGGTGCTGACGTTTCGAGCGTTACCCCTTCGTCGGATCAAGCAGATAATTAAATAGATAAAAATGGGGTATGCGGCGGGTTATCTGAGCCTCTTTGCTCACGCACGCCTGCACCTCAAAAAGGCACACGAAGAGTCTGCGTCACTCTTTTTGTGCATGGTAATGAAACTTACTCAATGTGCCAAGAGAAAATGAAGAAAGAGAACATAACCCCGTCCGATATGATAAGGAGACAGAATCTATTTAAGAAGCTAAAATTTCTTTTTAGTACCGCTTACGAAACTCTGACAGGCTGTGTTGATCAGCATGTGGATAGATGTGTAAAGGACATTGCGCTGAGTAGCTTTCAAAATGACATTGTTAAGCTGCTGTTGATTGAGGCTTACCACTGCGGAAACAATGACCACGTGAACGTCAGCACTATAAACGATTTCCTATTGGATGTGATAAAGTGCGCACCGAAGAATTTAACTACAGCTTCCTCTTGCTGGGACGAGTTTCACTCTGCGTTTGTGAACAACAGAGGAGATTCTCAAACTTTATGCAAGTAAGACACTTTCATAATATTAGTTAGTTTAATATAAACCCGACGCTGCCGTCAAGAAAGACTCAAGCAAAAAATTACTGCTATCCTATGGCTCTGCTGCCAGCAAGCTTACCTCGTTGCCGTTCGTGTTTCATTCCCAAGTCGCGTCCTCGAGAAAACTTGAAACATGTTCATTTCGCGGCCTTGTTTTGCAGAGGGCGGCAAAGGAACCTGCCACATTGTATTTTGCAAGAGCAGTTTCATTGGTTTTTTTTGTTATTTTTTTGTTATTTTTTTGTTTTGTTTTTTTCATTCTTTGTTTTGTTTTTTTGTTTTTCTCCATGTTTTCTTTGCCTTTTTTTATTTTCATTGTCTCATTGTTTTGTTTTTACCGTTATATATTATATATATATATATATATATTATACCGTTTTTGTTGGTATTTTGTAAGTAAGTCTTGTTGTTTTCTAGTGGCGTACATTGAAGTACATTTTCTTCTTGTCTTGGAAGTAAGACATATTTAGTGATAATGCCAATTCATTACGTAAAATTTAGTGGTATAGTGAGTGAAAGCCGATCAATAAAAACGATATCACATGTGAAAAAATGAAGATGGTATATCGAGGCTTTTTTTCTTTTTTTTTTTTCCACATTTGATAATTAATAACGCTTTCGCATCCAATTAATATAAAATCATGAATAAATATTGAAAATGAATAAGTTAATTGTAAAACGCTATTAAAAAACAGCTCATCCTCGGTGTCAAAGTCTCTTACGTTCACGAGTGTCGTAGAACAAAGGAAACAAAGGAAACAACACAATAGAGACAAGGAAAATAATGGTGAAAAAATAAAGAAAAACTTCATAGGTTTTGACCCCGAGGTAGACCCAAAAAACTAATTAATTATATATTATAAATAGGTAAAATGAATAAATTAATTGTACTGGAGAAATTGTGAAAGATGTTTTTTTTCAGCACAGTCACAGGTGAGAAACAAAAAAGTAAATCGACGTTCGGCTATGACAGTGTTGAAAGAATGTCACTGGCGGGAAAGCGTTTTTATCGATTTGCACCCATTCAGCACTTACTTAGTATACCTCTAAATTTTATATCATAAAAGAACATTACAAGTAATCGCTTGAAGATACGAAATTTATCTTCACTATGTTATTAGTCGGGCAACCGACTATAGGTTTACCCTCGAGTTTCATCGCAAATCGCAGTCACGTGCAATGGCGAATACCGCAGACACATAATACGGGCGCAAACTTCTTTCTACATGTCGAAGTCGATGGCGAATATGTTGAAAACAAATGGTGTCATCTTTTCTACGCTCAAACATACAGACCCACAAACCGTTCGCGGTAGACCCACTCTAAAAGATGGCGTGTGTAATGAGCGTATATTTCGAAACGGGTCGTTCCGCGAACTGAAAATAGCAAAAGAATCAAATGATTTAGCGAATGTCTCACTGGAATCAAACCAGAAATCAAACGAGTTACCAGTGAACAGAAAATGTGGACAGAGTGACAGAAGAGCATTTGCCGATAAAGACAAGGTGCCTCGCGATGAAACTCGAGGAAACGACAACAAAGATGCCACGTTGGAAACCAGGACCTTGGTACCCTTAGCATTTCAGTCCTGCAGTCCCGCAGTGGGAAAGAAAAGAAATTTTAGAAGGGTATAGACCTCGGCACATGGATTATAGAAAATGGGTAAATCAAACGAGTTGATTAAGTAAGTTATACCACCGTAAGGTAAAAAGGAGGTGCTGACGTTTCGAGCGTTAGCCCTTCGTCGGAGCGAATGAGAGGATTGTGGGTTACGTTCAATTTATATAGAGAAGTTTGGAGCCATGCTATTGGTGGAATCATAGTATTGTGTGAATGGAAGTGAATAAATTAGATGAATGATTAGATGAATGAGAAACGTTCGTTGATACCGTGGGGATTAAGAGAACCGAGTTGGAAGATGAACTTCTGTTCTAGGTTTTTACGGCTTTCCGTATTGCCCTGATGCATGGAAAGTCCACATACCGCCATGTTGTGAGTTGAGTGGTTAGGTAGATTAAAGTGTCGCGCTACAGGTTTCGATGCATCTTTGTCATTTCGTTCGACGTCACGCAGATGTTCGCGGAAACGGTCACCTAATCTTCTTCCGGTCTCGCCGATGTATATCTTCTTGCATAAGGTGCATTTTATGCAATAGATAACATTGACGGAAGTGCATGTGAAACGGTCGGTGATTTTAAACGATCGTTTAGGTCCTGCTATTTTGTTTGTGTTATGGACGAAAGGGCAAGTTTTGCATCTTTTGCGTGTGCAGTTGAAAGTGCCGGGTGATTCGTCTGATTTTAGTGTACTTCTAACTAAAAAATCGCTTACGTTTTTGTTACGTTTGAATGAAATGAGTGGTGGTAGTGAGAAGATGCTGCCTGTTTCGTTGTCATTCTGAAGTAACTTGAAGTTCTTCAGAATGATGTTCTTGACAGGTAGGTTGAGTGGGTGAAAAGTGAGAGTGAACGGTATTCTCTGGTTCTCTTCCTTTTGTGACGTTTGTGGTGCTGAGCGTTGGTCAGTTGTATGAGCGCGTTGTTGAGCTGTCTTCACAACTGAGTCAGGGTAGCCACGGTTCTTGAAGAACTGAAGCATTTCTTCTGATTTGCTGGAGAAGTCCAACTCATCACTACATAAACGTCGAAGTCTGAGGAATTGAGAATATGGAATGGAATTTTTAACATGGGTGGGGTGAGAAGACGAGTGCAATAAATAACTATGGGAGTCTGTAGGTTTGTAGTACACACTAGTTGATAGGCCGTTGTTGTGGATTGAAACGTTGATATCGAGAAAAGCTATTGAGGTTTCTGAAATTTGCCAAGTATATTTCAATGCTGGGTGGAACGAATTGACAGAATTAATGAAGTGTTCAAGTTCTTCCCTGGTGGATGAAGTTGCGCCAACGCAGTCGTCAATGTAGCGGCGATATAGTTTAGGTTTAGGTCCGTTGTATTGGCTGAAAAATTGGTTTTCAACGTAGCCTACGAAGAGATTGGCATAGCTAGGTCCCATTTTAGTGCCCATAGCGACGCCATTGATTTGTTTGTAGTAGTTGTTGGAGAATGAGAAACAGTTGAGTGTTAAAACTAGTTCGGCTAGGCGAAGTAATGTTTGTGAGCTAGGCTCTTTTGTAGAGCGCTGATCGAAATAAAATTTGAGTGCTAGAAGTCCTTCGTTGTTCGGTATGACAGTGTATAAAGAGGTGATGTCCATAGTGAAAATAAACTTGTTTTCGCCGGAGAAGTTGAAGTCGCGGAAAATTTTTAGTGCGTGGTTGGTGTCTTTAATGTAGGACGGTAAAGATTTGACAATGGGTACCATGATTTTGTCTAAATAGCTGGAGATGAGTTCGGTTGGGCAACTGCATGCAGAAACAATGGGTCGGCCGGGATTGTTCGGTTTGTGGATTTTAGGTTTGAAATAGATTCGTGAAGTTCTAGGAGTAGTGATGATCAGATTCTTAGCCGTGACGGGTAATTCTTGTTTTGAAATTAGATCTTGAATAGTTTCCTTGACGAGTTTTTGGTTGGTTAAGGTGAGGTCTTTGTCTACTTTGGCATAAAAAGATTTGTCGGAAAGTTGTCGAAAAGCTTCTTGTTGGTAAAGGTCGGACCGCCAAACGACTACCGCACCGCCTTTGTCGGCAGGTTTAACGACAACATCTTTCCGCTTGTTAAGGTTTTTTAGGGCCGCCCATTCTTCAGTGGAAAGGTTAGAACATTTAGTGTTACGATTGAATTTTAGTTGTTGAACATCATAACGGCATTTTTGGACGAAGAAGTCTACAGAAGTGAATTGGCCCTCTGGGGGAGTCCATTTAGATTTTCGAATGTTAATTGTTTCAAAAATGTCTTTTTCTGAGGTGTCAGAATTGTTGTCTTTGTTATGGAAAAAAGCTTTCAATTGGACGCGGCGAAGGAATTTTTCGACATCTTGTTTGATTGCGAATTCATCGGTTCGTTTAGTTATGGGAACAAAATTTAGACCTCTGCTGAGAACAGACTTTTCGGGATCGGAAAGTGGTAAATCTGTTGGAATGGTAACTACAGTGTTGTTGTTTTCGAGTGGTAGGCTACTGGTGACTTTGGGCGCTAATAGATTTTGAAGTTTTTGGGTCTTGATTACGTGCAGGTAATTGAAAAGTTGGATGGATTATATGGATTATATGGATTATATGGATTACATGGATTATAGAACGAGGTATGCTCATGTGTATCGTGCTTATTTTCGGCACATGGATTATAGAACGAGGAATATTCATGTGTATTGAGCTTGTTTTCGGCACATGGATTATAGAACGAGGAATAATCGTGTATTGTGCTTGTTTTGTTTTGTTTCCATATGCAAATATTTATTGACTGCGGGACTGCGGGAGTAGAACTTTAATGTCACGCAATCGTGGCCGGGTATTCTGAAGTTTAGCCGCACGTCTACCTGTTGTCCGACTTACGATCTTAGATCGTCTTGTTCTTTTAGGTTTCCCTCCCTTCATACGAGCGATAAGTTTAAGCTACTCACAAGGGTTTAAAAGTGAATTAGTGCCTTTTTTGCCTTCTCCAATACAATCTCTCTCTCTCGCTGTTTCTGAATAAAGTGAAACCGCCATTAAGCGGACACTTTTTCACCTTCCTAAGAGATTGCTAATAGTGGGTGTCCACTTAATAAAGGGGTATATAAATTGTGCAATGTTTATCAGTAACGATTGACATTCAACAATTCTCTGTACTGTAATAAGACGGATTAGGAGAACTTTGATCGTGGATGATAATCACTCGGATATCCGTGTATTCAACAGTTTATTGGCAGCTAAATTTGACATATTTATGGATATAGGTTTTTAACAACAGAAATTACACAAACATAATTCAATCTAATGTCCGCGTTGGCTGAATAGGGGTGTGCTATAAAGATCAATATCGAATATAGGACGCTAATTTCGGAACCAGATTAATTGTCCGCTTAATAAAGGTTTCAGTGAATTTGATTACTTATCTGAAAATTTCTTAATTTTGTAGAAAATATGCCGCTGCCAAAAGAAAATGTGTCCTGGTTGCCAGAAGAGCTTGTGAAGGACTCTGTCCATACATGACTGTCGACGCATTTAATCCTTTCTGTCCTAATAACGAAGACGAACTCGACCAAAATTCTGTCCGTACAGAAGGTAAATTCCTTTATTTTCATATCGTACTATGTACTTAGAGTCTGCCCTAGAATTTTCCACATGCGTTATTGGTCAAAAATAGACAGGTGGTCTCCTCTACTGGCCAATTATGAGGTGGCATTGACCACTTTGAGCTCTCACGCCCTCTTGGAAAATTCTCCAGGATAGAGGATTTACTGGTTAAAATTTTAAAGAAAGAGTTCCAAGAATTTGTAAGACGTGGCGGAATTGCAGACTCCACCGAAAAAAAAAATTATGGAAACATGCGAGGAGGTTGCTTATCAAAGAATTCTACCAGGCAAGCACCATATTCGAAATGGCGGTAGCTGTAAGTTGACGATTTTAAATTAAAGCTAAAAAAAACTTAAGTTAAAAAGACAGTGAAATATTTTCTTTTTCTTGTTATTAGGTAAAATGCCGCTGTAAACGTGTTTTTTTCCTTCTTCCGATGATTCTTCTTGGTTCTTACACTTATGGATCTAGGGGAGGGGCGCAGACGGTGCTTACCCCCCACCTCCCCCCTCTGAGATGATCTTCTTCGCTGTTCCTTTTTTAAAATTTGTTTACGACAACCGTCAGCTACGTCAATTTTTAGAGGTGCATCCTCCCCTCCCCCTGAGAAAAATCCTGGATCTGAGCCAGTATGTGGTACACAAATTGCCGTAAATGGGCAAACAAAATTTGGAGAAAAAAAAAACAACTCTATTGTATGGTGGTCTATGGAGTCGTAAAAGCTCGGCTTAAAAATATTCTCTTTATTTCAAGCAATTCTTCACGTTCTTCTGCCTCTAATAACTTCTATACCAAACCTTCTAGGCTATCCGTTCAAGCGAATTCCTTCTCTCGAACCTGGAGTAAAATACCTCAAGCCTTAAGAAATCTTTCCAAAAATGCGTTTAAAAGAAAACTCAAACACATTTTATTCAACATATTAGACTTACATGACACTTATATAGATTTATTTGAGATTATACAAAATGTAAAGTCCTGGTAATACTTCTCCTGATCTGTCTTGACTATGTTTATAAACTGTAGCTGTATCTTTAATATTTTAAATTTGGTTAATGTTGCTTGTTGTTATTCAATACTGTCTCCTTCCTTTCTACTTTATTAGTTCATTTTCTGTTTAATTTTTTTTTTGTATTTCGGCTTTTAAGGCATGGCCCGCCTAGATTAGCTTTTGCTAGTTGCAAGCACGCCCTTTCTTGTAAATATAATTCAAAAATTAATAAAGTGTATGTGTAAGTGTAATTTTTTTTTCAAGCAATGCAAGTAACCTCGGTATTTCATTTCTCGGGCATTTACTCATTTCTTAGTCCATTTCTCAGCCATGAGGGCCCTCTGAAAAAGTCGTCTTCATCAGTCTATTTTTATTCATAGCTTATGATAATTGTTTGCGTTTAACATTTTAGGATGTTCCGAACTTCATCAGCAGTGCACCAAGACATTCATCTACGAGAAGGCAATGGAATGCGACGATGAAGGAGCTGAGCTATTTGCTGATAATTTAAGCTACGACTGTAGGTGAGCTGTGGCACGCACAACTCTGCACGAAAGACCAGTCCTCGAACGTGACTTCAATTTTTCCCAAAAAGAGTTTGATTGATTGGCGCTTTTTTTCCTCTTTGAAAGTAATGGCCCATCTAGGTTAAACCCTTCTCCTTTCTCAATGTTGAGGTCACCGATACAACACATCATATTATTCATTTTTTCATCCCCAAGGTGTAATCTAATTTGAAGGGGACGAGAGAGGCGGTCCAAGGTATTTTGGCAAAGATTGTAGTCAAGTTAACCAAACTCAAAATCCTCTTGCGCAGGAACTTCAATATATAACTAACTCCGCATTAGTAATCATCCCGATGATTTCTGGGATAGCTTGCGATCGATTCAAGAATGTTTATTTTGCAGTTTAACGAGAAACCGTGTATTGGACTGTCCTTAGTGCTAGGAGTAAAGCCTCCCATATAAAAGTGCAGTGTTCTTTGAGACATCAAGTTAAAGTTTGCGGGTCTACTTCGGTGTAAAAACCTGTGAAGTTTTTCTTTGGTTTTTGTTTTTTTTGTTTTTTATTTTTTGTTTTTCACTATTATTTTTCTAGTCTTAATTGTTTTGTCTTCTTTGTTTTCTTTGCTCTAAGTCACTCGTGAACAAAACAGGTTTTTACACCGAGGATGAGCCAAGTTTGCGACATAAATTCGTCGCCTCAACGTAGCATATTAATGGCTCTCATCTATTTGGTTTTTCAGTGAAGAAAACACGAGAAGCAGCGATTGTCTGGAGTCAAAGCTCGGAAGATGCAGCAATCTTTTGACTCCAAAAACAAGAGTCATGGATCCGGATGTGGAGAGAGCCCTTCACGGAATGCTGACAACCCGCCGTATATTTTGCGAAAATACAATCTTAGATGCCAACTTCCTTTCAAGCCAGGGAAGGTTTCTGATTAACTGCAACGCCGACGATTTCAAGAAATTCGCCCAAACTGCAGATGATTGCGCCAAGACGTTTCGTGAAGCGGTGGTTGCTGACTCGAGCTCACAGGAACAAAAGTGCAGGTAAGTTATTGTAACAGTTACACTAATTATCAAAATAGACAAAAGAAAAGGGCAAACGACGATGGCGGGTTGTAACTCGGCGTCTATTTACACGAAATGGGTAATGTCCTTCAGCTGTAAGCGAAATTCGACGCTGCTTCAAGGGGGGGGGGGGGGGCATGTGAAAAAAATTGCCAAGCTGAGAGGGGGTCACGCGATATCGAGTTCCCTGATAATGCATTTCCTACACACCGCGAAATTTAAGTCCCCAAAAAATGCCCTTTCCATGTTCGGGAAATTAAGATCCCGCGAAAATAAATTGGTGATACAACGAAACGGCCATCAGTTAAGATAGTCTCAAAATGCTTTTCAAAGAAAGGCCGAGCCACAGTATATAGTTTCCTATGATATTTCAACTGATTCAGACAACGATAAAGTCATGACGTAATAGTCGACGAGGTTGTGCCGGTGTTAGTTTCCTTTCACACATCCAACCGTTTAACTGACAGCTGCTGAAATCTCCAAGGAGACTCAAGTATTCCCAAGCCTGAATCTGTCGGACCAATCGTAGCCGACTAGCTATGAATATACAAATTATTATGCCACGCATTTTTAATTCTCGGAACAGTAAGTACATGTCGCGAAAGACAGTAGAATTCTGGGCGATGGTAAGGCTGTGGCAGTACTGTCACCTGACGAAAAGTGAAAGACAAAGGAAATCAAGCATTCGACTTGTTTGCACATCTGATGAAACACGGTTCGTTCACTCATCCTTGACTTGTCCTTCCAGATCATATTTTCTGATTATGAGAGCCTATAACAATCACTGCATTATCACAAACACCTCTCATTTCGATAAAAATACTCCGTTCCTCGTTGTATTTTCATCTCACTTTTCCGTGTTTGGTTCTTTTACATCTAAACTTCTTTAATTTATTTTTCTTACTTACAGCGACTACTCCGAAGCAAGGATTTGTAAAAACGACGCTCAACAAACCCACTGCAGCTTGGGAGAAGTCAACAACATAACATCTGTGATAAACAACCCTTTTTGCACCGGCGGAGCAGAAAGAGCCAACTCTCCTAAACTACAACTTCTCGTCTTGAGTCTCGTATTTCTGCTGTCAAATTCGATGAACATTTGAATGAGACCACGAAGGGCAAAGGAAACAAAAACACGAAAAATGGCTATGGAAAAATGTTGATATAAAAGAAAGGGTAAACTAGAGTGCTTACAAGGAAACATCAAGGAAAGGAAACTGTATTCAGATCACTTATGTAAATTGGTGTTTCTCTTCCGATCGTTAGTTTGACCAGGGAGTCAATTAAAAAAATCCTTACATGCATAATTTACCAGTAGGGGTATCGAATGGTCCCTTCAAATTTTCAAGTGCTCGAAAAATTTGGCCTTCAGTTTGCTCGATTTGCTCGCAGACTTCAGACGAGTGCTTGCTTGCTCGTGCTCGCAAAATCTATGCAATTGCTCGCATGCTCGAATTTTCGTTAAAATTTGCTCGATTGCTCGAAAGTTCGTAAATCGTTCTTCGCGATGTTTTGGTACAGAAATATAGCTTCATTACATCTTACTGAAGCCCTTTCGATCTGACTGTCAAGTTTAGTTGAAAGCACACGACGATGACATAAGTTAAACATATACGCCAGTTGAATTTTTCTAAAGTGCTCGCTGCTCGCAAGACAAATTCGGTCATTGCTCGTGCTCGCGAAATAAACCCAGTCCTCGCATTCTCGCAAAGACCATTCGATACCCCTACCAGTGTAACTATTATTTTCCAACTGTAGAAATACAGCTACACTTTTAACTAAAGTGATAAAATACTTGTTGTACTGACCCCCGGATACGAAAAAACTTGGAACGCTGTCAATTTTTTCAGGATATAACCTTTCTCCATTGCCAAAAAATTTGGCCTTTCACTTGTTCCTGCCTAACAGTACAAAACTCAACGCATTTTAAGCAAATGCGACTGAGCAATGCATTTTCAACAGGATTCGAACCCCAAAGTTGGACGTTTTTTTAAGCTTCACGGCAACAGTAACAGATTTATAGGCTTTTAAGAAATGTTGCTATGATCGGCGATAGTGTATCTTAAGCAAAGTGTCCTTTGGCATAAAAAATGACAGTTAAATCGTAAACCTTATGCATAAACAGAGGTTGACGATTTCCCGATAAACCACGTTTTCGGAGAAATCGATACTGTTCTGTTGAGGCACTGAGG
>OX453284.1:24121316-24181316 GCA_949710005.1 Ricordea florida
GGAGAAAATGAAAATTGATATTGGTGCTCGAAGAGTTAAAGAGCGGAATACGAAAGGCTCCGACGAAGGGCCAACAAAGAAAATTCTCACCTTCAGTAGGAAGATATGGATCGGTGTTATCAGAACAAAACGGATTGTACGTATCTCTTGGTAGTTCTTTACAAATTTCACAGCCGGCTTTAGCCTTCTCAGTTCTACACTCCTTTGCCAAAGCATACTCTCTGTAAGAGAACGAAATGAGGCAGTCTTATCGAATGAATGGAAGTAGCCATTCAACACTAGTATTTCCGCTCCCACACAGGTAATCCACTTCACCCCTAAAAAAGACCCCAGGCCGGAGTATTGAAACGTCGGATCGGTTAACTGTAGCTACTTCAGTTACATTCACAACCGATTAGTATTAGATCACATATCTGATCGTACACCTAACTGCAAGGCCCTTCTAAATGAACTAAAGTATATGATCCTCTTGGACATTGTGTGTTACTTGTATTATTTAACTAATACAGTCGAAACTCGTCATCTCGAACTCTTGAGGGAGCCGCACAATAGTTCGAGATAGCGGGGGTTCGAGATAAACGATGGTAAATGACAGAAAAAAAGCAATCCAAGGGAAATAAATATCTTTTACTAACCGAATTTGAGGTCCGAACTGTAAGTTACGGACCAAGTTTTTTCCGCTGGGATTTATGGCACAAGCGTAAAGCGCGTGGGCCATAAATCCCAGCGGAAAAAGCGAAGATATTTATGCATGGTTCAAATTTCCCTGCTACCCTGCCCCCCTCCCCCCCAAGCATATTCCCGGGGATTTGCAAGTTTTTTTTATTTTTTGGTGGTCTATTCCCCACCCCTGGGCAGGCCGAAATGGACAATTCCCCACCACCGGAACAACGATCACTGAATGTTTTTTCGACAACTTTTAAATATCTCCTGGAAGCTTGAAACGAAGAACTCGCTTTCGAGGAGTTATTTATTCAAAGAGGAATTATTTTTAATTCGCCTCAGCCCCCTACCCCCGGGACAGACTTGCCTTAGACAATTCCTTACCCCCAGGCCCGAAAGGCTGGACTTGTCCAGGGGATTTCCCGGAGAGGATGGTAACAGGAAAAATTGAACCAAGCATTATTATATCTTTGGAGACATTTTAGCGACCAAAACAAAGTTTTGAATTTAGCGGGCCATACTGTGTGCTAAATTGACCACTCACAGCGCGCGTACTTGCTGGGAGATATAATAAGTTTGAGCTCGAGATAACCGAGTTCGATACAGCGAGGTTCGACTGTATTTGAGTGAAGGGCTTCGAAAATGACGTATCAATTTTTTCCGCTATAACCGGCCACTGGAAACTGGTGATAACCAATCTCGATTTTAACTTCTACCCAACCACACTTAAACAATCCAAAGTATCTGCCAATCAGAAGTTCTCAGCGATTTTATGAATGGTTTAGCATGATCATCTCTTAGTTAAAGGCGTTGTATCAATGACTAAGTATATTTATTGTTATTATATCTACACCCCCTGGATATGAGCAAACGCGCGCTCTGATTGGCTCCCTATTCAAAGGCTAACAGCTCATATCCCATTAGTACGGAAAACGGCCATCATAGAGGAAAGATTTTTGAATTGGACGGGGAGGAATTCAAGTCTTGCTTGCAAAGAATATACCGAAAAATATTACCGAAGCAAATAAATATGGGATGAAATTATTCGGCGGCAAGTGAGCAAATTATATTTGTTTTCACTCGTATGATTACAGACCGAACTAGACTCTACTCAGTCCTGTTACCATTACAATTACAATTTCTGGTTAGCTGAGAAAGAAGCGCAAGATTCCGAACCAATCATCTACAGCACCAATGGATAACCAAGCAAAGCAACATTACAAAGTCGAGGGAAACATCAGGACTCGAGGGAAAACAAAACTAACTAGTTTCCCGAGGCACCATACATTAAGTGCTTTGTTATATATTTAGACTTTCCCTTAGCAAAAACAAGCAAACAAAGACGGTACAAGTGGCGCGCGGGCAACAACTGCGCAATTGTATCCCGGTCGGGATACATTTAAATTTGATCAAGGGCACGTGACCAAGAATCAACCAATCACAGTGCTCGTTTTGTTGAGTGAAAGGCTAGGTATATTACAACACGGATTTGCGCTGTGATCAATTATTACTTGACAGCTGCTTAAAATAAAACACACCAAAGTTCGTAGCATGCTTGCCTACCTACACAACAGCGGGTCAGACCGGTTGGCAATCAACCTTTCTCGAAAATATCTCCAGCACTGATCTGTTCTGTCAAAGGCAGACTGATTACAATTGATGTGGTTGAGAATAACGTTATTCATCATTGATCGTTGATATTTCACGTCACCACAGTGGAAAAGCTGGTACATCAATAGTGACGTCACTGGATCCACGAAATTCTTCAGGCTGGAAAGGCAGTTGTAAATGTGTCTCCTCATGCAGGCTCGTTCACTGGTATATTCAGTGCTAAAACGAAGCAACACACAAAGATATAGCCTGCGTAGCAGTCTTTTGCGTTTCCTCTGGAGCCAAGGGGAAGTCGCGCGAAGGCATAAGGGGGAAAGAAAAAACTTTTATTCCATAGGTACTGGGATTTACTCCTTACAAATCTGTGAGAGAAAAATAGTCTGTGAAAAACTAGAAGCAATTTGATTGGTCGGACCATTTTCTTCACTAGTGAAAAATATAGTCTGACCAATCACAGGCCGGAGACGATTTTTTTTCACTGGTTGTAGAAGTGGGATCAATTTTGGCGCCATGAACTCGGCAAAAAGTGAGCAATAATGGCTTCTCCCTCAGCTTCTTCTTCTGAGCAATTCTAGGTTTGTAGATACAGCTTCAGTCGAGGACTTTTCCTTTACCTGTTCCACAACTGAGCTCCACTATACAAAAAACTTCTCTTTAGAAAATCAGTTCGGGGTTTTGGAAGGGCTAGTGCGTTTTCAGTATTCCTCATTTAATGATAAGAATTTACACTGGACATCGCGAAAAACAAAACTTGATCTTAAATATTCAGGCGTCATGTCATGTACGATTTTGTACAACATAATAGATTTCTTTTCTAATCTTTGATGACAGAGTTTTCGCCACCGTAGTGCCCGAAACAAATCATTCAAATTAATCATTCAAACCCTGACCCTATGTAAGGACTGAGCAAACGAAGATTGATACCCTATTTAAGGCCCAAACCCAAAAAATGACACCCTATGCAAGAGAAAAACAAAAACTAAAAATAGCTTAAACGGAAAAAAAAAACAATCTTTATAAAATCCCTTTGCTAATACTTTAAACTTTAACAGATCATTTGTTTTCCACTTAACTGGGTATTTACGCACTGCTATGTTAGCTGATACAATTTAGGCACCGTGTCTAAGGATCACACGGGGAACACTATGCCAACATGGGCAAAATTGATACCCTATTTAAGGATCGAGAACCTCAAAAACCATAGCCTGTCCCGCGGCACATACCTATATTGCCCATATACTCCCCATGGGAGTACCCCCTCCCGGGTTTTGAGGGGATGTGAACACAATAGTTTTTACAAGGAATAAGTTTACTTTGAAACTAACCTACAATTGGACTGTGGGTTGTTTTTGAGGTTTGTCACCATGACCCCCTGACATTTGTAGCCTTCCGAAATGAAGTATGTCACGTTACAGTTTCCCACTTGTGCATCACAGATTAGAGCACTCAGCATTCCTGATAATAAAAATAAGTCAGTCAAACCTTTTAATCGTATTAAATAGATTTAGACAAGCCTAAAAGCGGAGCTCCTCACACAGACCCTCACACATTGAAAATGCTGTCACTAAAGTTATTAAATACGCCTGGTGTACGCAACTACTTAAAGAAGATTCGATAGCTGAAATAAATCGTCAAGAAAAAAAAACATCTAGCTCGCGACTCAACGGAAGAACCATTACCTGGTCAGCAAAAATATAATAGTTTTAAAGCAACACCAAAAGCAGCTAGGTAGCTCTTTAACAAATGAAAAATAGACACTCAGCTTTATGCTTATGTCCCTCCAAAAATGCTTGAAAACTTGCAGGAAGAACTCAGCTTTATGCTTATGTCCCTCCAAAAACGCTTGAAAACGTGTAGGAAGAAAATTTTTCCTCCAAAACCGCTATGAATAATCCGTTTCTTCAGCAAATCATTGTAGACTGCTGTAGACTGCTGGCTGTAGGTTGTGTAGCCGCGGCAGGCCGCGAAAAGCGCGCGAAAAACAAAGCCTCGTTTCGGTTCAAGACCTTCTAAATATCCCGGATGACTATGGCTGCCATTTTGGGGCAACGTCGTCGTCGTCGTCGTCGTCGCTAGGCGCACGCGCCCGCGAGCCATGCCGCTAGCCACGATGACCATGAAAACTCAAACGCATGGTTTTCTCAATTTCTATCCTCGCACGGTAGTTATGGGGCTGCGCTCTGCTGCTCTTCGAGCCGCTGTGGAGCTCCGCTATTAGCGACCCTTCACTTTTTATGAGGAACGGGGGAGGGAGCTAGAGTGATTGGGGAAGCACCATTTAAGAACTGCATGACCCCCATCAGCTTGCCATTTTTTTCACGTGACCCCCCCTCCCCCCCAACCACCCAATCAAAAGAAAGAGAAGTCAATTCCGGATTGAAGCACAGTGACATAAAAATATTGCTAAATTAGAAGTAATCAGAAATTAACAGTGCTTTCGAGGAGCTTGGATAGCCATTTAGAAAACAGTTCTAAGAAAATACGCACGCTGATTGGTTACAGGATCGAATTATTCGCTCCTGTTGGTCAGGTTGGTTAGAATTCGTGTTTCTATGACTCGATAGCAACACAGAACTGTTGCACGAGCTGTTGACGTAATGATGTCGCGAACAAAGAGAATTTACATTTTGGTCATCAAATATAACAAGTTGTTTTTCTTTTTTTCTTCGCGGTGTTTTCTAAAAGAAATAGAAAACATGTTCTTCGTGTTTCTATCGAGTTATAGAAACACGAGTGGAAGTTTGGGAGAACGAGAAATGCTGTGGGAACACGAGCCGCAGGCGAGTGTTTCCACAGCTTTTTCTATTTCTTAATTAAGAATGGACAAATGATAGCGAATAAAATTCTGGAAGTTCCTATGTAGAAAAAACAAAAGTAAACGGGAATGAAAAAGTGACGAGGAGTGTCATTACTTTCTGTGTATAATTCTTTGTTTAAGACTTAAATGGCGAACAGTGTACTCTGCTACCAATAGCACCTCACAATTCAATGTTTTCCATCTTTAGAAAGTTGCAACATTGAAGTACAGCAAAGAAACTCATTCAGATTACCGTAGCAATAAGTACGACTGTAACAGTTTATTTGGTCGACCTGCAAAACGT
The DNA here is from genome assembly GCA_949710005.1 of Ricordea florida. Lineage (NCBI taxonomy): Eukaryota > Metazoa > Cnidaria > Anthozoa > Corallimorpharia > Ricordeidae > Ricordea > Ricordea florida. The sequence goes on from OX453284.1 coordinate 24,126,692, forward strand.
GTGAAGCCCACGAAGCACGTGCGATCGGGTAAGATAGGCCCACCTTGCCCGCTCGGGATTTCCCGCTTTGTCCCGCGAAACAAACAAAACATATAGTAAATCCCTTACTGGCCAAGCTTAATCGGTCAAGGTGGCCCGATATTGACCTCGTCTACGTCTCGGCCAATGAAAACACAAAAAAAATAACAATATGCAGCCACCTTGCCCTAACGCTTGGTCAATCACGCATATTTAGTACGCTTTACAACATCACACACGAACCACGAACGCGCACACGAACCATGAGAATCACCAAGCCGGAGCTTATCCTGGTTTTTGTGAAAGGAGCGCTAGAAGTATTTTCCTACCCCCATACCCTCTTTTATGAATCAAATGCAAGGCAAGTTTCAGTATTGGATCGCAGGTACCAAAATAGCTGGATGCAGGAGCTCATCACCCGGCAAGGATATAGTGTGTATGGAGGCTCCGGGTGATGGACTTCTGCTGGATGGAGAGAGACAGTGTAGAGCCAAAATAGCGTCTTGTCGAAACGAGTACCGAGGAAGAACATGGGACCTCCCGATTTTGAAATTAAAACACCGCTAAGGCGTTGAGCTTCCTTGCTTTCGGAACAGTGCATTGCGGGCTTAAAAACCTGCTTTTAAAAATGACACGAGACTGGCTATATCCTTTCGGATCTTCAGCTTTTTGCAGATTATGCAAATTTATTCTTTCAGCATAAGGACATAAATGTGCTTGAAATCCTAATTAATTCTGAACTTGAGAGAGTTTATCTATGGCTATGTGCAAATAAGCTTTCACTGAATATTGTTAAGTCTCGTTTTGTTATTTTTCATACAAAGGAAATTGTCAAATGCTACACAACCGAAGAGAGTTTTCGATAACTCCTGGATATCTCGCTTCGATTTCTCGATGTCGCGATTGAGATAAGGGAAAGGAGGTCTTCTCTTTGTGCACCTGGACCTCTCGTTTGGTTTCTTTATCCAAAAGTTAGAAAGGAAGTACGGTCGTCACTGGAAATGGGTAAGCCCTTGTTTCTATAACCGAAACTGCGCTTCAGTGCTACCGCTGGGCAATGAAAACATAGGTTCGTTAGAGGTGCTCCTTGAACCGTGGGCGGTTTGACTCATATGTAAACGCTATATTGAAACTGCTCTTACACTGTGAAAACATTAAAGGGTGACCTGGGGCAAGATTCTTTGAGCCTCTGACAATGATTGATTAAGATTCGACATGACGTATATAGCTTTTTTATGCACGGCAACATGTGGTCTCCCTCGCAGCCGTTTTTTTGGATGTCACGCAACGTTGGGGGAACGTTGCGTGACATCCAAAGAAACGGCTGCGAGGGAGACTAGGTAACAGGTGGCCTTTTCACGGACATAAGAAGAGGCGAATTCAAATTTCACAAAACAAAAAAAACACTTCAATCACGCGTCACATTGATTAATGACATCACGATTCACGATGCAAGGCGTTGGCAACTATGTACCTCCCCTCAACGACCATTTGCTGGTGAATTTGTCTAACGTGTTGTTTTTAGTAATTGGGAGCTTAAGCACGCGCGTTTTTGAGACGCGGACAACCGAAAGTGAGCTGTTTTCCCTTTTAACTTGTCTTCACACAACCACATTTACATTTATTAGCATCTTATTTCCATTAGAGATGATCACTATTAAAATCTGGGAGACACCACTGTCCTGGCACGCGTAATGTTCTCTTCCGGTAGCCGTCCGCGCCACAAAAACGCGCGTGCATAAGCTCCCTAATGATATATACTGCATTAAGAACGGATGCGGGAGTTGTGAAAGTGAAGCACGATCTCCTTAACATGGTTTTACAGAGGGGCTACAGTAGGGTTCTCAAATCCAGCTTTTCCACCCATTTTGTTCTGATAACCCCTCCATCCCGCACATTTTTACTCGAGAATCCCAATCCCGCTCTATTTTCAAAGACGTGTTTGCGTTAATTAGTAATTTGGTAAATAGTAATTGACGCAATAGGACTCACAGAATAATAACGTGGGGTAAGCGATAATGGATACGTTTGACAAGTCCTGACAGGGCACAGAGCCGTTACTATTCTTTACTTGAAACCTGACACAGCTGTACGCACGAAAGGTTCATTTCCGCCAGCTTCCTGTTTTTGCGCGTGAATTGAAGTCCCGTATCCCGCTCTGTTTCTCTTGCCAATCTCGCATCCCGACCTTATAAAAACACGACATCCCGCTCCCACTCACAACTGAAATTCCTGCTTCCCGCCCCTTTTCTCGTCTCAAATCCCGAATATCACTGCGAAATAAAGGCCAAATCCCGCATCCCGCCAAACCTTTTGAGAACCCTCTTTACAGTAAATCAGAGTAACACATCAGCTCTAACCTTTCTCACCAAAATCCATGTTCAGGGAAAAGCACGACTCGAGTTTTATCTGAGCTGTTCGTGGCGCAGTGCACTCTGGCAAAAAGTGGCGCAGTAAACTCTGGTTAAATGCAATGCACATTTCTGGTAAAAAGTGATGAATTAAAGAATCCGTTTCACGCTATATAATTTTCTTCAATCCTGATTATGTTGCTGCTCGCTCGCTGCGCTCGCTCTACAGCAATTACGAAGTGGCTCCGTGCCTTGAGGGTTCCGCATTTTGTTCTTGCCATGAGAACATAAAATTAATATCTTCGAGCTAACGTGTAATCAATTAAGACGTTCGTTTGGCAGTTTTTTTCACAAACTGAATCGTACAAGGCGGGAAATGACGTTTCGAAATCCTTTATACTAGCGAGGATATGGAAAATACGTCACTACCGTCCCGCACGTACTTTCGTATGAATTTTACGAGTCGTGTAATTCCCATTTTACACTCACCTCTATATAATAAAGCCATTTATTCCTTTTGCAGCCGCGGCTCCTTTGCTAGCTAAATGAAATGGGCATAGAGTACCGAAGTGTGACGTCACGTTACCATGGGCACGATTTGAGTGGTTCTAAACAAAGAGCATTCGAACCAACATGGCGGCCATAACGATAACTTCTCTTACTTCTTTCTTTTCTGGTGAGCCGAAATCAATCGAACGTGGTGAAAATCATTACAAATCCGACCATATAGAGTCTTTTCAGTATTCCAATGGAATGATTATAGGATTGGCACATGCCAGTATGAAGGACAAGTCTTACAAGGTCACGGTAAGTAAACTCACAAGTTCGGAACACTCGTAATCGTTTGTATAAAACTTTAATGTTCCCTATGTTTACTTTGCAATACAGGTTTCTCTTCATGGGAATGAAATAAAGTCTGCTAAGTGCGAATGTCCCCGTGGAAACTATAAATGTAGCCATGCCGCGGCACTTATTATCTATGGAATCCATAATCTTAGCCGAACAGATGTAGAATGCAAATGGAAAAAGCCCAGGGCCCCAAACCAAGTGAAATCCGTAGAAGAGTTATATCCTTGCTCAAAGGAGTATAATTGCCTTAAAAGAGAAGTAAACGAAGAGGATCGTTCCTGGTTCTACCAAGAACTGAAAAAGTACGGCAACTTTACCGGCACTTTGTGGCTTCTCTCTCCAGAGCCTGAAAAGAACAACGCCCTGCCTGCGATCACTGTAGAAGAGATTGTGTTGTCTCGGGAATTTCTAAATCATGCGGATAAGAAGAGATACCTTACCGAGAAACTTCGTATCTCTGAAGAGCAGCGTATAGCCGTAAATAAAGCCACCGTAAGACAACGAGATAATCCTTCCTGGCAAATGATAAGGAAAGGAAGACTCACAGCCAGCAATTTTGGAAATGTCTTAAACTGCAAGAGAGTCACTCCATCCCTTCTAAAGCGAGTGCTTGGCCAGTACGATTTATCAAGGGTACAAGCCATTAATTGGGGCATAATTAACGAAAATCAGGCAAAGAAAGTGTTTGAACAAAAAACAAAGCTATGTGTTGAAGAATCTGGGATTTGGCTTGAGCTGTCAGGAATGCTAGGTGCCTCCCCTGATGGCTTGGTAGGCACGTATGCACTGCTGGAGGTGAAGTGCCCATTCACCCAAAGAGATTTAACCATAGAAGAAGCAGTATCATCAGGTAAATTTTATATCAAGAAGAATTCACAAGGACACTATGAACTCGATAAAGGACATGTTTTATACTGGCATCAAGTACAAGGACAGTTATATTTAACTGGAAGGGAGATTTGCTTTTTTGTTGTGTGGACAACAAAAGAAACCCTCATCCTCCAAATCAAGAAAGATCCTGCCTGGGCTGACAATCTTCAACTCTTAAAGGACTTTTATATTGAGCATATTATTCCAGCATTCTCTAATGATCTACTGTAAGGCTACAGGCAGTCAGCAGCTCCGCAGACTGATTTTCATGAACATATGAAATTGTTGGAGACTGAACATTGTTAAAATCTCATGCATGTTTTTTTCAGCATTGTGAAAAACAACTTTGGGTTGTGGTCATCTGATGTGATGTACAGAATAAATTGGTTGTGTTTTGCAAACTTGTGATGTTAATTAACTTAAGTCTTTGGGTAACTTATAAACTGTAAAATGCAATTCAACATTTTTTCAAAAACACTGTTTTTAAGGAGTGCAGCTCCACTATTCCATAATTTCTTTTATTTGTTTTTTATATACACTAGCTTACCGTAATTAATACACATTTACCAGGTTAAGCCACTCCTTTTTCTTCCTTTTCAAATAGATGGTAACAACTATAATTACAGTAAAATCTTAACATGAAATAAACAGAGATGAATGTCAGTTGAAACACTCACTTTTATTTTAAGTTTTGCAAAAGTGAATACTCAAAACACTGCAATCAAGACTGTAGGGATATACACATTTAATGGAATCAAACAAAATCATATTATGCTATACATGCAGCATGTTCTAAGTATCAAAATTAAGCTCACAGCTAGGGATGCATGTTTCATCTCAACTATACCCAACCAAGAATTAGAAAAAAATAATTCTATTCCATGTCAACAGAATCTCTAACTTCTCTAATGAGGGAGTTTTGTAAGTTTACCAAGCCAGCACATAATTTAAAAACTTTTTCAGTGTAGCATCTCAAGTATGGTGGAATGAAGGTTAGAATCTTGAAATCTTTGATGCGTGCATTTGCCCTTTCCACATGAATTCTGCACCGTGCAATAGTCTTAGTTAGCTTAATTTCACTCTCGTTAAATTTCCCATTATATAAAAATGGGGGAATATTAACAGACACACCATTTGGAACAATATCAGCTATCAAAAAGCCTTTGTCAGCAAGTATCAGATCCCCAGGTTTAAAGTGTTCTAGTACACCAGATTTTTCCACAATGGCTTTATCTGATGTTGAGCCTGGAAACAATTTACTAACATGGGTAATAACAGCATTTGGTGCAACACCAATAAGTGTCTTGAAGGAGTTCATTCCCCTGTATGTTGAGTAAGTCAATTTTTGGTCACTCATTAAACCAGGTGCTGCAATTTCTATATCAGTGCAGTCGATGACCATTTTGCAATGCCCAAACAGTGAAAAAGATTCTGGCATAGAGGTTCTGTTCTTCTCTTTGGATGGCACAGATTGTAAACAGTCTTCATATAGTAGCTTGTATAATACATGAACCAATGTAAGTATTATATTACTGATTGTTGCAGTGCTACAGTGAAAGAGCTCAGCCGAGTGCAGGTTTGTGTAGTTCTGTCGTAACTTCATAAGGGTTATAAAAACTTGATCTTCAAACAGGATCCTTTCAACCCTCCAGCCATAAAAATAGTTAATTTCTGCCGAGAACCGTCTGACATAGTTCACAACAATTGAAAATATTTGCTTGTTTGGTAGTCCTGTTTCCATACATATTACTTCATCTCTTAAAGCCATTACCGAGTATATTTCTCTTTGATATTGTTCATTTGACTTCCTGTCCTGCAATTCCTTTCTCAAGTTTTCCAGTTCGACTTCAAGAAGGACATTTTGCTTAGAGGCATTGCTGGTTTCACACCTTGAGGCTTCCCCACTTGATGAGTACGAATCGTTTAACTGCTTGATTATATCAGAAACCGGAACCGAGTCTTCTGAACTTGTCTTCTTCCTCTTAGCTCGCTTTGGCGTACGTGTTTCAGCATTTGGAAAGAGTTTATCGGCATTTCTTTTAAATATCTCAGGGCCGTTTACTTTCAGTCCTTCACGAAAATGGCAGCTACAAACTCGAGAACTGCTTCCCGGACTTCGGTCTTCTCGTCTATTAAAAGCAGATTCATTTCAAACGAATATTGATACATATTAAGAACCGTTGTTTTAAAGAGTAACTGATGAGGGATATCGAAGATTAAGAACAATAAGAAGAATTTAAAGAGTCAGAGTTCAATTGTTCGAGTCGTCACGCCACTACCTAGCGCCGGTATTTCTAGCGTGTTTTACCTTACCTTAGGAGCTTTTTCCACCAATTGAACTCCACAGGATCCTTCGGAAACCTAAAAAATTTACATGTCTCCCTTTCTGATTGATGATTACAATCTGGGGCAAAACATTGAACCATTTTCGACTTGTCCACGTTACGATACCCAAAGAGAGACGCTATGTTGATCTTTTGTTTAGAACCAGCCAAAATGCTTCCATGGTAACGTGACGTCAGCGCTTCGGTACTCTATTGACCCGCTAAATTAACTATTACGTTTCATTGACCCTACTGAAAAGCTCTATGTTATATAAGCATTCATTTGAGCTTGGCATTCTACAGCATATTGTTCGAGACACAAGTACTCTTGTTAAAACGATACATCCCTTTTCACTGCTTTTCAAGGAGACTTAATTGGCTCATTGGAAGGTGTCAGAGACTTTCTATATAATGTTTCTTTCAATAAATGTCAAATCTTACAAATAAATGCTGCAGGAAATTAAACTACGCTACTGTAATTATAAAAAAATGTTAAAAGACGTACGACATTCGTCAAAAAGAATTCAATAAACGCGAACAAGCTTTACTTTTAGACCAGTTTGACTCGAACACAAGAATACTCTTTTCCCGGTTTTTTTTATAAAGAATGAAGTGGAATATAGTACTTTTAAAAAATATCGTAATTTTTAATCTACATTTTCTCCATATTCATTTAGAAAATAGTGAAGAACAAGCTAAACGAAGTTGCGCTTGATAATATATTTCTACATGTGCAATTATTAAATTAAGAAGCTGTTTACACAAAATCAAACAAAACATGTGATTATCTATCAATTGTGTTCGATGAATCTTAAAATGGCGGATGATAAAACAGCATGACAACTGAAAAGGGACACATGGCTGAACCTTAAGAATTACTCCCCGCGATTTGTAATTATCTATAACAGCGAAAGGATTACTATGCTCCATTAGTGGATTCAAAGTCGAGAAACGTGAACCACTAAAACTACGGTAGCTTAGAAGCAATGTCGCGAGCTGGAGTTTCCTCTCGCTTACCGTCGTTAATTACACGCGTTGCAAAGTTTGCGGGTTGTTTTCACGAAAACAAATCCGAAGCCACTGAAAATTAATTCACAAATTAATACACGATAAAACAAAGGATTCGGAGAATCCAGAAAACAGCGTTCAGTTGCACATTTACGGAGATGAAGCTTCGAGCGTACACATACTAAACGCATGTGAATGTGCTCTCTCCGCAGCTGAAGCGACATTAACGCATGAAATAGCACGAGGCCCGTAAATCATAAATGCTTTCTTGATCTTACCTGTCATAAAAATCAGCGAGCACGTTAGTAAGACTGCCATACTGGCTTTACTTCGCCTTGGACAAGCAACGACGATTAATTCAGAAAGGAGATCATCACAATACGCTCAGAATGAATATTTTAACTTTGTGACTACGTGACCGTGAGTTGCTTCGAAGCAGGATGGCGTGATCATTTTTGTCACAGGGAAACAAGCTTACACTAGCCAGATGGCGTGACCAAGGAATGTGTGGCGAACTAACCATTTATGATACGGCCGTTTTCTCTTGCCAAATAAACGCCGAACGTGGGTACGAATTTTTCCAAGCCAGCGCTTAATTAAAGGAATTGTAAATCAAACATTTGACTGACAGTTGAAAAATTATTTTGTTTCGTTTGTCTCATTTTATAGGTGATTTTGTCATTGTCAGTTACGTTCGACAGTTAGATCGTCCGTTTGGTACAATTTGCTCCCTAGATCCAGATATCTTGCTGTTGTACGAACACACCGTGTACATGATTCGTCGCGAGTGTGCAAATAGATCAAGAATACTGATTGGCTAAGTCACTAACCCATATTAAAATGTCAATGCAAAGAATGCATCCCAGTATTCATCTCCCACGGTTTAACCATGTTGTGTAGGAGAGCGGAAGTAAAATGAGGTGCAAATCGTATGGTATTAGCTGCGGTTACACATCGTCCTTTTACCGTGGTAAAAAGGCTCTTTACCTCGGGAAACTCATAAATCGTGTGTGACCGCCATTTCCCACGGTAAATTTACCGCGGTCCATTTCCATGGATACATCAAAAAGAACAAAAGAATCCCCCATGACATTTACCGAGATAAATAGGTAGGTTTTTCAAGTACCTCAAGACAAAACGACCAATCGCGAGGCAAAACTAAGATAAGAAAATAAAATCAACAGAGGAATTTGAAACTAAATATGACGGCGTGAGGTTTAGATTTCCAAAGGTCAACCTTTGCCTGTTGAAAGCAGCAAAAACGTTCTCTTTCTTAGAACCATGGCAGGATGGCGTTCTAATTTATAAGTATAAAGCTTATTTTTGTTTTTGCTCATTTTGCGTTTAAATATAACACAAGCCAAGGAAGATCTATAGTACATTTTCTTACATGTGTTTCGATTCCATCCCTAGACCTAGAGACAACCAAAGTAAAGCATTAGAGGACTGTCGAAATAGTATAAGTAACAGTAGCGAGACGATGCTTGCAAGCTCCCTCGAATTATCCATTTTCGCATTTCGCGCCGAAACCGGTCAAGTGTGTGATATTGACCTTGGTAAAGTATTTCGTGTGTGACCGCAAACACCTCGGTAGATGTAATTCCCGCGGTAAGTTTACCTTGGTGTTATTTACCTTGGGAAAGCCATTTACCTTGGTTTGTGTAACCACAACTAATGTTTTAGCCGATGAGGATTAAGCACTAAGAAGACAAGGAACAGGTGTTAGTTATACGATAAACCAAACGCAGAAGGCCAAGACTTCCCTTCAACTTTCCTCCTTTATGTCGCAGTGCTTTTTTGTAATGTTTCCTGGCAGGTTACATTTATTTGTAAGTTTTAATTTTATTACTAAAAAACTGCATCAACAAGGCTTATACTAGGGTTGGCGAATGGTAAATGCGAGACTTTGCGAGACGGCGAGACCAGCGTTTTTCTTTGCGAGCCAGAGACATTTTGACTTTTTATAGATCGCGAAACCGAGACTTCAAAGAGTTTTGAGTGAGAGACTCTTTCGTATAAAAATGCAGACTGCGATACGCACATAACCGCTACAAAACGAGACTGCAAGACCCGTAAAATTTGACTAAAATTTTGTGAGAACCAGAGTTTTTGAAGGACCATTCGCCACCCCTTATACAACGTACAGGACAACACTTTAAGTACAATTCTAGATTCGAGAAGCAAAGCTACACTTTATACTTCCTTAAGTTTTAGTTGAACTTTAAGTACTTAACAATACTTATAATTAACAACAAACAAAAACGATATTGTAAAGAACTAACAAAAACGATATTACAATTTAATTATCCTAAATTACTAGAAAACACTGAAATTAAGTCAGCCCATTTCCCGGAGTGTTCCAATACAGTACCAAATGAGGCGACTTTTAAAACACAAACAAATTCCCGACAAACCGTCTTCGATCTAAACAAGAAGACTTAGAAACCTTGGAAGAAAATTCCACCACTTTTAATTTCGCTAAAAACTAATCCCAAAAAATAATAATATCCTTAGTAAGGGTGTTTTGTCTGCTTTGTAGCGCACATTGGTTGATCGGTGCAATAGTTATTTTGTTTTCAGATATTGCTGCGAAACAGGAGTTAAAAATAACGCCATCTGCTAACGTTACGCTTATGTTGATCGTGTTGGCATAATTAATTAGGCATAATTTAACAACCTGAGCACAATTTTTTTCCCAATAAGTCGTTTTTTACTTTCACGAATTAAGAAAATAAAGTTATTTCGTTTTGAATGTGCTTCAATTCACCCGGCTTTCTCTGAATGTATTGTTATAATAATGCTACTGAAGCGTTCTACTTTCTGAAGAATAGCTGTTTAGATATGTAAGACCTGTAACTAGCCTGCAGTCTCTGGACAAGATTTTTTCCTTGTCTTATCTTTATTGTCTTTAAAGTCAAGTGGCCTAATTTTGATCATGGCAAGCATATTTTGAGAAGCTAGCATTATTTATGAAAATTTTGAGCACTGCTAGAAGCATGATATCCCTCTTAACGCGCACAACCAGGTGACAAAACCCTAACCACTGTGTTGGCGTAAAGCCTTGAAGCGAAGAGGAACGCTGCTTGTAATGGGCTACCGATTAAGTAAATGACCAGTGATGGTAGAAAGCTGATTTTAATCTAAATTTTGTTCAAAAGTTTGAGATGGTTATCAAATTTGACGGCACCGTTTCCTAGGACTCTCCAGGTAAACTGTGGGTGAATTAGCTGAAAGATAATAATCACTCAAGTTTCTTATCAAATAATAAATTAATTAATTGTTTTTGCAAGCATCCGGTCGAGATAACGCAACTTAAGTGTTCCCGGCTTCGAAGCAAAAAGATGGAGCTTTTTCTATTAAAAATTCTGAGTCTACTTTGAGTTATTCCTGAGTTGATCTAATTTCAAGTCATTCGCATGCGATGTAAACTAAAAAAAAAATGAAATAAAAAAAAACACGAGTAGTTTTGCTCTTGGTCACCGCGGTATTACAGGTATAAAGCCTTCGAAAAGGTGAGTGCGTTACCTGAGTCCAATAGATAACGGTAGTTATTAAAATTCCATACCGGATAGATACCATGCAGTGTCATTAACAGCAGATAAGAGGCATTTAGAACGCAATGTTGGTTTTTTTTTCTTAGGTCTAATGCGTAATGACAGATAGAGACCATCTAGTGTCATAAACAGCAGAAATTATAACTTTTCTCGTAGTTGGGTTGTTTTTTGTTAGGTTGGGTTTGAACTTGTGCGCGTTCGAGGTTTAATGCACAATTATGTAAGAATATACCGCATATTGCACAAATTGCTTTTTACCTTCATCCTTTCTAGTAAAAGTCTGTTTTTACCTTCCTGTTCGATAACTAATGTTTAGCAATCATTTTATCTACAAAAATATCCGTGAAATTTCTGCAGCCATTCAGTCGTTAAAATAGCAACCAAAGATAAAGGTAATTTTTTGTTTTTGTCGAATAAAAAGTTTCACTAGAATACCCACTTTTTCATTTATTCCTCATCCTTCTCCTGACAACGGTTAACATTAAGCACACATAAATACAGCTTTAAAAGCCAATTATAAAACTGTCTCGAGAACACACTTGATCTAAATCCAGTTGGGTGCCAATACAAACTCAAACAAACGATTAATAATTAAGATAGCACCGTGATCAATCTTTCGATCAAAGGCTAAGTTAATGCGTGGAAGTAGATAAATTATTTAGAATGAAAATTTAATTGAATCTGCTGAAGAACCGATAGTTATAACTGCAGACACTCCAATCAATCCCTGCTTAGTACAGAAAAAATCAACATTGTCCGAAATAGTGATAATTATTAGAAAAGACGCTTGAAGTACAAGTACTGCATCCAAGATTTGATGATGAACCCAAACCTATGACCTTCGTTATTTCACGGCAGGGCACCGACATTTACAGCCACTGAATAGAAAAACCACAAAACAGTAGGGTTGAAAATTGAAAGTTATTTCCGCGCCTTAAACTTCCCGTATCACAGCCGTAGGATTCACGTGCAGTTTATTAGCGAGAATCAGAAGCTAGTCGGTTCCGTGCAATAGACGGTACAGGATTTCGAGCAGCGCAGTGACATTTGACCGACTCTAAACCAACTATGAACAAGTTTCTAATAGCGACAATTTTAATCGTAGCAATATCCAATTCCCCTTCAGCGGGCATTATGGGATGGTTTGGAAATGGAGGAAAAAAACCAACTGGACGTAGATCCCTAAAGGTTTGTCACGCATGAAAACTAAGGTTAAAATTTGATTACAGTTAGAAATCTCCGTGGCTCCCATTTCCTTATTGATATATTTTCAACAAAAAGCAAAACCTCGACAGTATCTAAACCCCAGTGTTTCACGACTAACGTCTACCTAATCCATACATCTATGGGGGTCACTTTTGAGGTACTTTAGTAGTCTTGGCGATGAAAGGTTACTGATTAAGATAAAGTAAAATCAAAGAGTCATAAACAGTGTTTTTAATCCATTTATGCTGATAAAAATTCCTTTCGTTTTAACCAGGGCAGTTTTTTACCAACCGAACCCATTTTACTCCCTCGAAGTCTCACATTCTTTCGTCCTTTCTTAACAGTTTTAAAGGGGTGCGATCTTTGCACTGAACTCTTCTAATCAATCACCGTGCCTCGGAGATTAAAAAGCTGAAGATATTAATGAATAAAATGTATCTATGCGTTCCTTTAGCATTCTAACGGAGCGAAAGCTAATATATGTGAAGAGACGCTTAGATTTAACAATTATTCGCCGAAGGCGAAGTGATTCTTGGTGAATATTCACCGAGAATCACTGAGCCTGAGGCGAATAATTGTTTTAGTATAAATACACAGGTGATTATTTCAAAAAAGAAAAGAAAAGCATTTTACAACACGAAAAAGTTTTATTTCATCAAAAGCGCGCGAATGACTGGCAGCCATTTCGTTCGTCGAGGTGATTAGCGGCTGATCATCCGAGATAGCGAACCAATCAGAGTGCGCGATTTTGTATCATCACCTGAGTATTTATACTAATTGTAGATATTCTATTGTTTAGATATTCTATCGTGATCATGGGATAATTTGTAAGAAAATTTGTTTGGTTGGCCTTGGTTCGAGTATAGTCGCACTGTTACCAATTGAATTTAGAACGAACAATAAATATCTTCCAGAACCCGGCTAAGAAATGATTCTTTTTAATGCTGGTTTGCCATACTCTTTCTTATATGCAGAATTTGATGTTCGATCGATTATGTTTCGTTGAGTGGTTATTTAATTAATTAATTCGATTCACTGTTTGCTCGACAATTGAAGGCATTTTCTTGATTTGCAGAACTAAAAGGTTTTAATTAAAAGTATTGATCGTGCAAACATAATAAACAGTGAAATTCAGTTCCAAAAGTTTTTGTTACTTGTTATTTAAGCTACATTTAAGCTAACAATTGAATGTAAGGAGAAGGGAAACCTGGTAATAATAATAATAATAATAATAATAATAATAATAATGATAATAACCATAATAATCATAATGATAATGATGATATGGACATATGAAATTTAATATCTGATGTGAACTATGGAAGAAAACTTTAACAAGTGAAAGATTGAAGCAGTTTTGGAAGCAACTTAAGCAGTTGCAAAGATGAGACCTGAAAAAATTCAGACTTGAACCTCTTTGCAACTGCTTAAGGAAGTTTTCTTACAAAATTGAGACGATATTTCTCTTATTAATTAAAAATAATAATAATAATAACAAATAATAATTATTATTATTATGCGTGTTTTGTTGAAGCAACAAGGAGGAGATGAGACACTGGCACATGTCTACCACACCCCAAGACCACTGACTCAAACGAACGAACAGCAGGATAAGGAAGAAAGGAAAATGCTGTGGAGACTACGACAACTTTGATTCGTAATTGCTGCATAAGGAACGCTTTTACTTAGGAAAACTCTAAAGAAAGGTTTAATCAAGTGGCAACTCTTGATCTAGTGGATTATCGATTCTACCTAAGAAGATAAGCAGATGAATAAAACACTGGGTCAATAGTTATTCGCTATGTATCTAGTTGTTATAACACCTGATAAAAGCTTTAAGCTAATACTGACAATAACATGGCTACCACTTTCTTTCTACCGAGAAACCAGCGGTCAAACGTCAGATGCTTGATTGAAATAGGTGAAATCTTTCTTTATTATTATTTTTTTTGCGCCGTCTTTTGAGCTTATGTCATCTATTGAGACATGATTCCATACCACCCAAAAAGTGCACACCTCTGAAAATTCCAATTACATTTCGTCAATTAATAAAAGGCTGTTAATCAACTTCATTGCCCTCAGTTGGTTACAAACCAAGTATTTCATAATAGCATACGCTGAACTCTGTACTAAGTAAAGAATTTATATCTTCCAGCAAACTTTAAAATGAGAAATAATGGGCAGAGATCTCGTGTATATACCCACCACGAGGCCCCTGTACTTAATTGAATGGTACGTTGAAGTAATTGAATAGTGCATTGAATAATTTAACGTGTGTTACGTAGTTGGGGACTCGTGGTGGGTATATACATGAGATCTTTCTCAATAAATGGCTCAACAAAGAAACACGCATGCGCAAAAGTACTGTACGTCAAACTGGCACCCCAGAGCCCACGTCTTTGACCAGCGGTTGAGACGTTTCCTAGCGCTTCCAGTGTACATGCAGTTCAAATGCGTCATTTTATTATATAACATCATTCTTAATATTACTCTAAAATCTCAAAATGGAGTGTACCTCTTAACGTTAAAATTACGTGACTTCAAACAGAATTCGGTCTGTTGCAGCAAAAGTAAACATTTCTCGTAACCAGTTCAAACACACAAAAGAACCCTTTACTACCTTCCATTCTAGAAGTCATCTCCTGTACCAGCCCATCTACAACTGTTGCTGCCCAAGCCCCTACTAAGGTGACTGGGGAGAGACACGCTAGAGCCAAGTGTGTTGTGCTCAGCATATTTCCAGCGTCGCAACACACAAAAGTTGTTCTCCTCTTCTTCGACACCAAGAATATAATTTATTCCTGAGAACTACCACCCCTTAGACCTAAAACGGTGACATGCTTCTCTAGCTTCACCAGCAAACAGCAAGTTATTATTAATCACTTCCTTGCTATTCTCTTGCAACAAAAGTCCCAAAAATAGAAAAGCATTTTGAAAAGAGCGCGTCTCGTAACAACGAGGAACACGGCAGTAAGCCCTAGCAGGCCCATCATATACAAGGACACGGTTTTGGCCTCTTCCTCAGCACTCTCTAGAATGTTCACAGGCTGGACTTGGGGCGGAGGGTCCAGGACCCATCTCAGGTACACAGCCAGAAGTCCCACACCTACTCCTGTCACGTCACTATAGCAACCCTCTGAAAAAAAAAACCGCAAACTGTCTTGAGCAAAAAACAGTGCAACAACACTAGATAGTCTTACAAAATCTGCAATCCTAAGCAATCGATTTATTTAGGGTTTTTAGGGTTGATATGAAGTCACATCACTAGGAGCGTTCCTCTCCCAAATTATCCTTTGGATTGGGCATTTTCACAGACCTATCTATTTTAGAAACACTTTCCTGGCAGTGGTGTTTCCCTGGTAACGATAAGCCAATCAATGTTGTAGATTCTGCATAAGTTAGATAGATAGATGAATAGCTTAAATAAAGACTCGCATTGCAGCCTCCTAATGTTACATTGCACGAATATACAAAAATCGTATAATACCTCAAAATAACAATTATAACTTTATACATGAGAATTTATTATATGGCTACAATAGTATGCGAGCTCTGATTGGCTGCTGATCGGCTGCTGATTTCCTTGTAATGACCAGGCATTATGAAAAAAAAGCTTTTTTTAAATATAGACAAAAGTTGTCTCATTTTTAAAGAAACTGTTTCTTCCGTCAGTTCTGGTTTCAATCACATGGTCAGGTGTGTTTCGGTTAAGTGAACATGATCTCAAATGACCTCTTTCGCACGTAAGCGGATATTGAAAAACCCTTCGGTTTTTTTTTCCACTGCTAAAAAAGCTCATAAAATAAATAACTTATTCGGTCATTACAAGGTAATCTCAGACCTCAGTCTAGACATATTGACCTCACTATTGCTCAGTCAATACATCTAGGCCTCAGTCTGAGATTTCCCTGTAATGACCTCACTCTCACTTAACCCTTTAAGCATAAGGAGTGACTTTATGGATTTTACTCTGCCCAACGCAAGACGATTTTACTCGTCACAGGGAGACCCCTTAGGGCTTAAAGGGTTAAAACACTATCTCCCTTTAATAAGTAGTATATAATAACCACTGGCTCTTAACTCGAATATAAATATTTCAGTATATATGTTGCAGTTAATTTTTGTTTTCAGTTAATTTTTATTTTGAACTAGATAGTTTTTTTTTAACTAGGTGATATTTTTTTAACTAGGTAATATTTTTTTAACTAGGTGATATTTTTTTAACTAGGTGATATTTTTTTAAAAAAAATACAGGTCACAGGTCATTGTTTTACCAATACAGAAATTATCCTAAACATTCATCAAAGCTAACCTTAGGTCTGATAAGTCCCAAGGTTAGCTTTGATGAATGTTTAGGATGCTTTCTGTATTGGTAAAACAATGACCTGTGACCTGTATTTTTTTAAAAAAATATCACCTATAGTTAAAAAAATATCACCTAGTTAAAAAAATATTACCTAGTTAAAAAAATATCACCTAGTTAAAAATAAAACTAACTAGGAAGAAAAAAATTATCTAGTTCAAAACAAAAATTAACTGCAACATATACAATAAAAATTACACATGGCTGCCATAAAATGTTTGAATAAAGCTGCATGCAAGAGTTCTACTACTGAGACAAAGATTGACTAAAGGTATTGCAAAAATGCTTAGTGCACATCTTGCATTGCATAAATTAACTCTGGACCTAAGTTAGCTCTAGCTTATACTGAACATGGTATTCAGACAGGAATCAGGGAGCTTAAACCAAGACTGAAATTGTAGAATGTAATGAAGGAGATACAAGAACAGGTAAATAGTCTTCAGGAGAAAACAATGAGAGTCATGAATATTCTGAAAGTGAAAGTGAGTGGAGAGATTGAAAGGCTCTTGGTGAAAAGCATGGTTACCTCGGTGGGAAACACCGATAATGTCGAGTTTCCATCGTATATGTTTTACAAGATACCTAAATCAACTCTCGCGTCTGTTACCTCGTCTGTTCTGATATAACATACCATGTTACCCACAATACAACACCTAATATGCATACTATTAGCGTCACTAGGCGTGTCATGCATGCGATCACGCCATTACAAGCCATTTTGGTCGGTTTTTTTGTCTGGATTTTTCAGCTTTCTTTCTTCCATAAAAACAAACACAAGGGCCCTGTCAACACTCAAGTTCCAATATACCTTTAATTAATCAATACCAGTAACTATAGACTCCAAAGCTAAACTCCCACATGTGACGATTAGGTCATAAACGTTAAAAATTGTTCATATGAGCCAAAATTTTGCATGGGCTCTGCCATTTTATAGGAAACCTGCATCTATATTTGGTTTCCCTTTTTGGCATTTCACTTTGGAGAAATACAGTATGCACAAAACAACAATTCTCCTGGCATCTGCGGGCCATTTGTTAATTAGATTAGCCTGCTGGGCTGGGCAGGTCAAAATCTTAGGCTTTTTGGATGCCTAATTTCTCAGGAATGAAAATTAATGCTACCATAGAAAATAAAAACAAGGCACTGTTCTCCTATTAAATTTAAAACTCCAAGTAAAAATTTAGCTGATTCCAATCATTTTCATTAATTTGTTTCTCTCAAGTTGCCACATACAATAGTTTTGCTTTGGAGTCTTCAATTATTATCCACAACTAATTTACTATAACTTATCATTATAATTAATTTATTATGATTTATCATTATAATTAATTTATTATGTTTTATCCTTATAATTAATTTATTATAATTTATCATTATAAATAATTTATTATAATTCATCATTATAATTAATTTATTATAATTTATCATTATAATCGTAATGTAATACCGTATAATGTATATTTTGTAGATTGCCTCACCTCCAAGGTATGTGGACTTGAGTTCTCTCCTTGTTTGCTTTACCTCATCAGCACTGTTAAAAACACAAAAATGAATGGGATTACTACTACAACACCTCAAAAAACAAAAGGAAAAGGTCAACAGTATGAAAATAACAAAGACAACATTCTGCTTCTATTCCTTGAAATAATAATTTCTGCAAAAGGATAAGCACACATGTAGTTAACGAACATTAGTATAAATACTCAGGTGATTATACAAAATTACTGAGCCTTCAGCGAATAATTGCTAATTAATGAAAGTGATTACTGTAGAGATTGCATAACCAAACCCTAAAGTCATGACCCAAACCAACAAATATAACTTTCTAAATAAATAGTTTATTTATCTCTTTATTATTAATTATCTTTCAATGACAGACAGATAGACTGACTGAAAGTTAAACAAGATTTTCAAGTTAAACAAGACTGCATAGATTATATTGAGCCATAAAAACAATAACTATTAAAACAACTTAATAGGATGCAATAATGATGAGATGGATAGACATAATGTGAATGAAGTAATGAATGAAAAATGAATTACATTCAGAAATGCTATCAATAAAATTTAATCCGTAATTCAAAGCAAATAGACAGCGACAAGAGGCAAACACTGTATATGTAGTTTTTTTATTTTATATATTAACAGTTCACCATTTTTTTGATCTGGTATCAAAAATGGTGAACCCTGATTTTCTATGACAAGTGCACCATGTACTGCCCACAAACAGGTTTCAAATCAAAATGTCTGCAACACCTTTTCTTTGGTTCTTTTGACTTGGTATAATCCCCATAACAACCACTCTTTAACTGCCACCCAACAGCATTTGCCAGACCTTGATCCAACAGTAACTGGTGATACCCCATTAAACCACATGTGAAACTCTGTTTTAATATTAGGATAAGATCTTCTGGATCACCTCCGCCGTGAAAATTTGACCAGCTAACACTGAGATATGATGCTGCACAGATACTATTTGTAAGTCCCTCTAACTTCCGTCTTGATGGGCCCATGTGAGAAATGATCCTATCCAGGCAGCCTAGAATATCACAAGTAGACATCATGTTTTAGTATATAAGATGTTGGTTAAAATGAATTTCAGGTCAAAATGGTTCCAAACTAGTTTGATTTGTTTTTAGATTATTAGCAGATTATGGAAATTAATCTGAAACAAAGGTATAAATGACTGTGTACAATTTTGATTTAAGATACTTTTAAAAGAAATATATATATAATATAATATAAATGATACAAGATTTCTTTTAATAAGGTCAGTTAACATCTTCCAAAACCATTAATAAATTAGCTAATAAAATTAGAAACCCATCTCCTTAAAAATGTATAAAGTTATTGTCCTCACTTGGTATCTGACAGCTGTCTTTCAACAAAGAAAAATTTTGAATAATTCCACAGTTACTTCTTAGACATGTTTGAAACTGCTTAGACTATGGTTAATATTGATTTTCCTATCAAGAAAATTCTAAATTACAGGCCCTCCATGTGACAAACATATTGCTCACAGGCCCCTGGGACCCATAGATATAGAAAACAATACAATAGTTTTATTGACACTCCCCTAGTGGGGCTTTTCAATGACAATGCGAGAACCCATTTCACACATGAATGTTAAAGAAGAAGAAGACGCCTGAAGGCGTTTATGCGGGATGTGTTAGTTTAAAATTGCTGACACAGTATGTTTTTTTGCTGATTGTGCGATCGTGGATATCCATGGTGCAATCCAACCTGACTTGCGTGTGATTCGGAGTTACAGTCAATAAAAATCACAATTTTTTTGGGACGGGCCCGGGATACGGGAAAGTTAAAAAAACAAGGCAATTTTTGACTCCCAAGACGACGAAAGGAATGCGCTACCGAATTTTATACGCTGGCTGACTACGTCATCCCGCGTAATTACATTCACAAGAGCCAGGCCACAACACCAGAATCTACATCCCCTACTCACTGGGAACAGTGTGTGGGTTCTTTCACATTCTACAAAGTTATACGAACAAGGGTTGTAAAGCAGGACCTACAGTTTATCATCCTTATCCAAGAAGACTAGAAAGTCTAACCATTTAAAGATGTCATTGCAAAGGCAGCACTTTCTCCACAGTAATTTTAAGACCCTGAGTAATGGTCTGGCCAAGGTTCAAACCCACCACCTCCCACATGGTAGTCCAGTGCTCAACCAACTGAGCTAACCAGTCGACGGTTATGGGGCGTGGCTTGTAAATTATGCCACTAAAGGCCCACAAGTGCAGATGGAGATCTCAAATTCTGAGGCACCTTGTAGCACCCTATCCTTATCCCCTCTTTATAAAAGTAGATCAAAATGTGAGTCCCTCCTAAGCTTAACTCCATTACTACTTTAGCAGCACCCAAAGATTCATTCAGAAATAACTTACAGGCAATTCTCTCTTGTAATCCCATATAGTAATATTATTATATATTCCATCCATTACCATTTAAGAGTATGAGGAAGAATAGCACAGCAAGAATTTGATGGTCATTGAAAGAATGAAAAGAGAAAAATATGACTGTTCACAACTAATCAACTTCTACTGTAACATGTACATATAATTCTTAATAAGATGAAGAGTGTGTATTTACCAGCTGCCTCTCCTAAGATAAAGTAAAGAGCTTGTAGATGCAGTGTTTTCTTGGAAAAGGTTTTGCTAGTCATCAAGTTCCAACAATCTTCAGTTATTGTACAAAGCTTGCTTCCACTGTCCCTCCTTCCCACAATGTCACCAACACAACGAGAGTACTGTTCTAAGTTTTCAGGTTCGTTACCCTGCCCCAATGAACCCTCATCATCACCCATCAAAAGAGAGTTGTAAGGCTTGTAGTAATGCCACTTGGAGTCCAGTAATGGGTAAAACGCTGGGTCATTGTCTTTAACAGCTGGTAAAACCTTTTTCATGGCAGCAGCAACTCTGTTCTGAAGATCTTTTAGATTGTTATAGACTTTTGCATTTGTTTTTATTCTCTCTTGTTCACAGTCTTCAACAAGCTTGTCAATGTAACCTAGAAGCAAAACATGGACGTCACACATGTACACATAGTGATGATCAGTTGGGTGAAGGACAAAACACTGACCCCCAGTCCATAGACAACCCCAATGGACTACCTAAAATCATTGTTCCAGTATGATTACTCAAAATGGGGGCTGATGGCCATGTGGAATGTTGTGCAACATTTGAATAATTATATTGGAACAATGAATTAAGGTAGTCCATTGGGTAGTCCATTGGGGTAGTTCATGGACTGGGGGTGTGTTTTGTCCATCACTGATCAGTTGTACATAAATGATTTTTTTCAAATTTTATATTCACTCCCTAGCTATGACATTAATTTTGTTTTAGTATAAATATTCAAGTGATTATACAAAATTGCCCGTTCTGATTGGTTCGCTTTCTCGGGATTATCAGCTGATAATCACCTCGACGAAGAAAATGGCTGCCAGTCGTTCGCGGGCTTTTGATGAAATCAAATTTTTCGTTATCACCTGTGTATTTATACTATATATACTATACTATATTATTCGGTGAATATTCGCTCAGATGAAGTCGAGGTGAATATTCACAGATAAGCAATGAGCCTGAGGCGAATAATTCTTAAATGATGACTTTTTCACACAAGACAAAACAACAAATCATTATAGTCTGTATGGAACATAAAACTGCATATTTGTCAGTCATGTTAACCGTGTAGATGCAGTAATGATGAAGTGTAAGCAATGCCAGTATTGAAAATTATAATTTATTGTACGTGTGTTTGTGAACAATTTCAATTCAGTATAAATTTCACATTTGAAAAAACACATCAGTCAGGCAGTTACGCTCTGTAGACAGCGAATAGGTCCACCCCAAATTACGTACAGCAGATTTCAGGAAATGGTTACGTTTTTGCAATTACCTTAACCCACAGTTCGCGTGACTTACACAACTGGGGAGTAATTATAGCTACCAATATTCACACTCTCTACTAAACCGAATATTACTCGTTTTTGGTTACCTTACACCTGGTGTCAAACATACCTTCCGCAATTCGCAGTCCCAACAAAGCGTCTGCATCTAAGTATTGATAATGACTGTCGAAGTAAGCTAGGTTGTTTATCAAACCATCGTACAACTGCCCTAAGTCATTGTTTGTGACTCCACTTTGAGAAGTCACATGTATCCTTCGCTCGGGAACAATAAAAAGTGCAATGACATAGAAACGCATCAATTTTTTGCAATCAAGTGCAATCATGACAGGGGTGTATAAGAAAGGCTAATGGAATATCGTAAAAACAGATGAAGTCACAGTAAGATAAACCTTCTCCAGCTCTCGATCTCCCATCGACACGACACAGTTACTATAGTTTACACAATGTGTTATTAACCGACGTTATTACCGCTGACGAGAACCTACTGTTACCGCTGACGAGAACTTACTGTCCGCTATCGACTAAGCAGGATCAGGCAGGGTAGGGTATATAGATTTAGCCAAGCCTAAAAGCTAGTGGGGCTCCCGTTTAGTACTTTCATTTCACTTTAAACGGTAAAAGCATTCTAAAATATTGCGAAAGGATTCACAAACGTTTTTAACTATAGTTTCGTGTCGAGGTCGGTTAACTCGGTATGATTTTTGTCTAAACTTTCGTCTGCCATTAGTACGGTCTTTCTACCTACAAAGTCATGGAGTATATTCTAAAAAAAAACACAAATTATCAATGTACTGTATTCTATTCCTGATGAAATTAACCATTCTATTTGCGTAAATGTATTTAAAAGATTTGTACACGCTACTGGGAAATGCAGGACACAACTCTTGTCATTTTCGTGTTAAAACGAACACCTCGGTAAAATAAATGTTTACTCCAAGGTACGGTAAAATGTATGCAAAAGGGCTTAGATATAACTATCTATATAAAAACACATGCATTTAGACAGTTCCGCTAGCATTTTTTACGTAATTTGGCTGGATATCGAGGTTCCAGTATATAGCCTGCAAGGAAGCAAAATCAATGTAAATGTTTTTCTTTCTTGTTATGTTATAAATAAATTGAGCTATGGATGCCACTCAAATTAAAATATTAAATGAAATCGTAAAATTATTAAGCACTCAAGAATCTATTACTGAACTTCAGGGTTTCCTTCAATCCTATAATTCATAATCATGGGCAAAAAACCTTTTCTGCTTGACCCTACGAGCCGAGATTTCTTTCTTGCATGGCTTTTAGCAGGGTATCTCGGCGTTCTTCGCTAAAATTTTGTCTGTTTTCCACAGCACGGAGTCTTTCCGCTTCTCGGCATTCTTCGCTACAATTTTGTCTGTTTTCCACAGCACGGAGTCTTTCCGCTTCACGGCGTTCTTCGCTATAATTTCGTCTCCTTTCTCTTTCCCGAGCGCGCCTTCTTTGGCGATCTTCTTCGCTCATTCTTCCCCAGTTAATTCTTGCTCTCTTCCGCTCTCTTTCCCGTTGCTCTTCTTCTGAACCCTGTGTTTTGCAAATTATATTTCTCTGCTATTGTTTGTCATGTGACATAGCAATAGAAATTGTTTCGTTTATCCTTTAGAAAAACTTTAACAGTGTACGTAGAGTAATAATATTGTCTCAAAAAGACAATGAACTGAAAATTTATTTTTCAGTCGTCAACGCAGTTTCCCGCCAAAAATACGCGGGCTACCAGCTTCCAAATAAATCACGTCACCTCGATGAGTTGACACATGAGCCCACAATATGGTCATGTGATGCTGGTCAGTGGCTATCCCGTTTTGACAGCTGTCAATTGACCATATTGTGAATATCCAATATAAAAGATGTGGATTTGCCAAGACACGCCTGAGATACCCCTTCCTTCCTTTGATAGTCTCCCCTACCCTACCCGTACAATCTGTAGACGCGTACATACGTACGTACGTACGTACGCTCGGTCAGTCACGTGACAACCAAACGAAAAGAGGTTGACCATATTCCATGAGTATGGGGCTCTGTCCCACTTGCGTTTCGCGCGCGTGGGAGCCCCGCTATAATGGCCGAACAAAAGGCGGCAGGTAAATTTTGCAGGTTGCAGGTTGCGCTCGTAACGTGAGCTTGGGACGCCTGTGCTTATCATATCTCGGATCGAATCAATAATTATGCACGATTTCTTGACGAGTTAATAAACATTTTTAGTGCCAGCGGTTGCCCAATTATAATTCAATTTCGATCGGCAACTAGTAACCTGCAAAATCATGATACCTGACCAAGAAAAGCAAAGTCTCGAAAATTATTTATAGCTTCTTAAAGAAAATAATTGACACCAAATTATAAACCAAAATATCGCCATTACTTCTGGTATCGCAAATTATGTACTAGTGTGTGAGCTCGCAAGTATAGAAACCGCAAAACGTGGAGGGATTTCTCTAAAAATGTTGTTTCTTCTATTCTCAAGTGTTAACCCTTCTTTGGGATCGGGTACAAATTTACGATAAGGTTATTTAGGGATTTCTGTTTTTTACACATTCCATGGGCTATTCTATCCGCTATTTTTTTTTTATAATTGATTTGAAAAAATAAAAGAAAATTTTCTTGCTCGGATTTAATAAGAAAACTGGAGTCCTACCCTGGTTTCATTTAACAAAGAAAAAATACCAGAATTCTGGGTCGAATTTTGAAAAAGGGACTCAATTGCAAACTCGTTTAAGTCTGGAGTATATCATTTGATATCATTAGACAGCGTGGAAATAAAAATGTATTATCTTCGGAAGAGCCTAAGACATTTACAGGGACGGCGGAGCGTATTTTGAAGTGGGGGGGGGGGGCTGAAAACTCGCGCCTCCGGCGCTCGTTGGTAGGGTGGTCTGGGGGCATCCTCCCCCAGAAAATTTTGAAATCTAGAGTCTCGGAAATCGTATTTACAACATTCTCCGCGACATACTTCTTGAAATAATTAGCCTGGAATGAAAGGTACTTTTAATGCTTACAGCAATATTAAGGAGGTTATTTCTCAGTCTTCCGGTCTCCAACGCTAACCTGCGGTTTTGGGACACAAGCTTCCCGTCTGTGGGAAGGAAGCACACGCTGAGAAAATGTTAAAAATACATAAACGCGAAAGGTTTCCGACGAGGCTTGTGTAAAGTTGTAGCTTAAACAAAATAAAATGTCATCCTCCTCAAAAGTGGGGGGGGGGGGCTCTAAAGCCCCCCCAGCCCCCCCGGCTCCGCCGTCCCTGATTTAAGACTTTGCCCTCTAATACTAGGGGCGGCGAATGGTAAATGCGAGACTTTGCGAGATGGCGAGACTAGCGTTTTTCTTTGCGAGCCCGAAACATTTTTACTTTTAAGATTGCGAGACCGAGACTTCAAAGTGTTTTGAGTGCGAGACTCTTTCGTATAAAAATCGAGACTGCGAGACGCACATAACCGCTAAAAAACGAGACTGTGAGACCCGTGAAATTCGACTACACTTTTGCGAGACCTAGAGTTTTTGAAAGAACATTTGCCACCCCTAATACTAAGCGTATATTTCTGTCACTCACTCTAATCCGCAAAAAAAAAAACAACAAACAAACCAACAAAAAAGCCAGGGACAGATTTCTTGAGAGTTTTGTATGCAAACGTTCCTATCAGTGGTCTTGTTACATTGCTTTATCGAGAGGCTTGAGAGAGGAAAAAGTTGAAACTACAGTATCATGATTAGGTAAGTGTACTTAAGAAAAAACAATTAATTCTGTATTTCCTTATTAAAGACTGCATTTAATAATAGATAAATGAAAGATTAAAAAAAAATTGTTAAGGAAAAAGGAAATGAAACAGAAGCAGGTCTAGTAAGAGGGGAGGCAGTATGCGAGAAAAGTAGTGAAGTTATTCCACGTACCATGCTTGTGGATCGAACCCTAGACATTGGTTTTGATAGGTTAGTTATTGAACCACTGCACAAACTATGGTTGCCCACGGCCACGTGTGCATCGAATCTATTTTATTCTACCACGTTTTACTTGCGCTATTGTTTAGCGATGTCGTAATAGTTGATGTCGCCGTACGTGTTTTGCTTATTAAGCGCCTGTTGTATGATACTTGTGACCCCTCTGAGATGAAAGACCTATTTCAGTAGTCATGAATATCATTGGCCAATGGTAGGTGCTGTTGTATTCCATGGTATTTCATCACAGCCTATGCGCTGAAATAGAACCTCTCTTGCTATTGGCTATATCGTTCTATGACGTGTCAGGGTCACAGCTATCACGGGGGTCTCACCCGAGCGCCCTCTCTAAGGGGCAAAATAATTTTGTTCATCTAAAGTCAGTTCCCGGGGGACCTGTTCGTTTTCTTTCCCGAGAGCCCTGATGTTTGCCGAGACGAATAAAGTAGCTAATTTTTGCGATATTGTTTATCAATGTCCTAGTGGCTAATGTCGACGGCTTTTGGTAAGATTCCTATTCATAGCTGGACGCCAGGTGCAAAATATCAGTATTTTTTTTTTGCAGCATATCTCAAGACAAACAACACTGAATTTGGTTTAAATATAGTGCTGGCAACTTTCACACCAAAATAATAAGCTAACAGTTAATAGGAAAAAGCAACTGGTTCAACTGGTTCTTTTTTAAAAAAAAAGCGTTTCCCATGACAAATCTTCCGGCACTGCTTACCGTGCTAGAACATTCCGAAAAATATATAGTTTAAATGATTGGAGTGTTAGCGGATCAAGGATATTGCTTCCTTGCTTCTTATCATAATTTCTAGCTATAGCTAGTTCGCATAAGAGCTAATTATATATATAACTGGTCTAAAATACCTTGTAGAAATTTTACCTTTTGGATAAATGATACCATATGGAAATTGAAGTTAATGAACTGTTAATCTTAAACCCTTCTTATGATTTTGCTTTAGGTTATCGTGTATATATATATACTTTAAATAAAGTTTATTGATTGATGGTGGGCCCCCATATTATAAAATACCTTGCAATACAAGAAGCCAGAAGACCACGGACAGGTTGCTCATTGACAAAATTCAACGTTAGAAAACAGTCCTACATGCAGGTGGGCTAATAATTCTGATGGACCTGAGCTCATGTGAATAACATTACACCGCTATCTCTAGCACAAAACACAAAAATGCAATTACTTTATGAGAGCACCTGTTGGCTGCTTATAACAATTCTCCACATGAATCTAGTAATCGGAAGGTCGTAGGTTCGACTCATATTTGGAGAACTCCAATTTTCTTTTTCCAGGTTTGCCTGTCATAGTTCTGAAAAATACAGCTCTTCAAAATTCTCCACAGTGAGACACAGAGCAAAGAATTCAGTACTGACCTAGAAGATTCTGCTTCACTATCTTGTACTTAATTCAGCCCACTAGGAAAAAGATATGTGGTGTTGTGCACACAATGCAGCAGAATTTGAACATATGGTAATCACTGACAACTGTGGACAAAGAAACAGCACTAGAAAAAACAAAACGTGAAAAAAGCATTGCATAAATGTTATTCAGTGGAAGCCCTATTGAGCCCGATTCAATGTGATTTAATTTGAGAAAATAATACAAAATCCATCTGCCACGATTTTGTATTTTGATCGAAGTTGTTCAGAGCACGATGAATCGCACCCACAAAAGTAGTATTTTACTGTTTATTTCTTTTACTGTTTATTGATTGAAGTCGCTCTCAGTGCTTCTCTCAATTTATAACGATTGCCATAGGGAAGAAAAACTGAGATCTTTTGACCAGGTAGACGGATAGCGAATTTAAAATCTTTCATATCAGGATTTCTTTATTGGCAATTTTGGTTAGAAGAAAATTAGGGGTGGCTATTCCTCCAAATTGGAAGCCATTTCTCGAAATACCCAGTTACCGTCTTACCGTCCCCGAAGTTCCATATTTTGCTCCGAATCTAGCAAATGTCTTCTGCAGTAGTTAGGGTACAAAAAGCCTACCATGTAAGTTAACCTAGAATTGTAAGCGGCTTAGCCTTAAAAACTGGCAAAATTGTAAATATTGCGATCATAGAATAGCTGTTCGGGCCAGGTAAGTCTCCTGACTTTTGGAGAACTGAATGAGATAGTTCGTATAGTTTGATCTTGCGGGTGAGGGTAGTTCTGAAAAGAACTGTTGTTGGTGACTGACGGTTCGACAACCTGAGCGGAAGTCATCTTCAGAGTCAAGTGAATAGTGTTAGTCAGACGATGATGTTATGTCTGGTCTGTTGAACGTGATTGGTCAGTTTAGCCATGATGGTATTGGCTGAAAGACTCGTGTAAAGCTTGTTACCACCAGTCATTGGTCGGTTTCGATCCGTCTATTGTTTTTCAAATAGGTCTGTTTTAGGTCCGTGTATAGTTAGTCAAATTATGTCGGTTTGTTATAAATCTGTTTGTCGGTTTTCTTTCCGTCATGGATAAGTCGTTTTTAAGGCGCCGGTAGTTGTTGACATTTGTTAAGAGGTGTTTGTTCTAGGTTGGTGTACCAGCTTTCCAGAGTCAGTCGTTAAAAATAGTTTGTACTGTACGTAGGTTAAGCAATGAACAGAGTCCCAGGCAATGTTGTGGTTTGTCAGTTGATGATGTACAGCAATGTGATTGTTGGTATCACCATTTCTCGTGGCTCGTTTGTGTTCAGTCAGTCTCGTGTTAAGCCGTTTCTGCCAGTCTCACCAACTTGGTAGGAAGCCTGGCAGTCGGAACATTTTATTAAATTCATGTTGAATAGATGTATGCATGAATCACTACTCTGAACTAAAAGCGTAAAAGTTAACAAAAATTGACCATGTGAAACAATTTCAGTAGACAACAGCACTTTTTTCAAAAAGTCTGCTATCTCGTAAAGTGTGTATACATCTTACTTCAGTTCGTTCGTATTCATAAGTTTTGACAAGAAGAAAGGCCTCTGAATCCAAAATTTTAAAACAGTACAATTTCAATTAAACTGTACACAACTTTATTTTTCTGATTCAATAAAGCCAGGAAACATATTTTAATACTGGAACATTTCTGCGATTATAGTTGGAATTTATAGTTCCAAGTTTAAAAGAAAAAACAAAACAAAAATAAAAGAAAATGAAAGAAAGACGTTGCGCACTTATTGAGGCCTGTAAAAACATTGTAGTAAGTGTTTTGGTTTCAGACTTTTTTTGATAATGAAGAAAGTGTATTGTAAGCATAAAAAATTTGTAAAAGGTGTTTGCCTTATGCTTTTTTCGGAATTTGCCTATGAAAGTATTGAAAACTACATCTTTAACAATATAAAAATTTATTCGCTTCGCAGCTGCCGGCTTTTCGAAAACCGTAAAGAGACAATATATCGTTTCAAGAACAAGAGCTTCCAAATGAACAAGGTTTTACAATCATAACGCAGTATTTGACGAGGCCAGTCATTAATAACAGTGGTGAGCCCCAGAAAATTACTTTGCATGATAGGAAAATGGCTTTTCAGTAACGGGGTATGTGGCCCTAACGATCTTGATTATAACCGAAACCATGCAGTGTTATGTTATTCGTGCGAAAGCTGGCAATGAATACTACACTAGGTGTCGTTTGTGGCTGTATTTCACAATAGTCAACCTGTTTTCTTGGATTGATTTTTATTCATATCATACTACAGAACCCTAGATCGCTAAGAAACAGGATTTTGAATATACGAAGAAAACAAACTGTGACCAGCTGAAGACATCAGTGCTGCATCCTAAATATAAGCGAGTGAACGAGAACGAAAAACACAAGAAGCTGTTAAAAGATCACCATACGAAGAGTCAGATTATCTTTAAGGCGACATATTGAGTCAAGAAAGATGAAAAGTGGTGCCATTTTTGTGCTTGTTGCCTTTTTACTCATAGGGCTAAGTACACAAGTTGAAGGCTTCAGTTCCGGGATCGAGTTACCAAACGGAAGAAAAAGGGAGTGGTCAAGGTCGTTTGGCGAGGTTTGTCTCTTAGAGTGGGACGGTAATGTCAAATATCTTTTAGACAGTTGACAAATCCAATCGTTTCGGTGGATATTTTAGCCATCACCACAATCATCATCGTCATCATCATCACCATATTTTTCAGTAAATCAGAATGAGCTCGAAAACGTATTGTCTGTTATTTAGACGAGGTTTAACCGAGCTAAACAAAACCGTTGTCCATGAATTGAATTTGAACTGCTCGAACATTATCTTTTTTATATCACACCAGAATATGTGTCAATATCTGCTCACTAAAAATGAATTAGTTTTACCAAATCAATCGCTAATTGGTCAGTTTTGAACCCTTTCAGTTTAACGTAATTTGTCTTAAGTTGAACAAGGTTGCGTCTATGCAACTTTGTCTGGGGCTCCACTAGTTTAATTTCTGATACTAAAAGGGACATGAGACAATTATATGTTTCTATTAATTTACAGACAGGCTGCAGCGATGTTATCGAAACCTTAACAACACAATTTCTTTTAAAATTGTAAAAGATTAAAAAAGATTACAAAGATTTTAAAAAATTTTTGCTGCAACTCCAGGAGAAAAATCTATTTATGACATCGAACTTAGCGCAATTTGTTGGGTCGCTCGAAAAAGAAAATGCTGGGATTTGTTAGTTTTTTAGATTTTTCTTTTAAGTGTTTTCAGTCAATGATTTATTTCTGATAGCATCACAAGTACCCAATTTTAATTTGTCTTGTCTTTTACTCGACCTCATAAGACATTTGCTGAAAGATTCTTTTCAAATCTTAGCAGAACGCAGAATGTTTGACCCATGACGAGTCTTCTGTAGCTCACTGGCAGAGCGTCCGAATTCGAACTAGTAATTGGGGAGTTGTTGGTTTGACTCCTATTGGGAAAGCTCATATTTGGTTTTCCCAAGTTTGCCCGTGTTAGTGCCGAAAAATACATCTTTCACAGTATTTATCGTCTTTGAATAAGATGTCTGATGGCGATGAATCGTGAAACCTGCTCCCTAGTAATGCTTTTTTTGTTTTTCTTTTTTTTTTTAAATATCTATCACTTTTGGATCAAATCCGGCTGTCAGCAACGTATGACATCATAATAGGCATTTTTATTTTCATCCTCTCTCGCTGGTATCCAATCACGGTCTCTCGATCAATCAAAACGTCATAAATAGATAGTAATACTAATAGTTAGTAGTAATAGTTGACACTAAAAAATGCTCCCGGTCCTTTGATCTTAGAAGATTTGAATACAATGGAAACTTGTCAAGTGCAAACGCCATTGGTACATCACCATTACCCGACAACTCTTTGCGCGCTCATTTCAACTAAGTCGAGATCTTTTCTGCCTACTGACAGTATGCACAGTATTTTCTCTGTAATTTCCCTCTGTTACTGTTTATACGAGAGCACCACTATAATGCCTCATCGGGCTTTGACCTCTTGGCCTCTTAGAATAAGAAGAAGAAGAAAGAGTTAATAAATAAATAAAACTAAACACTCTACTATAATCAGGCGCCATCACCCTGTTATAATTGCATCCTCATTTGCGTCGACGAAGGAGACGCTTCCAAATTGAGCCGTTTGGCTGTTCTCTGTGCTCGTGGGTATCCTGTGCATGTTCAAAGCGCGAGAAATCGAGAAAATAGGTTGTCGGTCATGTCGGTTCCAAATCTGCGCCAACTTGAAACGTCACAATAGCATCCATCCAGCATGCCGAGCGTGCCAAGATTAAGATGCTTTATGGAAACCAATACAGCTCCCTAGGTCCCTAAAGCAACGTACTTTAGTCCGTCTGATATGATAAGGGAACAGAATCTATTTTTAGCGCGGAACCTATTTATATCTCGTTCCATGGCTGCGTGGTTTCTGTGACGCATTGAAATTACAACCACTTGATGAGAAGGACACCACTCATTGGTCATTTAAAATAGTTTCCGGATCTAAAAATAGATTCTGTTCCCTTATCATAGTGAGATAACCCAGTATGGAAGATGCGTTCTCTTACCTCATTTTATCTTGTCTGCGATTTCTGCTATAGTATAAATATTGCAATAATTGCCTTCCTTTTAGTTTTTTAAACAACACAGTACGGTAATATTGTTTGTTGTTTTTTTCAGAACATTGCTCGCGCCTTTCATCCGGAAGCGTATTGCATTGTGTGTAACAGAGAATGCGGTCGGTACCAATAGGGTCGAGAGATCAGTCCGCGTGAGAGAATACACTGAGGAGGAACATCACATGGCAACTTAGATATTAGATTAGATGATACCAGTGACTAGAATAAAAAAAACACTGAAATATAAGGAATATGTTGTCTGTTGTAGATGGTTTTATCTTCAGAGACTAAGTAGTTGTTTTATTGGCGGTCCCTTTTACGCGTTGCCTAAAAGTCATTTAACATCAGCAACAGTTCTTCTCAAAACACGTGGTATTGCCTATTTTGAAGTTTAACTGAGGAGGGGAGGGTGTGGTGGGTAGGTTTTTTTTTTTTACAACCGTCACAACTTTAAAAATTCTTTCAAACAGTTGAAACGCACAACAAATAGATCGAAAAAAATTTTTACAATAACTGAGCGAATTCTCGCGCACTGATTGGCTAATTTTTATCATCAATAAGAGAACAGACACATAAAATTTTAATTTATGCAAGGTTTTTTCGCGTGATAAGTGAGCTGTCAAACAGTCAGATTTTTACCCAATCAAATTGTATTACGTGTTGTCACAAGCCAATGAGAAGGCGAGAAAAGTTATCGAGAATAGTTGCGCCCTGATTGCGTCAATTTAAATAAAATTCAGCATTTTTCGAGTTTACTTGCTGTTTACTTGCGTTTTCTTTTCATTTAAGTCTTCATTTGACCTTTTTCGCGGTTGGTTATTGTAAAAAACAAATTGATGTCAGTTTTTTATGCGTCTGTCCTCTTATTGATGATAAATTGCGTCATAACATTGTCAAAGTTTGTTGTAGATCCACTCGCCTATCGGCTCGTGGATCTACAACACTTTGACAAGGTTATGACGCAATTTATCATCAATAAGAGGACAGACGCATAAAAAACTGACATCAATTTGTTAAACGTACAAGCTTAGCAGAATCGGCCCTGGAATTGTTTTTAGCGGTTAGAGCTTAAAACAAATGGTTCCATTTAGACGTGAAGAAGACCCAGTTCTTTTAGAAAGCAAATAACAGTTTATTGTGCTCTTTGTTCGCTATTCCCTCCAACTGAGGTTAGACATTTTCCGTGTTTAAGAAAGAGAAAGACCTGCTTGACCAACCAAGGGAACTTCTTTGCAAAATACCACAAATGCTGCCGAACCGTGACGGCATTTTCGTCGACTTTCTCGCGTAACTTAATTTCGGGATACTTGTACTCCAGTTAACTTTTTTTTACTGAAAGATGCTGTTACAGTCGACTTTCGATGATTGGAGCCCTCGCTAACTCGAACCAAAATTGATTTCACCTGAATATCCATCATATATTTACTCTAATTTTACTCTCGGCAACTCCTACGTTCGATAACTCGAACCTCCGAACCCCCGCGCGCTAACTCGAAGCAACTTTTATTTTCTTTAGGTCGTTTTCTATCAATGCGCGCAAGTTAAAAGAAAAGGTGTATATTTGCCCAAAATATTGAGTCTGATTAATTGCTACGAGGCCGTAAGGCGAGCAGCAACACTAATCATTACATGTGGGGTCCCTGTGCACTGTATGGGGAAAATTATCTCGAATTTGAGCACCACGCTCTCTGTCCTGCTGGATTTTTCGGTGGATGCTCGGACCCCCGGGGCTCGGGCAAAGAACTAGCTCGGTTGTACGTGTCTTCGGTCAATGCTCGGAAAATGATCGACTGCAGTATGGAGTGCGGAATGCATCATGAGAGGAAATGTTTTCACACGTCAAAAGCACGTTTTCCTTTGTGAGTTGAATTCAGTGAGGGAGTTATATGGGGCGCCAAAGTGGAAAAAAATACCTTTTAAAGGTTTCCTTTTCTATGTTATTAATACGTTCGAAACTCAAAATTAATTTAATAAAATCTTTATGTTCTTTTTGCTATTTTCCTGCTAAACTTTACAGTTGCGTGCTAATTGCAAATAAAATACGTCGCAAGTTCAGAAAACAATCATTCTAATTGGAAAGTATTTTAGCGTTCTAATGTTCAAAAATACATTCTATGTTAAAAATTAAACATTCTTTTCATGCCCAGTTGTATTTTCGATTGAAACGATTTTATTTTTTCAATTTGAAAAGGGAATTATTTACATACTTAATTATTTGTTGCAATTACAATGTACTTTTGTCTGAGAATAGATATTGATTTTTGTAATCGGCAGGGATGTTTTCAAACTGGTCATGCCGTTTCATTGGACCATCTTTCAGCCAAGGCCGACCTACTTTAAAAAATTTATTTATGACAGTTTTATATTTGGTTTATTTCCTGGAGATGAAAATTCCACTTGCCAAACCGGGAGAGTGATCTTACCTACGATTTTCACTCGTCCGTAAGTTTTATGCTCCGGCATAGGCGAGTTGGCGAGCGCTGTTAAAAGGAAACCCTGGTGCTGATCACTTTGGTAACTACAAGGTACTATGGTTTCCACGGTTTTAGCAAGAAAATTTGAGAATAGCATCCGACAGATTGCGAATAGAACACCACTCCACCGTCATCCACTAAAAGTAATCAACTAATTCCCTTTTTGCCGTAATGATTACACAAAACCTATCAGTCCACTAGTTCAGGTCTCCGTAGTTTACAATACACTTTACATTGTACTTATCTTCCGTAACACGTTGCTGCGGCGACTATTTGTTCTCGACTCCCGATAACTCAGCAAACTCCTGATAATTCGAACCTTTTTCAA
This sequence comes from Ricordea florida, assembly GCA_949710005.1. Classification (NCBI taxonomy): domain Eukaryota; kingdom Metazoa; phylum Cnidaria; class Anthozoa; order Corallimorpharia; family Ricordeidae; genus Ricordea; species Ricordea florida. The sequence continues at coordinate 24,161,476 of OX453284.1, forward strand.
TTCTTCTTTGACGTTTTGAGTTGATGGAAGTCAAATTAACTGTAATGAATAGTTAGTTTGCTGACCTGAGGGGGTAGCGTAGTCCGAGCTGAGTACAATAAATCCTTTGCAATACTTTGCGTATTTTCCCAGTGATGGTGTCTTTCTAGCTCCTTCCCCCCTAGACCTGTGCCCCCCTCACCAACACATCCCTTTTTTTTGAGCAAAGGGTAAGATCATTGTTTGATACCATTAACATTTTAAAATTTCTCTCATCATTCTGATTCGTTGTGCAATCAAAACTCTGTACGCTGGCATCAAAGTCGTATGACCGAATTTAGCGGGGTATCAACCAGTGCGAAGTCAGTTTAAAGCTTCACTGGTTTGTATCTCGGCAATCCTTTAGGGTCCTTTATTTATTGCCGACCCGGAAATGAGTATTTGTTTCGGTCATCGGGACAGGAAGTGCCTGAGGAGGTTTGTTTATAAATGCGGCAAAGAAGCTCCTTCAGCTTGGAAAGAGTGTGAATTTAAAGTAAATATTCCTTTTTGAAAATAAATGGGAAAAGCGGCCACTAAAGCAATACCACTCGAGCAGTTACTAAAACGAGGAACCACCCAAAATGACCCAAAACGACCCACAACCATCCACAACGATCCACAACTATCCACAACGAACCCAAAACGATCCACAACGACCCACAACGAACCAAAATATTCCAAAACGACCAAAAACGCCTTTGATAGTTTTTTATTAACACTGACTTGTTGACTAAACTCGTCCCCAGGGCTCCCCTATGTTAAGATATCGATTTCGAACCATTTTGTGACATGTTTGCCATGAATGAGCGAAAGTAAATCGATATTAAGTCGAAACATCATCTGACAAAGAAACAACGTTCCTCGACACAAAAGTTCACAAAGGCGAAAGATTCGCACAAAAGTCTATACTAGACATTAAAACTCATTTCAAAGCTACTGAAACATTCCAGTACACGCATTTCTTGAGTTGCCACCCACCAGGGGTCAAAAAGGGCTTCATAAGGGCGAAGCATTCAGACTTCTCCGAACTAATTCCTCTGCAACAGCATTCAAAACTGCTATTTCACAATTTAAAACAAACCTCATCGAAAGAGGGTATCCTGAAACTCTTGTTTCAACAACTCTCGCAGAAATTACATTTGAGGAGAGAAAAGCAGCCCTACAACAGAAATTTAAACAAAACAAGCGAATCTTGCCTTTTGTCACACCATATCGCCCATCAGTGCCTAACTTAAAGCAAATACTTATGCAGAACTGGCATTTAATCCAACAACAACCATTGCTTAGAAGAATATTCAAAGATCCCCCTATTGTCTCGTACAAAAGGGGCAGATCCCTAAAGGATATACTCGTTAGAGCAAAGCTATAACCGGCTATTACACGTGGATGGGAGTCGTGCAGGCCTGTCACTCCATTGTTATCACATTCGTACGACCTTCGGACAACATTTTGCAAATCTTTTGAAATCTTCGGAAAATCTTCAAAAACATCGTAATTAGTATTTTTTTGTTATAATAAACAGAATATTACATGGTTACTTGGACATATGAAATTTATCTTTGCTTAAGACTTCATATCTTGGTGCTGAAGGAGTTCTTTTTAAAGGGACTGACGTTGACGATCCTGACTGCAAGCAGGCCCTCGACATTTCATAACGTAATAATAAATTAAATATGAGACATACTCATCCTTCTAATTTACTTTATTGATTTACCGAACAACTGCCTATTCCTACTTAAATATATTTTTCTCTGAATGCATTTCGTTCTCGAGGAGAATGTGCTTAATGTTTATTACCTAAACCAGGTTGACTAAAACAGGTGGAGCTCACTGACTTCGACACTGTTAAGGCACAAGTGTCTCTCCCTTTACATCAAAAATTTATCAAGACCCACAATTATAAAACGATAACCGAGTTCATTTCCTTATCGAATAGAAAGTGCTTAATGTAATTACCAAAACAGGTGAAGGAGCAAACAGCAGATCACGTGAAAAAACAAATAGCTGTCTTTGCGGACTCATTTTAAGACAAGGCATTTTCATAATTGGAGATACACCCCTCCTCATGCCAACCACCACCCCCCTCCTCCTTCGAGGCTCACGAAAAAACAATAAGTATAGGAATTCGCTCGACCTCAACAAAATTCCTCCTCGGTTCGTCTTCAGAATACTCCAGGTAAACATCCGAAACCTTCCTAAGTGTTAGGGCTAACATTGGAAAATCTTCGGAAAACTTCGGTTCAACTCCAAAAGTCTTCGAATCGACATCGGAAATTTTCGTTAGTGTTCGGATCATTTTCGAAATTCGTCGGAAGACTTTTTTGTTTTCCAGTTATTTTATTTTGTCGGGAAGCCCTGGAGATGAGTTTAGTCAACCAAGACAATTTAAGTCAGTGTTTAAAAACTATCAAAGGCGTTTTTGGTCGTTTTGGAATATTTTGGTTCGTTGTGGGTCGTTGTGGGTCGTTTTAGGTTCGTTGTGGGTCGTTGTGGATGGTTGTGGGTCGTTTTGGGTCATTTTGGGTCGTTTTGGGTGGTTCCTCGTTTTAGTATCTACGATACCACTCGATGCAAAACAATGTGGTAAAAATAAATTCACTTATTTTGTCGAGAATCTCCCTGAACGCGGTAATGCCAGTTGCACTCAGTGATGTAGGGTCAAACTTGACCCTTGACTGAACGGTTTTTATGATTCCGAACTCGTTGAGTCAAATGTAAACGGCTTGAACAGAGAATTTTTGAGCTTCAAATTACCTCCTGAAACTAGGACGTTCCTCAGTGGTGAGCGTTTGTAGCCAGCGGAGTATTGTGTAAACTAGAACCACACGAGGAAATCACGGCGGGAATCAAACCCGCGACCCCCGAAACAGATCTACAGTTGCTCTCCCAACTGTGAAAGTGTTCACAACCTCTGACTTAATCGCATGCTACTCTCATCTGTTACACAACTGTTACTTTGCGCCATGATTTTTTAGCTTTCAACCTCTTCTCATAGTGCATAAAGCGCACCTTAAATTTGGATTACCCACCACATTATACACTATACACTTAATCTATATTTCATCAATTAGTGCACAACCTGCAAGAAAACAACAACTTAGAATTATATTTTTAAGATACGAGTTTATATTAAAAACGAGGCTCGTCGTTGTCTGCTGCGCTTCACTGGCAAAAAGTCCGGAAACGTAAGTGACAATTTCATGTCACAATTCCGCCGCCAGGCGAAGTGTAAAATTCACGCGAGATAACTAAGGCAAACAACGCTTGTTTTCTTTTATCCAATTTAGCGTTAAGGGCCTGTTCACATGGAGGTGGGGGACCCCGGGTAGGTGAGGTACCCCACGTACCCGTGGTGAAGAAAACTTGTCTTCACATGCAACCCGGCGAGGTGGGGTGAGTTTTAAAATGCTATCGTGCAGTGACAAAGTACGCACATAAACAAAGATGGGGACAAAACAGTGGGAAACGCAATTTTCCGCTATCGGTTTCCAAATTGTCGCGGGCACTGTCAAGTTCAGGGTTTTCGAGTTGTTTGAGTTTATGTCGTCGAAAGAACTCGCCACGCTAGTAGTGGTTGGCAGCCATGTTTTTTTGGCGGGCTTTGCGCAATTTGGATTTTATTACCCCGGCTAGGCGGGTTACCCCACTCTCGAGCTTTCACATGAAGAAAACTCACCCCATCTAGGCGGGTTACCCGGCCTTGCTAGCCGGGTTACCCGCCTAGATGGGGTACCCCACCTCGCATGTGAACGCAATCAAGAAAAAAGAGAGATTGTATGAAAGATTGGTAACCTCACCGAGGTGAGGTACCTCACCTACCCGGGGTCCCCCACCTCCATGTGAACAGTCTAAAAGGTGTCATTCATCAGAAGACTTTACTTGAGGCACGCTCTTTTACCTTTCCAAGTCATCTTATGGCTTTTGTCGTTACCACTGGAAAAGGGGCTTATCGTTCACCTTGCAAATAAATTTCTCTTTGTTTCTTTTGATTTTTCCCGACCCGATTCGCATGCAACTATCAATAAACTTATGACCTTTGGATTGTTTCTGTCATGTCATTTTGATTGTGTTAAAACAATACCCCACGTGAAAACATTTCATCTGATTTCCAACGCCCGGATGTTTCAACAGTTTCATTCGTCCCGCGCACGTTTCCGTCGATACGCTGCGCGCAAGTTTGCTCATGGACTTGATCCTCCCATTCAAGTTTAGCGTCTTCCTGCAGCTCGTCGCTGTAGTTCGCAGTGTGAGCTATGAAGATTTCTACCCACTCGGCGATGCGTTCGGAGATCTGAAAATTGCCGCTGGTGTACAATCCATTGGAAATGTGTTAAGCCTCAATTGCACATACAAGTTTTACAACTCGGACTTCACCGAATTGCGGGTAAGTATTGAGCAAAATCTACGAGAATTGTTTTCTGGGGATGTAACCCAAATCCTCTTGATATCAAGAGTATTTTAGCGTTTAAGCAAGCATTTGGCTTTTAAATCTGTTCGTGAATTTACTGTAAGGCATTTGACCTACTTCTTGCAAAAACGAGTTATGTCATTTACTTACATTAGCGCAAATTGCCTTTGAACGACCTTCCAGGCGGACAATGCGACCGAACTCTGTGAAATTTGTCTTTATGGCTTAGAGCCTTTCATTTCGTCTTACAACAATTTCACTCGCTGCTGGCGAAATATTGCTAATATGCTCAGAATAGAGCTGTTTTGTGTTAAGAGAGCGCTGTAATGCTCGCCTGTTTTTGTTTGATAAAGCCGTCTCTTATTCAAGTGTAACTCAAATATGATGACAGATCGCTATCAAAACCTTGCTGTACCACGTCTTTTTCTAGTGAAAAGGGTAATAGTTACAGGTCGCAAAATTTGTAAGTATTTGTTATCTACGACCTTGAGGGATTTAAACACCCGTCGCGGAGCTCGCAACCGGTACCAAATTTCGTAACATTCAAGCCATTTTGAGTCCAGCAAGTTGCAGCATTATTCATTTGTTATCTCTATTAAAATGTGAATGGCGGTTCCGTTTCGATGTGGCCATTAATTATTAAAGAATGCTGAATTACGATAAACACAAACAACATTCCAAAAAAGGTCGCTTGTTTAGTAGGTTGATAGATAAACTTATCGCAGGATGGGACTGTTTATCTGTGAACAAATGACAGAGGATTTCCGGACGGCAGAAATCGCGTCAGACATTCGAGTGTTGTTGTTCAGTAAGGTTGGGTGGCCAATTTGTCGGAAACGGCGGTATTGGATACACGCAGATTTGTTTGCTCTTTGAGATGAAACAAAAATGAGGTTAGTTATGAATGAAGAGCCTGCGTCGAGAAAGTTCACTTCTGCTGAGAGTCGAGAAACAAGCAGAGAATTCAAGCTGCAACGCCCAAATATTTAAGCGGAGGCAACGCGACATTTCATCGCTGTTATCGCTTATTCATCTTCTTAAACCAATACTCTGCTACTGAAATTCAACCCAGTTCTCGGACAATTTGAGAGCGAAGGTCGAAAGTGAATTGCTAAAATTTCGAATTGACTGCCTTCAATAGCTTTTGGGTGGCCTGGAACGTTACAACACTCGCCTTTTAGGATAAAAATGTTAAACATTTTCAGACGATTTCGTAGGTTTAGAAATCGTGTAGTGTACTTAAATGAAACTCGTTACATTTTTTTGATGCTCAAACTAATCAGCTGTTCTTTTTAGTTGTATATACAAAAATGGAAATGAATTGCAAAATTAATTTAAGTAACATGTGCATACCAGACGAGGCTTTCCATAGGAGGCAGTTAACGCAAACACGACGACGAAGATGCATCATTTTGGGACTATCGGTGTTAGACTAGTTTTATTTTGTTCTATTTTCTATTTTCTCTTCTTTCAAACTGTTGGTTTATGTGTTTATCTTTGGCATTACATTCCAAATTTTTCAAGCGAATTTTCTCACGTCTTTTAGAAAACCTGTTTTGCAATGGACGGGAGGAAACCTCAGTGCCAGTCTGTATTTTGCACGTGCTGTTTTTGAAATATGTTGTTCATTAACGCTGTCGAAACCGTGATTTGCGTCGGGAAGAAAGCCGTCAAGCTTCTCGCAGCCATTTACAAAACCTTTGATGCAGGAAAAGCAATTGATGCTAGTTTGAACTGTAAGGAAGTATTCTGTGCCTTGATTGGGCAGCTGATACGCTCACGCGAACACCGCACCGTCGAACCACCAAGCCACTTTAACTTATGGGTATATCAAATTTAACGCGTTAAAAGTGTAGCGAAGTCATGATAAAGAATGGAAGGGGTGTGTACTGTCAGCGCTTTAATTTTAACCAAGGTCAAATTTTCTCCAAACTGACTCATTCTTAAAAATATGGCTGACGAGAAACTAACTTGCTCGAAAATTCGCGCGAAAGGTTACAGCGCACAGTAGCCACAGGTGGCCCACGGTTTCTATAGCACGAAGCACGTGACAGCATTGTTACTTTCATCTGAATGGGATGCTAGTCCATGACAGGGGTACCCCCAGTATTATATGACGAGTACCACGGGAGGCCTACAAGAGCCAAATGGACAAAATATTAAGCGTGGGAAATTGGGATTTAAACTCTTCAACTCGTCTTTGAACTCAAAATGGGATTTGAACTTGTGGGTGGGGTTTGGTTAAGTTGCAGTACCGTTTATCTGAAAACCAAAACCGAGCAAGGTAGAAACTCAAAACATATAACTATAAACAATGTGTTTTTAAAAGAAATTATAAACACGGTTAGTGGAGGGGGGGCTTTTGGAAAGGAACTGATATCTGGTTTTTCGCCTGTCAAGAAGTTATGAAGCATTTCCTGTATATGAATCTTGAGTAATTCAAGCGTTTTTCAAAACAGCCCTCATAAAATCCGCTTCACAGCAGGCTGCCGATGGATCAATACGCAAATCTCACTGGCCTTGTTTATTTGTTCCTTTGATTTTCGTCTCGAGCCCACAACTGTGTCAACGTGACGTGCCTCAGTACTCACGTCGGTCCAAGGATTGACTTGGTGAAGGGCAGTGAGAGTAAATCTCAAACAAAGGACCTAGTCTCCAAAGAAACTGGATTTTGGAGGGAAAACCAAGTCAAACCTCTTGGTACTGAATGGCCGAAAGAACCAATTAAAGCTCTTGGAGTAGACTATTCGTACGACTTAAAATTGCCACTCGGAGGACTCGCATCTGATAGAAGTTGGGAGCGAATTATCTGGTTGTTTTAGTATAATCTAGAATTTACTGTCTCTGGAATAAAGCTAATATTTAACTTGAAATCTACGCGACCAACTGGTCTTTTCCATTGAATCTCTCGTATGCGACCACTCAAAGTACGTCGACTCTAATTCGTATTAGTCAAGACTTTAATAAGATTACACTACTTGATCAATTTGATCTTCCTTTGAAGACTCTAGAGGTCAATTGTTTTTAATCTCTCGTATGCGACCACTCAAAGTACGTCGACTCTAATTCGTATTAGTCAAGACTTTAATAAGATTACACTACTCAGGGTCGGATCCAGAGTAGTTCAAGTGATTTCCAGAAATCACTCAAATGTTTCCAAACCTGGGTTTGTTATTTCTCAGGTTGTTTCTTGAAGCTCAAGAAATCAATTATCCTTCTTGTTGCAGAGTTTATTATGAAATAAAACAAAGAAAAAAATCGTCGAATCTCGTTATACCGTCGATTACACAGCAAACCCAGTCCTTTCCGAACGAATTTGACGAATCTCCGTTCGCGCGCTTTCGTCCTTTGTCGAGACTTCGGAGAACAACACGAAAAAATTCGTAGGCACGACCGGACAAAATTTGTACGCAGTGGGTGGGAGTGGTTAGTTTATCGATCTTTCCACAAATCACTCAAAACCCTCCTCTATTGGCCAGAATCACTCGCATTGTCTTGCGAACTACTCAAACTCGGTTGTGATTGGCTATCCAGGACGCAAACTACCGTGCAAACTACTAACAATCGTATACAAAGGGAACCCTCTCCCCGAAAGTCCCTCGTTTGTTCTTGCTCCGATCAGAGTTCATTGTTAAAGTAACTTGCGACGGAGGAAGACAAGGGAAATTTTAATTATAATGATGGTTCGAGGCGATCCAGTTTGTCGGAAGGAGGACTGTTCACAGTATGGTGTTGGCTTGGTTTTCAAGGAAATCAACTCATATTCGGACCAGGACAAGTTCAAGTTCATAGAGAATGTGTGGAAACCAGGTGAGCTATTTGATTTCCCAGCGTCAGTGGAATGTTCGAATTCTAGCCGTCATTTTGTGTGGAGCTGGCTGAAAAGATTTCCCTGGCTAGCATACTTTAAATATGTCGATGGTGCATTTTGTTTACCGTGTGTTTGTTTTGGAGTCCAGTGTGGGCGAAATACGAATAAACTAGACAAAGTCTCCACTCACACTTTGGACGTCCGCCGTTTCACGTTTTACCAAACACGCCAGCGGGAAATGTGAGATGCACAATTTTGCAGTGATCGCAATGGAGAATTTTCTGAGAAACATGAGAAGAGAAGCGGTTCCAACTGATCAGCAGATCAACAATTTACTTCAACCGCAAATCAATAGAAATCGCGAAATTCTGAAATCCCTTTTTAAAACAATAATTTTCTGCGGAAAAACAACATAGCCCTCAGAGGTACACGAGATGATGATCGAGGAAATGGCAGTCTTTCCGGTAATTTCCATGCACTGTTAGAATTTCGAATTGACAGCGCTAAAACATCACCTGAAAACCGCTCCCAGAAATGCGACTTATATTTCTAAAACCATTCAAAATGAGATGATTACAACTGTGGGTGCTATCATAGTGAATAATTTGTCACAGGAAATCAGGGACAGCAAATATTTTTCTATTATGCCTGACGAAGCAGCTGACATATCAAATAAAGGAAACCTTTCAGTGGTGATCAGATTTCTCGATTCGACCAAAACGGTCAGAGAAGAGTTTGTAGGATTCTACCTTTGTGAGGATGGAACAACAGGAGCAGCTATCAAAGATTAAATTGTATTAATACTTATATCTGGACAAAAAAGTCATTCTTCAATAGTTTTGAGAGTTATTTTTCCACTGACACTGGGTATTTGAGAAGCTTAAATGGTTTTCACATATTCTCTCAGTCTGAGCTCATTGGACCACATCAATTTATACACTGATCTAAAAGGCTGTTGGCACCCCTACAAGCATCCAAGACAGCAATCCAGGCAGCAGATCTAATACATTTTCAAAGGCAGCCCTCAATCTTAATTGACATGCTAGACTCTTTAGACAACAGAAAGGCAAATTTCTGGACAAAAAAAATTGTTATTCTGGTTTGTCTGTGTAAATACACAGAATTGATTTTTTTGTACAGAATTATGCTTTTCTGAGAAGGTACTGTTAATGTGTCTGAATGGCTTAAAGTGCTCTCAGAATGCAGGAAAATTGCATTCTGGGAGCACTAAATTTCAAATTTTCTTGGGGGAGCATGCCCCCAAACCCCCCTAGTTAAGTTGTTGCAAATCACTCATGTAAAATCCTGGATCCGCCCCTGCTACTTGATCAATTTGTTCTTCCTTTGAAGACTCTAGAGGTCAATTCTGTCAAGGGAGCTCTCAGTTTATAAGTTGGCGGAGTTTTCTGATTGGCAGGGCAACGTAGAACTGAGTAAAGAGGTTGCTTGCGTTTAAGATGTCTTGAAACAATCATCGATCAAAAACTTCTTTATTAAGTCTTATAAGACTTAGATTAGAGACTCAAAATACTGTTCTCTGAACCGTTGCTGTTTTACTTTTTTATATATAGAACTGATAAATGATGTCATGATTGTTAGTGCTGTAGCAGTTCATTTGCACTTTGTGGCAGCTGTTGTGCTACTCATTGTAATCATCTGAAGAAGAAATTAAAAGTTTTTAATCTCTGTGGTTGCGTGAACTATACCTTCGCAAACCTTTTCTACGACAGGCAATAACTAAATATTATCTACAATACATACCTCTTATTAATCGAGTTCGAGGTCCGTACTGTAAAATACGGAACGAGGATCCGTATTTTACAGTACAGACCGAGAAAACGAGGTTAATAAGATATTTATTATATCTCTGGAGTCATTTTGGCGACCAAAACAAACTTTAGCGGGCCGTACAGTGAAGTACGGCCCGCTAAATTGACCAATGACAGCGCGCGTACTAACTGAGAGATATAATAATGTACTATAAAACACTATTAATACTCATTTACATATCCAAATCTTTATGCTAAAAGCTCTCGTAAGCGAGCACTTTTTCGAATTCCCGAGGTAGTCGCTTACGAGAGCTTCGACTGTAATAAGATAAGCAGATTCATGTTTAAAATTGTGAATATAATTTGGATTAGGTCGAAAATTGGCGCGTGACTTGCCTGGTGAAATTTGACATGTGTTCATGTCTTAATACCTGCAGGTCCATGGAGATGGGCTTATCACATTTGGAGAGGACATCTTCCCACCAGAACTTCATCGAAAGTATCCTTTTCCGCCGAATGTGCCATCGATAGCAGTGTTTTATGCACCCGTGTCTGTGACCAACTCAAGCAAAGTGTTCTACAGGGAAACAAGAAACGAAAGCGTTTTAAAGCAGGCCACAGACGATGTCAGATCAGGGTTTGCAGAAGAAAAGGATTTTGCAGCGACGTGCGTGTTTGTTGCTTCCTGGAAAAACGTTGCTCACGTGAAAAACAGGTTTCCTTTTAAGGTATGATTAGATTGAAAACGCGATTTGTCTTTCGTACAAACCAATATGCATACTATTAGTAAATTCTGCAATTTGATTGGTTTGTGTACTCACTATCTGATCAGTGATGGTTAGCTAAAAATAAAAGCGCCCTCACTTTGAACTGACCAATAAAATTAAGATATTAATAAAAAGATATCGGCATAAAATCTTAGGCGATATGAGAACTTATTCAATTCCTAACTCGATTTAACGAAGTCGTTGGGTACTGGGTAAATTTGTAAAGGTAATCATACGGTTTCGAGTTCAATTTGGAATTAATTTGCACGAGTGAGTTTTTCAAAAAGCTGAAATTGCATGAGCCGCTTCGGCGAGTGGAATTTCAGCTTTTTGAAAAACTCACAAGTACAAATTAATTCCAAATTGAACGAGAAAAGCCGTATGATTACTTATTAATAATATAAACATGAAAAAATTCACCTGGAGGAAGTGCTGGAAGATCTCATTGCGGACGGACAGGAAGTAAGCATTTGACGCAGATTTGACACTTTATTTACTGAAGATCAACTGATAACGCTACGAACTGAAAGTGGTTCATTTAAAAATAAAGAATATCATAATCCAGAAAATCGATGTGTAATTTGCACTGGTGTTACACTTTTTGCACTGGTGTTACACTTTTTGCACTGGTGTTACACTTGAACTGCACTGCTCTCAGCCAATCAGAATCGAGTAATTTTTTCATGTATATTATTAGTTCATTAAATAGAGAGTTCGTTATTTCGAGGTACAATTAATGATTGATTTGTAAAGGCCCAGTTACACAGGCGACTTTTGTCACGCAATTCAGTGTAATTGTCGTCGTCCAGAGGTAAGATGCTATCTAGATTTTAGTGCATTTTATTGCCGCGTTTTGAGATGATGCAATTCATGAAGCACGGTGGCTTAATTGTGTAGCTATTTTACTTTCGAGCAGGCGCATAGCTTCTGTTTAGGTGTACAGCGATATTTCGTACTAAAAAACGGCACTTAAATATTTTTAGTCCTCCGAGAGTCCTGTAGTGATTTAAAAAGAATTTTTATCGCCATTGGTCGGTTCAGTGTTCATCTTTTGTCGCGTGTTGACATTAATTCGTTATATCGAGGAAGATTTTACGTTTCGGCTTCCAGATTATGCTCGTTATATCGAGGTTCATTATATCGAGGTTCTGTCCCATACATTTTACGGTAACTTTGGCCGGGCTGACAAACATCGTTCGTTATATCGAGGACTTCGTTAAATTTAGGGACCGTTCATTTTTTAAGGGATGGGGGGGGGGGGGGGGCTGGTGGGATTTGGGGGAGTGTCAGTGGGAAATTGAGTGACCCCCCTCAGCTTGCCAATTATTTCACATGACCCCCCCCCCCCCTCAAAAGGAACTTTTTTGGGATGACTCCACCCCCTTGGCTCCCTCGAAAAAAAGTTACATCAGGAGCCCATTACCAGGAGCGTGATTGTACGGTACATCCTGCCATCAGCACAGTCACAAAAGTGTCTATTTTTGGATCCCGATTTCCCGCGAAAAGCAGTTACCATGATGACTGCCACAGAAGCGAAAAATGCGGCGGACAAACTATTGGCACAGTCCGTTTTCCGTACTTACGTGGTCCAAGACAGCTTAAACCATTCCTGTCTTTACGATAAAGAAGCCGATCGTGCAATAAAAGCAAATTTAATAAAAGTAATTACTAAGCCAGAAACCGTGTTTGAAATTTTTGGCATGGTATTAAATTGACTTGAGCTCCTTCAGTCTTATGAGTATTCCGTGTGAGCCATACAGCGTTTTCTGGCACGTTATTTTGTCAGTGACGTAATAAATCTCACATTGCGATTGGTCAGAAAAGAGACCCTTTGTTTGTTTCGCGGAAAAAGGAAATCTAAAAATAGACACTTGCGACTGTGCTGATGGCCAGACCCAGTATGGGAGAATCACGCTCCTGGTAATGGGCTCCTGGTTACATCTGGTATTTTACAGATTAATACGTTCAAATGCCACTACATGCATCTTGATGTCATATTAACTGTTACATTTCACATGTGAATATTTACAAATCTATAAAGAAAGCTGTTTTGCACACATCCCATCTAAATTTCTCAAAAGAGCTTCCAAATTGTCTTCTTTATCCCCCTTCCCTGACAATTCAATTCATTTTTTTGGGGGTGGCCCCCCCTTTGAAGCCATTTTTTTTCGCATGCCCACCCCCCAAATTCCACCAGCCCCCCCTATCCCATAAAAAATGAACGGTCCCTTAGGTTCGTTAAATAGAGGCTCCACTGTAGCGAACTAGGTGTTGTGCGCCTTAGTTATCTGGTAAAGAAACACTCTGCTGTGAACACTCGTATTCCTTGTCGCGTTAAGGCTGGTTTTCACTAGCGACGGAGTTGGAGTCGGAGTCATAGTCAGACGCGGAAAGCGATGCGAGCGGGAGTATCTAATTTTCGCGGGTCGCGGGTCGCGGGTAAATTTCGCGGGTAATTTTTTTATTCAGTTTTAATAGTCTCACAAAATATGAAGTAAGCTGCTAAAAGACAATAACAATGTAGCAATGTATCTACAAGCCATTTTATTACTTCTTTAAAAGTCTACCCAACGTCAATAAGTTTTATTTAACCGCGACCCGCGACATTTACCCGCGACCCGCGACCCGCGAAAATTAGATACTCCCGATACGAGCTGGTGAAAATCAAATCGATGGAATCGGAAGAAAAATATAGATTCTGCTTGCCACTCCGTCGCTTACGATCTAGTGAAAACTAGATTGCCGGAGTCGGAAGCAGAAGCGGAAGAATAAACCAATCACAATTGTAACAACCACGGGGTTTTTTTCTGAATTAATGCTTTTTATAACAAAACAATTTTGCCGATTACGTCTGACAACGTAGTACTGTAAAAACGATGCTTTTGCGCATGTGCAACTTACGACAATGCTAAAATCCAGGCCTTACGATTGGTTTATCCTTTCGCTTCTATTGCGACTCCGAAAATCTAGTTTTCACTTGATCATAAGCGTCGGAGTCATAAGCGAAATCGGAAGAAATGGAACCGTTCTGATTCTTCAGACTCCGATTACGTCGAGCTTGTGACTCCGCTTGCGACTCCGATTTTCAATTTTCACTGGGTCATAAGCGTTCTTACGACTCCGACTACGACTCCGATTTCGTCGGTAGTGAAAACCAGCCTTAAGTGCCTTTGTTTCAAACCTCTCTATTATCCTTGACACTTCTAGTGCTACTAGGAAAAGTATTCGATATACCGATTTTTACCGCAACAATAGCTGATTAGCTTAAAGACTTTCTCGCTATTGCTTGTGAGTTTTTGTTCATGGAATGACTTTGACTGTTAAATAGAAAGAGATTACCAGCGATCCCTTTTGTCTTAGTTCATTATGCGCAATAAAAGAAAGCAGGATAGGAATTAAAGTTGCGAGGAATCATAGCCTCCAGAGGTCTCGTCCAGACTTCGTTGATCCATTTTTCATTTCTAGCTTGCTTTCTTTCTTTACGCCCGAAGCGACAAAAGGAAGGTAGGTCCTGCTCTCAGTTCGAAATGGAACGGAAATGGAACCATGATAGAAGGTGATTGAGGGAGGGAGAAAACGTAAAAAAAGGACGGGCTAGCTCTTAGTCTAAGATTGAATAAAGGAAGTCAACCAGCCATATGATTGCAACTTTTGTGGTGTTTCCTCTCAATAGCGGAACACGTATCAGTTGGTCCTCATTACAGACGGACAACAAACGTTCACTTTGCTTAACTACAAAAATGACGGAATACAGTGGAGAAAAGGATACCATGTTCAGTATCAGGGAGCCAGGTTCTTTGATGCCCAGGTTGGCTTCAGTGCTGGGGATCAAGTCAGGTACATGCTAATCTTCAGGGACTCCATCAATTTATCGCTGCAATTTAAATTCTCGGGAGGCAACTACAATCTTGGCGGAAACTCTGATATATGGTCAGAAAAACACCCATTGACGGATATGGCTGATTTGAGAAATTTCGCCCAGGGTTTTGATAGATTTCGCTAAATTATCCATTTCAGCCAAAATGTTAATCAGCCATTGTACTGGGCTAACTCACTATCTGAACTAAGCCAAATCTGCCATGCTCATGATTAAATTCCACGCGCCAAATCTTTCATTTATTCAAATCAGTCAGTGAAATATGCCAATCAAATCTGCGAAATTTCGTCAAAGTCGCCATTCGTGCCATTGGGTTCATTTCTGGCCACAAGTGAAAACTCTTAGGGTTAAATATTCTAAGACGTTTTTAACCGCAAATATATGATTTATTTCAAATATACTCAAATGACTCTTGAGAGAAGAAACCTGTTTTACCTTGACTAATATACCACGCCCCTCGTACCTCTCCTGCAATGTCGATTCACGTTCAAAACCCTTGCAGCAGTATTCTTGTCTCAAAGAATATTGTACAAGGGGAGATGGGAAAGGTTAAGGTTAAGAGAAATGTTCACTTGCTGTATTTGAAATTGATCAGGGTAGACCCTGAATGAAATATTTTTTTGCTGGTGTCCTAAGGATTCATTTTCTGCCATTATTGCATGTATTTAACAATAAAATTATGAGCTCGAGATTTCTATGGGGTGATAGTTGATGAGGCCGAAGTCCGAATTAACTGTCACCTCATAGACATCGACAGCCAATAATCAAATTGTTTCAATAAAAATCATAATAAACGAGTCATGTGTCGGTGAAAAAAAATAACAGCATACTAAATCTTGGAGCAGAGTAGAGAACCAACAAACTCAGCCCACCCAGGACGCCGGGGCCGGAAATCGAACCCGGGCCACATTGGTGGAAAGCGAGCGCTCTGACCACTTCGCCAACCCTCCTCCCCAACACTGCGCCAACCCTGCTTCCCAACACTGGGACAACCCTGCTCCCCAAAATGAATATCTACTAAAGGGCATATTTAGATTAAATTTGCAACGCTTTAAACTAAGTTTTATGTAAAACCTAATAACATACCGTAGTGATGATGAGAGAGGAAGCAATTTATAAATTTGCATTTAATACAGTTTGTATAGGTAGTCAAATGGTTCCGAGTGCAATTTTCAAGGAACATTTTGTAGGGCAAGTGCAATTTGTTGTCTTTGAAAAACTTACGAGTTCTTATCTGAATAAAATTGCATTCGAAATCATTTGATTACTTTAATAATATACATACAAAAATTAAATTTCAATTTTCTGCACACAATTTCAACTTTTTGCACTCATTTTCAACTTTCTGCGCTGATTGGGATTAACACTTTCTCAGCCAATCAGCACGTTGACGTTTTTGCGTGTATATTATTACATTTGATACAATTTCTTAATGGCCAATAATTAACAATTAGACCCGTAGCCCGCAAGGGCCACGGGTCAATAGCTATTGGCCCGAAGCCCTGGGCTACGGTTCAATAGCTATTCCGTGGCCCTTGAGTGCGAAGGGTCTAATTGCTTTAGTATCACCCAACTATTCGGACACAAAAGACAATAATAAAGTTCGTAAATGCCAGTTGAAGAAATATTTATTTGGGAATAAAACGAAAAAAAAACGTCACGAATTTCCCTACTCGAGGACTATTACTAATAGTTCTCTAGTAGCGTAGCCAATCAGATTGCGGCATTTGCATTATATCACTAGTTGGGTGATTCTAATAACTGGTAAGGTTGCTAGTTTTGAAAACTTTTAATTTGTTCTGGCAGGTCATATTTGTTGCCATACTCGGGAACTAAAGATGTTTATAAACTCGCTGAGAGCTCCAACGTTCAGTGTCCTGGACAATGGCTGTTCAGGACAGGATGGCCTGAGATGGGAGGCTTGAATGTTGAGTCTGCAGACAGCTATTTCCTAAAAGATTCTGATATGTCCATGTACTTCATTGTTGACCAATGTGAGCATCTAAAGTAGTAGCTTTAGTTCACAGCGAGCAGTCTTTCTTTTTCCCTCAGAGCCTATGTTAGAGGAAAAATCATGCAAGTGATTTGAAACAACTAGTGGGGATTGGGGAATGGGAGGAAAAACACTTTGCGGCTTTTTTAATTTCCGCTCCTGAGAAAAGGACAATACTCTACTCGCACCTGCCTTTCTCGCGTCTCGCAGTTTTGCCGTTTGCCGTTCGACGCTTGACTTTTGACATCCCACTCCACGCTCTAAGAAACAGAAAAAAAAAAACCACAAGACTTCTCGTGTTCTATACTAAATATAGTTCAACTCAGAAAACAATTCACGAGATTAAGTTATCACTAATATTGACGTGATTCATCTTACTAGGGGTATACAGCGCCCACAAAATTTAACGGCCAACAGACAATTAAACGTGCGCAACAAAGAACGATGGTAGTGAACCAACCTGCGGTGGTTTGATGACAATTCATTGAAATTTTTTCTTGTCTTGAGCTCATTCGTTTTCACCACAGATATTTTCTCTTATTTCCAATTTTTTATGTTCCTAAATTTGATGTTGTTACTCATTCATTCTCCTCCCTGCTGTCCTCTTTCTCTAATCTCCTCTTCGAGGAAATGTTTGTTGAACTGTTTTCTTTAAATTCTCTGAGGGTTGTCCAATACGGTCAACTTGCTACGATACGTAAACTAAATAAATCGACCCATAATTCTTGGGTCGTATACTTTTATCTGTCCCTGCGATTGGTTCGCTTCCAGTTGAGAATCACGGGTTGTAAACATTTCAGACGGTTACCAGCGTCTGAATTCTTTTAACCCTTTAAGCCCCAATAGTGTCTTTACAGATTTTACTCTGGCTAACGCCAGACGATTTTACTCGTCCCAGGGAGACCCCTCGGGGCTTAAAGGGTTAAAAACTATCTCCTTAACCCTTTAAGCCCCAATAGTGTCTTTACAGATTTTACTCTGGCTAACGCCAGACGATTTTACTCGTCCCAGGGAGACCCCTCGGGGCTTAAAGGGTTAAAATATATCTTTTTTGTAGATTTAAAAGGATGCTTCGCGGTACACGGCTACCTTTCCGCGAACAAAAGCGAAATATGGCAAGATGTGAGTATCCGATCTTGTATGATCCTTTGCCACGAGAGAAGCCATGCATATGCGGTCCTTCACAACGGAAGGGAGTGCGCATGCCTAGATGACCAGCAGTACTCAAAGCTTCAAAAATTGCCAGTTGAAAACTGTAGCATTCCGTGCGTGATAAATGAAGACGAGCTTTGCGGCGGTAGGAACGCAGCCTCGTTATACTTGGCCGTTGGCAACGCTGTTTTGTCGGCTGATGAAAGAACCGCTGGTCTCAATGGTAAGGATGAGCCCACATTATCCTTGTTCAGTGTTAAACCTTTTATTGCGCATGCTACAATTTTACAGTTAGAAGAAATCCCGCTGATTAGTCATACCTTGAGGCATCAACGATGAACCTATGCAGTAAGGCGTTCAATAAAACAAAAATAGTATGACAGTGATAACGATAACGATGACAAGCGATAACGATAACGATAGCAGTAACGGTAATGATAATGATATTGATAACGATATAGATAATTATTATAATGATAACAATATCTAATTTCATCCGCGGCATATCATTGTTTAAGTAGATCTACACTTTCAGTATAAAGTAGGGCAACTATACATATATATCTTAATTTTCCAAAAAAGAAGATAACTATTGTTTAAAAAGTGCAATAAAGCTATTGTATGAGAGATGACTCAAGCTCCATTCTTATTAATGGTCTTTGCTATTTTTAACGGTTTTCTGTCGCTAATTTACAAGAATGATATATCGGAAATGTCAAGCCCCTGAAGAAAATTGAAAACCGTCATTTGGTTTTGGTAACGAATGATGCTATTAAAGTGTTTTAAGTTTTTGTTCTTGTCTAACGATGCGATTGGTAAGAATGGAAACGCATTTCAACTTTGCAACATAAAATTTTCATTCCATGAAGCAATCAATAGGGCAGTGAGGCTTTATACTATGAAACGCACTGACAGAAAACTGTATTTAGTTCTACCCCAACTTGGCAGTGAATAGCAGTGGAGGCAAGTTTATGTCTTATGTTTCCCTTGTGGTGGAAACAATCCGGGAATATATTTACTTGTTGTTGATATTCGTAAGACATGACAACGAAACGGAAACAATTTGCGCTGAATTTTCCATGTTGGGGTCCATTTGCGTCCTTGCCATTCACAGAAAATAGTTTATACCATGTATCTGCAACAATTTTGGATCATTACTGTTTGGTTTTCATTGAAATACCTATTTTGGTGTTAGAACAACAATTTTACTGTTAATTCGTTACATGGCTCCTTAAGTTAAATCCTTTTCCTGTTTCCTACCTCTCCAGATGTGGATGAATGTGACAGCGGTATATCACGATGTCATCCCAAAGCGTCTTGTAAGAATACTTCCCCCGGATACTGTTGTAAATGTAACGATGGCTACTATGGCAACGGAGTGGACTGTGTACAAGAAGGTAAATTCATACTGTCCTGTTTTCTCAGTAAGGACCCGGTACTCGCTCTTTCAGACCACTGTATCACTAAAAGTCATTAGTATAAATACTCAGGTGATTATACAAAATCGCGCGCTCTGATTGGTTCGCTATCTCGGATTATCAGCCTCATTATCACCTCATTATCATTATCACCTCAACGAACAAAATGGCTGACAGTCGTTCGCGCGCATTTGATGAAACAATAGAAATTTTTCGTGTTGTACAATGCTTTTCCTTTCCTTTTTTTTGAAATAATCACCTGTGTATTTATACTAAAACAGTTATTTGCATCAGGCTCAGTGATTATCGGTGAATATTCACCGAGACGAAGTCTGTGAATATTCACCGATAATCACTTCGCCTTTGGTGAATAATTGTTAATTAACAGAAACCAACTCACGAATTCAACAATCTGATTGGTTAACTTACTTTCAATCTAGTTAAGGAAAACTGCACATTGCAACCAGATGGACAATCAGACAGAGTTTGATGCTACACTGGTTTAACCCTTTAACCCCTAAGGGGTCTCCCTGTGACGAGTAAAATCGTCTGGCGTTAGCCAGAGTAAAATCGTCTGGCGTTAGCCAGAATAAAATCGTCTGGCGTTAGCCAGAATAAAATCTAT